>JAUCNO010001851.1:10658561-10669838 GCA_032353835.1 Enteromius viviparus
ATTGGGTGCGATTGAACAAGGGATGATTAGGAAAAGGGCCATCAGCTGTGTATGATTACTCGTTTAGCGATCCTCTAAGGCCTCTTACTCTCCCTCCATGCCTATGGCCTCTTGCAAATAGCAATACAGAGGTGGCATCTTTTGTAGACGGATGAGGATTGATTGCTGATTAAAGAGTTTTGCAAACAAGTTTCACACAGGTGCATTGAAAATGTATAATTATGCAAGTACTTTCTTTTCAGCTGTTACAGTAATAGATGTTTTTTTTTATTCAACACAGCGAATCCAATAGAGTTTGGGACATTTCAATGAGATCTGTGGTGACTGTTTTGACAAAGGGTATAAAAAATGTGTGAAACATGAAAAAGTGTTAAGGCATTTGAAAGAGAAGACCGTGAGGATAAGAATGTGAGGATGAAGATCAAGTGAATCCCAGTTTCACTGAGCGAGTCTTAGCAAATGAGAAAAACTATTAGTAGTACCGCAATGAGGCACAGAAATTCATGTTCTGTTTCGGTCTGGTACGTACCGGTTATATAGGAACCAAATTCGGTACCCAACCCTGGTCTCTTGAAGACCAACTATCTACCCAGTTTCAAGAGCTACAGAGTAATAGAGAGAACAAGAAGCACTTCTCCATGCAGAGTTTTAAAAACAACTTCAAGGTCATCGCAGCACAATCTGTTCTCGCACCTGGGTATGCAAGGTGCATGGATGTGGAAAAAAGTATAACAGTTGGCTACACTTTGCTGTCATAGCTTTTAACAATGACAATCTACTAAGCATGCTACTGAAGATGAGCCAACTGTTGATTAACCACAAGCCATTTAAGCACATGCCACTAGAAAATACAATGATACCAGTCGAAAGAAGATTGCACTTCCTATTTTGCCTGTAGTTGTTTCAGACAGACACAAATGATTCTCTTTGAATTTCTTTGCTGTGCTTGACAGTGGTTTAAATGGCACCTATGCCAGACATACTTGCTCCTTGTGTGACATGCTGTGGTAAGTCTGGCAAACCATATGCAATCCTGATTGCTTGGGATGGACACTCCATGGACCAGTAGCTGATGGCTCTAAATCTGTTTCTGCCAGTTTTTTTGAATTCTCTACAACAAGCTGATCCAGTGCATGTGAATAATGACTCGCTGTCAAGTCATTTTTTACCTGTTTGGGTCATTTTAAGAATGTTGGTTCAGTGAGCACTGCCCCCCCAGAAAGGGGTGAATTATGTAGGAAAGGCGGAGGAGGGGTGCACGAAAGTTGGGAGAATTTATAGTGAAGGGGAAATGATTTGATTTGGTGCGGATTAACGAGGGATGATTAGATAACGGGCTGCCAGCCGTGCGTGTTTATTTGTTCAGCGATCCTCTTAAAATTATGTTTTTTGCAAAACATTCATTAATTAATTTGATGTTACCGATCTCTAAGCATATCTATATGCTTTTTGAAATTAGCGCCTAAACTTGATTATACACTTATTTGTATAGACATAAGTTGTTTATTATGTTACTTGTTGAAATATAATGTAATGCTCACAGCAGAGTTTTACGTGACGATACAAATGGACTTAAAACTGGAATGAAAACACGCATAATACAGCAAACATAAGCTAGCGTTACACACGCACAGTTACTAAAACGTGACCTAGCAGAGGGTAATGACAGCCAGCACACCACCGCAAAGCATTGAACAAGATGCTATTCGAGCTACAATAAGTATAGTTGAGAGCTCAAGCTCCCAACATTTTAGACTAACAGCTAATACAAAAACATACCTTGCTTAGGCGGAAACGCACACACACCAATGGGCGGAGCCAGCAATGACACATCCCAGGTAGACCAACAGCAGCCCTTATATACCATGCACCACAGTCTGATAGGTTACCATTCTAAATATAGGGGAGGGCACTTGCCCGCTCTACCACACTGGGTACAAGAGAATGCAATTGGAAAATTGTGTTTACTGATTATCATTCATATTTTTTTATTTAGTTAATTTATTTGTTTGTGTTCTTTGTTGTGTTGTGAACACAAAATATTTTATTGTTGTTTTTTTGCTTTGTTGCTATTTAGTTTGTTGTTTTGAATTGTTGCTTTTGTTTTGTTTTTGCATTTGTTGTGTGTGTGTGTTTTATTGCTCTTTTATTTATTGTTTGTTTGTTCTGTGCTTTTTGTTGCTTTTTTAAAATGTTTCTTTTATTATTATTGTTTTTTTGTTTGTTTGGTTGGTTGCATGTTTTTTTCTCCTCGTTGTGTATTTTGTATTGGTGTCACATATAGTTTTTTATATATATAGTGTTGTGTTTTGTGCCTTTTTTTGTTCTGTTGTTGTTGTTTTTTTGCTTTTCTGTGATTTTTATTTATTTTTTGCATTGTATCATATTGTGTTTGTTGATTGGTTTTCCCACAGAGGGTACTGAAACTCATTTATTTATCATTTATTTATTTATTTATTTAATTTTTTAGCTCTAAAAGTGTCTCTGGTCTTCACACACTGTAAAGCTGTAAGAGATCGTAGATTTGAAGGCATGTTTTTAAATCCCATTGCTACTCAAGTGCCCGGATAAAGATCTGTCTATAGGTACTATAGGTACTAAGAGACACTAAAAGGACATTTGTGCTTTATTTCACAACTTTCGGTTACACTTTATTTTGATAGTCCACTTAGACATATTCTGCTAACTATAAGGAACTTTGTAACTACTGTACATGTCAACTAATTTGTGTTAATTCACAACTACAGTACACATTTTTCAAAATATCGTCTGTTTTACTAAGTTTTTCATCTTAGGAATGACATAAGGGTGAATAAATGTTGACATAGTTTTTTTTATGTCAGCTGTCTCTGTAAAGTTTCTTAATACAGTAACTCGTTCAAGAAAAAACTTGTTTATAAAACACACAAGAAAACACACAACAATTTCTCCTTTTTTCACTGACAGGCCAAGGGAATCCCAATACAGCTAATCTCTTTGAAACTAACCGGGGAACGCTGTATGTCAACACTTCTTTCTCTCTCTGCTGCACACAAGATGAGATCCTTGAATAATGGCCCAGTTTTCAGCACTCCGTAAACAGGAGGGCTAAATTTACTGATTACACTTCCAGCGTGAGTTGAGAGGAAGGACTAGCTGCAGCCAACCAGAAAACCAGAGGAACTCTGAATCTTCTAAATGGGTGAGCATATGAGTAAGTGAGGAGAGACTTGTTTTCAGCACACAGGAACACATTTTGGGAAGTGTAAACATTAGAGGACCAAAAAAAGAAAATACACAGTAGAGGAAAGGGTAAAAGAGTATGCTGGGGTTAAGGGGCTTGGAATAAATATACCAGTATGTAGCTCATGCTTAAATGAATACTGTACTGTATTTCAGCATAAAAAAATTGCAACTTTATCTCACAATTCTGACTTTTTCCCTTAGAATTGCAAGTTTATATCTTGCAGTTCTTATGCTATAACACATTATTGTGAGTTATTGTATATTGTTCAATAGAAACTCGAAATTCAGATTATTTTTCTCAGAATGGCATTTATCTAACAATTCAATTATCAAAGCACTAGTTGCACTTCATTTACAGATTCGCTCAAAACTTTCGCAATATTTTATAAATGCTAATAAAAAACTTACTGTGAAATGATGGCTTTTATTACCTAAAATGATTTTGTTCCTTTCTTTAAAAAAAAAGAAAGTTTAAAATACTTCTACTCTGGTTTTGAATGACATAAGGGTGAGTAAATGATGACAGAACTTTAATTTTTGCATCATTGAAGTATGAATACATATGCATGTGAACAAAAAATAAGCATGCAGAGGACATGGTGGAAAACAATGCTACACAGTAGCTACAACTCAAACAGGAAATGAGGTCAAAAGAAAAGGAAGTCCAGTAACTTCCTGACAAAGCTGTGGATAATTAGTGCTGATGACTGTGTTAAAAATGGTGTTAAAATATACACTTAAACACATAAACATGCACTTACTGTACACGCTTGGACAGATGTTCACATGACACTTCAAATCAGTTAAGAAACATGACTCAGTAATGACTAAGTAATTCAATTCAATTGCAATAAAAAAAGACCAAAACATAACACTGATTGATTTCTATTTGAAAAGCACCAATGCTTTGGAAGCTTACTTGCTAAATTTCAATTAAATTGAAATGATCGAGAAATTCAAAATGAGAAATGCATGATTTGATGCCAACTACAGGTCTCAAAATTGTTGGGATGGGTCATGTTTATAATGGTGTAGCATCTCCTCTTTTTTCAATACAGTGTGAAGACATCTGGGCATCAAGTTTTGGTGTTGGAATTTGGTCCCATTGTTCCCAGATCCTGAAGAGTTTACGGTTGTCTTTGATATATTTTTTGTTTAATGATGCGCCAAATGTTCTACACTGAACAAAATTATAAACCTCAGGTTATACCTCAAATTATTACCTCAGTCGTGGTATTGAAGGTGGAGAGAGTGCTGGGTATTCACTCCCACCACCTACAATTCCTGCCGGATAATGTGTGAGCTCACTGTATCGTATGCTTATACTATTTTTATGATGAAATTAATATCAATCACAGTATACGCAAGCACTAGCATATGCATAAAACAAAATATACTTTGAGCACAAAACTCACTTCAACTAAACTAAAAAGACAAATTAATAATACGAGAAATGCAAATAATACTACCCCACTGAAATCAATAGATCTGCAGCCCTATCTGACAAAGTGTACTATAATCTCTACTAGATAAATGAAGGTAAATTGTTCATTGAATTACACCATTATAAGAATACTTGTGCCAAAAATCTTTACTTCCCATCAGACTCCATCACTGGAGGCCTTCCAGCCAAAACAATTGCGGTTTATAAGCGTTCCAGCTCTATGACAGCTCAATTATGATACGTTTTATTCAAAGGGCCTTGGCACATTTTGTAATGAGAATTTCATTGTGAAGCTCTGCATTAATTGAGCTTTGACAATTTAGTATAAAACAATTCAATTGGTAAAAAAGTGTCTGCCAAGAAAACATCATTTTCTTTTGCTCTCAGGGTAAGTAATCAGCCTTAAAATTATTTGCCACCTTTACAGAGTCACTAAGAGTTACAACTTTGTCATTAGTGTCTCACAGCAGTGGGTATGTGAAAAGCTCCAAATGCTTGCCAGCCAACATACAGTATGAGTGTCATAGAGCAGAAAGTGTGGGCGGCTCTCAGATTCCCAGCGGCCGGTCTCAGCTAGACATGTGCCTTAATGTTGCAGAAAAGTGTTAGTCATAACCACCAACTCCAGGAAAGCATCAGTTTGATAAAGTGTTGTGTTTGTAATGGCTCACTCGGACAGACTCCTGCTGATCTTCCATAAAGGATACACTCAACAATCCACAGATGCTCTTTTTAATACTAAAAGCAACCTGAGGTCCGTTTCCCAAAATCATGGGTAGCCTATACTGTCGCAAGTCCCGTCATTACCAGCATAGGTAAAAGATTAGGCGTTTTCTGAAAGCATAGCTCAAATGAACATTCGGAATCAATGCCACAAACATACGTGTTGGAAGGACAGCTTTGGACCTGTGCTTAGAAGAATAGTTTCTAGTTTGTACGATACAGTTGTGTTCAAAATTATTCAACCCCCACTGAAATTTAGTGTTTTGGCCAGTTTGACATTGATTTTGATCATTTTATCATTGATCATTGATTTTGATCATTCCACTGGCATGTCTTACTCGCTGTCTCAATCAACAGTCTAGTGAAAAATTCTCAGTAGCCTACAGTGAGATAAGTAACTCACTGGAGTCAACATCTTCTCTGTCTACTCTGGACGCTGATGCACATCTTAACCTTTTTAATTCCACCTGTGCAGATATCATGAACACTATAGCACCTTTAAAGTATAAAAACCATAAGCCTGTACCTGTACCCTGGCACACTAAAAGTACACGTGCATTGAGACGGACCTGTCGGCAGGCCGAACGTAAATGGAAGGAGGACAGACTGCAGGCTTCATATGAAGCTTTAAAGACTCTTACAACTTGTTCCAGAAAGCTGCAAAGACTGCAAAATGCAAATATTTATCTGAACTTATCACAAATAATTGTCATAAACCTCAAGTTCTTTTTTCTACTATTAAGTCTGTTCTAAATCCCTCTGTGCCTTCAATTCTAGAGCCCTCTGTTTCTCTCTGTAATGGTTTTGGAAAGTTTTTTACTGAGAAAACTGCTACATTACGATCGCAATTGTCTAGTTCAGCATACATTTTGCATGATGTGGCATTATGTTCTTCTACCTGATCTAAGTTTGAGCCTATTAATTTGATCTCATGTAACAAAATTGTTGGTCATCTAAAACCAACTAGTTGTCCTCAGGATATTATTCCACCCCGGTTTTTAAGACAAATCTTAGATTCAGTTGGTCCTTGTTTGTTGTTGGTTATCAACAAATGTTTGTCTACTGGTTTGTTCCCAAAGAGTCTCAAATGTGCTGTAGTGACACCATATCTTTAAAAAACAACTTTGGATCCTTCTTCTCTCTCCAATTTTTGCCCTATATCCAATTTACCCTTTATCTCAAAGATCCTCGAGAAAGCTGTACTGACCCAACTAAAATGTTACTTGACTATAAAATCTGTCCATGAGATGTTTCAATCTGGCTTTAAGTCTCTACACAGCACTGAGACTGCTCTTTTAAGAGTTTCAAGTGACATCCTCACAGAAACCGATTCTGGTAAAGCAGTGGGTTTGGTTTTATTGGACCTGAGTGCTGCCTTTGATTTGGTTGACCACGAGATTTTGTTGGCGCGCTTAAAGAAATCTTTGGGCCTTCATGGCACAGTTTTAAAGTTGTTTCGCTCTTATTTGACCAACAGATGTTTTAGTGTTAGGATTGGTCAACAAACCTCTTCTACAATACCTCTTAATTGTGGAGTTCCACAGGGATCAATCCTCGGGCCGGTATTGTTCACCTTGTACATGCTCCCCCTGGCTTCTATTTTTAATAGACATAAAGTATCTTTCCATCTATACGGTGATGACACTCAGATTTACTTTCCATTTAAGCATAATGACAAAAACGGCTTACAACCACTGCTGGCCTGTTTAGAAGAACTTAAGCTTTGGCTCTCTAGCAATTTTCTACATTTAAACAAAAATAAGACTGAAATAATCCTTTTTGGGGGGAAAGAAAATTGCAAGTTAGTTGTTGACTGTGGCTTTCTGGCTTCATATGAAACTCAGTGTGCTAGAAATCTGGGCATTCTGTTTGATCATAGCCTGAAGTTTGATAGTGAAACCCTTCTTATCAAAAAGTAATCTTCAAACAGTGATCCATGCCTTTGTAACTACTCGTTACTCGACTATTGCAATTCCTTTTATTATGGGGTTTCTCAGTCATCTCTTTCTCGTCTGCAGTTGGTGCAGAACGTAGCTGCTACAGTAGCTTGCTCTCTGGCACCCATAGGTGTGAATCAGCAACTTCAAATATTATTTTCATTGCATTGGCCACCAATTAAATATAGGATTGATTTCAAAATTATTTTATTTGTTTTTAAAGCTCTTAATAATCTTACCCCTCAGTACCTTACAAACTTGCTCCATCCATACACTCCTTCAAGAGCTTTGAGATCTAGTGACCTCGGTCTACTTGTTGTGCCTAGATCTAGACTTAAAAAACGTGGAGATAGCGCTTTTGCAACTGTTGGTCAGAAACTCTGGAACAACCTACCTCTCCATATTAGATTAGTTCCCTCTATCTCTGCCTTCAAGTCTGCCCTAAAGATCCATCTCTTTTCTCTTGCTTTTAATACTCTGGAACTTAATTCTACTGCTGTTTCATTTTGTTTTTACTTTGTTATATTCTTATTTTACTATGTTCAGCACTTTTGTCCACTCCGGTTGTTTTTAAATGTGCTTTATAAATAAACATTGTATTGTATTGTATTTCAGTCATCTTGTTTACAATTAAATCAAAGAGGCACTTGTAAGTCAGACAAATATAGCATAACATTTATAATGAAATAAGCACAAATGTCTTTTCTGTTCTCACATCATTATCAGTTTTATTCAACCCCCAAGTCACATTCATTTTTAGTACTTATTACTACATCCTTTTCCAGTTATAACAGCTTTTAAAAGTGAAGCATAGCTTGACACAAGTGTCTTGCAGCGATCTACGGGTATCTTCTATAGTCTGGTGACTGCGATGGCCACTCCAAAAGGGGGTGCGCATAGAGTTCTGGCATAGAGGCCTTCATTACGCAGTGTGCGCCTTATTGTCTGAGCTGAAACTTCAATCTTTTTTCAGTTCCTCAGCAGTCACACGGGGACTTTTCTTCACTTTGCGCTTCAGGTAGCGCACAGCAGTCGAAGTCAGCATCTTCTTTCTGCCACGACCAGGTAATGTTTCAACAGTGCCCTTTGCCTTGAATTTGCGAATCCTATGGTGTCTCTTGGAATGTTTAAGATCTTTGCAATCTTCTTATTGCCATTGCCCCTTCCTGTGAAGAGAAATCACCTCTTCTCTTGTCTTCCTTGAGCATTCTCTTGACCATGTTTGTAAACCCACCAATAAATGTCTAGAAGGAGCTGAGTATCACAGTCATTTTAAATCTGCCTAATTGATGCTTATCATTCTTGATTGCTGCTCGTTGACATCCACAGGTTTTTCAATACCTGATCGAAACACTTGAATGAACCTCTGTTCTTAAGAGTGGTAGTCTTTAAGGGGTTGAATAATTCCGTCAATGAAGAAATCACAAAAAAAAAAACCATTTAATACTGTATTACAGAAACAATTGATGTCATTTTAGTTGCATTTGGTTCTTTAAAAAGTCCTTGTAAGATTTCATTCTGAACACAATTACAAATGTATACTGAATTCCCTAAAACCCTTTACAGCACTGGGGGTTGAATAATTTTGAACACAACTGTATATGAGCTTTAATAAATGTGCTCTTGGGCACAAGAAGCAAAGTAATATGCATTACTATCTTTATCTTACATTCTATCTAAATATACAATGTGCTTTATGTATTTTTGCACCTCCATTCTAAACGATAATTCAAGGCGATGATTCGAAGATCAAATAAACGCACCCCTAGACGGCACTCAAACTAGATATTGACTGTACTTTTTGATTCAGAGCATGCTTAAAAGATGTCAACACTACACAATTAGTGAAATGAAACGTAACGTGCATTGTTATCAACAGACTGCACTGTATTGACTGTACAGTTGGCTGAGCTAAAAATATCCTAGTGTTGTTCTCTTTTAGCATCCTGAGCAGTGATGCATGTCCACATGTGCAAGTACTCCAGAGAGAATGATGTGTGCATGCCATCGCTTTGTGCAGTCGTCGTTTGTTTGCCAATAGATTTTGTGGGATGTTGTAAAAGGGAACAAATGGTCCATCTGCGTTTTTTTCCACTGATAATAGAACTTTTCTTAGTACTGAAATTTGAAGGCTCTTTTGCTGCAAATGGACATATTAGTGTTGGTTTGCTGCAACACAATATTCAAAGCTGAAAATAAGTTTCAGTATGTTTCATGACAAATGCCAGGTTCTTCGGTTCGGTTTGTGAATACTATAGGGTCAATGACCTCATACATGTCACGGATGTTGTAGCAGGCAACAGGCAGAAACGTAGCGATGAGGTAAATCATAAACTTTACTTGAATTCAGTAGACAAACAAAGAACTACAAACATCCATAACCGCGACGATTGACGAACTGGACAGAATACACAAGGCTTAAAGGAGATGGCAGAAAGCTGAAGAACCAGGCCGACGGCGAGGATCCAGAGGGCCAAGGCGGAACATATGGTGCCAGCAAACCGACATGCATAAGGGGATCCGGAGGGCCATGATGAAGCAGGAGCGACAGAGGACCAAGGTGGGGCCAGAGGGAGGAGCATGACGGAGCCGGAGGGATGGAAGAACGGGAAGCCGACGGGTCCATGGGACGAGGTGGAGTTCTGGTTTCGGAGGCCGGAGGAAAGATCAAGGGACACCCCGGCCATGCTGGTTCCAGTGAGTGGGAGGGTGGGACTTCCTGAGACCCCTTTTTTGCTGTGGTCTCTGGCTGTGGTGACTCGTGCAGTGTGAACTCTGGCTGTAGCACTAGAACCGGTATTGAGATCAGTTTTTCCAGCCACATCTCAAGGACCTCTTCCGGGGTTAATACATTTCAGTCTTTTGGGGCTGGCACCAGCATTGCTGGCAGTAATCCTGGGGCTGGAACAGGCTTTGATAGGCATTTGTGCAGCGTGGGCTTGGTGATGCGCTCTTGCAGTGCACACTCGGGGATGTGCTCAGATGGTGAAGGAATCAGGCAACGCCGTCTAATAGCCAACCGAGAGCAACTTTGGCAACTTTGGAATGGGTCCCTGGAAGCGCTCTCCTGGTATGGGGTAAGGTGGTAGCCCGTGAGCGAGGCAGTGCAGAATAAACTCGGTCCAAGACATCCTGCTCTTTTTTTTCTGTTATTTGGTCGATTGTTATGTCATGGATATTGTAGCAGGCAACAGGCAGAAACGTAGCGATGAGGTAAATCATAAACTTTACTTGAATTCAGTAAACAGACAAAGAACATTACACATCCATATAACCGCAACTATCGACGAACTGGACAGAATACACAAGGCTTAAATGCACAAGGAAAGATGCAGGACAGGTGAGGAACACAGGTGGCAAGGATTAACTAATCAACTAAACAAGAACAGGAACATGACCAAATTAGGAAATATGCAGTTTGATGTGGAGAAGTGTATCGAGCACAGAGTCTTTCCACCAAGAACGCATCTGATAAGTGGATAAAATGCTGTATCTATGTTAATATGAAATTTTGAACACTCTTGCCTCTTTTTTGTAAAAGGTCTGGATTCTTTCGTAATGACTTAAGTTTAATTTGAGTTATCCAAAATATACTTTTAAACAACTGACCGAATAATCAATTACTCATATTTTTATATTTAGAATCAGAATTAGCTTTATTGCCAGGTGTGTTTACACATACGAGGAATTTGTTTTTGTGACAAAGCTCTACAGTGCAACAGAATGACAGTGACAAGACAAGACACAGGTAATAAAAAGAATAATATAAAGAAAGAGAAATTAAAAAAAGAAAAGAGCAGTGGGGAGAGAAAACAGCCCTGAGGGGCGCCAGTGCTGCTCATACTGGTGCTGGATGTCGTTTTACCCATTTTCACTAGCTGTTGCCTGTCTGTCAGAAAGCTGGTGATCCACTGACAGACAGAGCTAGGGACAGAGAGCTGGGTTAGT
>JAUCNO010001851.1:10714570-10731670 GCA_032353835.1 Enteromius viviparus
TAAGCATTTGTCAGTACAACATACTCCTTCTATTTCACTTTACTTAGTTTTTTTAAGGCAATCGGTTTGCATGCTTTTTTTAAGTAAGCTCAACTAATTAGATTTTACAGTGTAACAGTTTTTTCTAAAAAAAAAAAAAAAAAATCATATTAAATAATATTTTATTATTTATTTATTTATTTTATTTAATTGTTGTGATTGTATTATCTATCTATTTATTTTATTCTATTTTGTTTTTATTATTTTTTATTTATTTAGCTGCTTTGTCTAAAAAAAAAAAAAAAAAAGAACAGGCCTTTTAAATAAGAAAGCTTCAGATGCGCTACAGCAGCTTTTAGTACAGATGTCAGTCTGGCTCTGTAATAGAAACACAAGGGCCTTAAACCAAATTTGTCAAGGGGATTTGATTTCTTCTTAGTATCCAGGTCTAAACAATTCTGACATTTCCGCCAGGAGGACAAGACATGCTCCTATGTGACTCTTGGTTTACCACAATGTGGGGAAGATGTTCATCTGGGGTTCAGATGTGAACACACATTTTCAAATGACAACTTTGACTAGGCCAGTTCTCTCTCACCCCCGTAGATTAGTGGAATTTCTGTGACTTAAAAATGTACATTTGCTGAAATTTTCTGATTTACTTACAAAGGTTTATCTATAACGTCAGGAGAATGGGTTCTGCACATTCTGAAAGTCAGAACGCATGGATGATTTACTGAGTTTTAGCACTGGTCTGATAGCTGCAACGTAGACAAAAACATATCAAAAACTCCAATCCTCCATAAATATAATATACACTTGGCTGCAGATGCAACCTAAGCTGAAAATGAGTGATAGTAACACAGACTTTTCTATAAACAAATCCATTTTGAAGTAAACATGATTGACTAAAGTAAACTTGACTTTGTAAACTTGCTCAGTAGCTCACCTGGTACGGCATGGTACTTACAAAACGTGTACGATTCATTCAAAATATGATAAAATAGTTCAAAGAAGAGTAGAGACCAATTAAAACAGTTTTCTTTAGCACTTCTTTTAGTGTAGGTATTATGTTATTTTAAAATGTTAGTCTTTTAGCTCCACCTATTTTATTTCAGGATATTTGATTTCCGAATCTCCGCGATAACGCCCAACTTTACAAATCATTGGCACATTCATGCTTATATGCATTTTAGCACCACCCCCTGGACATTTCAAGTTAAAAGGGCAATAATTATGGTAACATAATATTATTTTTCATAAATGTCACAACATGTTTCCAATGAGGAGTGCAACAGAACTATTAAGGTTAGTAAAATTTCGATTAGAATTAGAGATCTTAGTGTTTCGAAAATCTTGCACATAAATATATAAATAATTTATTTTTAATTACAGTTGATACTGAGGGCTTTTGTGACTGTAGTTAGTCTAAATGTTGTGAATACAGTGCTGTCAACATAAAAGTTCAACCTTTAACTGTATACTTCTAACATTTATTAAGAATTATATTCCAGCCTACTCCGTGATGTGCTTGTTAGTCAATGAAAACCAATACTAGACACATAAAGACAATTTAAAAGGCTCTTTGAATGACAAACGCAAGTGCTCTGACCGTTTCATGCCCTCCCTGCTGAACATCGTGAATTCAGTGCAGTAGGTGCACGTGATACAGTGCAGAGCTCTGAAACTCTTTCACCCTGGATCCTGTTTAATAAAGCCAAGTTATTGCCTCAAGAGCACTATTAAAAGTCTTTATAAAAGGATCATGGCATGCACAGAACCTCTGCACTCTCATGGCTAATATCCTTATGAGTACTGCAGGGGGTCCATGAAGACGATTTACAATATAAAGCATTGACTTTTCTTAGATGTTAATAACATTTGAAACATAATGCAATGTCTATAATGTTATTATAACTGTGACTCTAGATGAAGAGACTAGAACATGGACTGTGTCTTACCCAATTCGAGGAAATGTTGTAAAGCAAGAACAAGGCTGAAAGCCCTCTGAGGTAAAAAGCCATTTTGAAAAATTTCCCAAGAGCAACAAAACTCTTTCCTGCACAGCAAATTATCAGAGATTAATTAACACTGCCAAGTTTGCTGCGTGAACACCTGTTATTCAGTAAGTGCTGTGCAACTGACCTGATCCATGAGGTCTTTGCATGCAGTTTGATTTTTAACTAATTTTTGTTTCTAAGCTGTTTTTGATTTTAATGTTTTCAAATGTAGTGTAATGTAGTCAGTATAATTTCTCCAGTCTTCAGTGTCACATGATCCTTCAGAAATCAATCTAATATGATGATTTGTTGCTAAAAATAGTTGTGCTGCTTTATATTTTTGTGAAAACTGTAATACATCTGGCAGTTTGTTATGAATGGAAAGTCCAAAATATGAATCTTTTGCATCACAAAAATCCATTTACTGTCACTTTAAGACATCCTTGCTAACTAATGTATTAATTTAGAATGGTAATGTATCTAAGCAAACAGTGACCAAAAAGCCAGAGTTGGCAAAAGAGGAAAATGGACACTATGTACTGCAACATAGTTATCTATAACTGGGAAGTAATAAATTTGTTATGAGGAACAGAGTGTGCAAAGTAAAACAAGTTCCAATCACAGTGGAAATAAATTAGTAAAATATCCATGAACTGGTATTTCAGCTCTAGGATGTACTCTGTGACATTTTCAAAATAGATTAATAATGCAGTCTTATATAATACTTGAAAAGTAATGAAAGTTTTTTAAACAATATCTTACTAAATCAAAAGTATTTACTTAGTAATTTTTTAAAAAGTATTAAATAAATACTAAATAGTAAAAGTATTTATTTAGTAGTTTAAAAAAAAATGTAAACAAACAAAAAAAATGGTTTTTAATATACATAGAGAGAGAGAATTTAATCCCTGGGATCAAAGATAAATTTTCAGCATCAAACTCATCCTCATATGATCAATCAGAAATCATTGTAATATGCAAATGAATGCCCAGGAAACATATCTTATTATTATCAATGTTAAAAACCGTTGTACTTCATATTTTTGTGGAAACTTTTTCAGCATTCTTTGATAGAAAGTTCTAAAGCAGTTATTTTTAAAAAACTTAGGTAGTATAATAAATGTCTTTACTGCATCTTTTGATTGATTTATATGCATCCTTGCTGAAAAAAAAAAAAAAAAAATATATATATATATATATATGAAGACATTTTCCATAGCCAGGGTCTTTAACACTACATACGTTCTGCTGAAGGTTCCTTCAGATGATCTGTCCAGACTGTCTCTGCAAAGAACAAAGGTAATCTGTGCCTTTTCAATCTGACAACCTGTCAGACTCCTTGTTGTATGTTGGACCTCTTCTTCTGTCAGTGACTGGGATTTGAGTCAAGACCATGCGTCAAGCTCACCTCAATCAGTAAAGGTCGCATCAGTTTCACATACTACTAAAAAACCTGATACTGTGCACCGTAGAGCTCTAGAAGCAGGCAAAACCCCCAACAGATCAAAGCTGAGGCTGATTCGTGTAAGGCTTCTGTGAAATGCCTGTGGTTTAGAAACAATGAGCTGGCGATATCCCTTTTCTTTATGCATTAACTTGATTAGTCATAAAGCGATTACCAGAAATATTGGCAATCTCATCAGGCCTAGCGGATCAGATTAGTTCTGGCACTAGTATGAGTGGTTTCCTCGGAGATTGAGATAATGCTGGGTTAATACATTTAGGATGTGATATCTATTGAGGGTTAAAGCTGGTTCACCGCCTCAGACGTGCTGCAGGAGAGTCAGGGATCTGTTAATGCCTTCTATGCAGGTGCATTCAGTGAGGCCCGATTGAATTTAACAGCCTCCATCATCCGTATTCAGAGTTGAATACAGAGGTGGGTGTATGTGTTTTGTGCTGTTACTGAAAGCCGTGTGCTGTGCTTGAAATTATTTTAAATTCATAATTTTATTTTTAATTACATTTTTGGTTACACTGTATTTTACAGTATTTGTACTTATCCAAGAAGGTACTGCAATATAAGTTAACTACATGGGGTAGGGTTAGGTTTATGGGTATGTTCAGGGTTAGTACCTAGTTTTTGTACTAAAACAAGTATATAGTACGTGCGTGCATAAGGATACTGTAAAAAAATTGAAACCAAATTTTTAATTGAAACATATTTTACTGAACCTCCTATTGGTTTACAGAAGCGGCTATTTATAACATACCCACATAACTAAGTCTAGTTTAGTCAATTGTAGCCAGACCTTCAGACTGACAGCTAAAGATTTGGAATTCATAGTAGCTTTCATTGGCCAAGGTGTCGTGGCATCTTTGTAATAGCAATATTTTAAAACTGATATTTTTGGACGGCAAAGCATACAATGTTTACACATACAACATACAACATAGATTCAAAAATTACAGTCTGCTCTGCTCCTCACTCCATTGAAGAGAGGGGCGGGGTCTGCAGAGCTCATTAGCATTTAAAGCAACAGGCACTAGAATGGCTTGTACAGAGCTGATTTTGACAGGGTAAAGAAGGTGATTTTTACACTACCATTGAGAAATTTTTACCATAAACATTTTATTAAGAACCGAAATAATCTGATGACCCATTTAAATAAAAAGCACAATAAAACTTTCTTGTTTTTCTGACTTTGTGTCAGCTTTTTTAAATGGCTGTAGATTTAATTGCTTTTGTTTTTGAACGTGAGGCTTTTTAAACAAAATGAAAGTACAAAAAGTAACTACACAGTTGCAACTGCTTGTAAAAGCTAATAAACTTATACACAAATATACACTAATGAAAATATTAAGTATGTTATAGACTGGTCATTAAGACCCTAAAGTATCTGATATCTGATGACCGCTTTAAAAAGGTAATTGTTACTTTTCTCACAATTCAAAATTTTTCATGCAATTGCAAGTTTATTTTTCACAATTATTAATGTTTTGTACTCTTTTATCTGCGCCATAATTTGGGTTTCGTGTATCTCAGTTAGTAGAGTTATATACAATGATATGTAATCATGCAATTATGGGTTTGATGCTAGAGAATGCATATGCTCATACAATTATTTTGTACTATAAATCATGATTTTGCATGTTTTAGGAGTGGGTTAGGTGTGGTCATAGTAAAATGTACAAATTACTATGAGATCAGTGTAAAACATCACACTTTGCATTTAAATAAACGTGCATTTTGGTTAGTAATGACAGTCATATGTCATTTCATGAAGACAGACACAACACAATATTGTCATTATTTTGATGCCCGCTAGAAGTCACTTAACTTTATAATAAGGTGCTTGCACATCTGACCTATAGGGTCGTTTTTGATGGAGGACAGGCTCAGTCATTGATACCACCAAGGTTTGAGGTGCTGACTGTTACAATTTAATGCAGGCCTGTACAGAACCACTTAACTGTGTACTTCATCACTTTTTGAAAAAAAAAATATTTTATAGTGCACTTTTTAAGTACTTTATGTCATTCTGCACTACTGACCGGACGCTCTGCTAGATAACTACTTTTAACAGGATAAATATAGATTCTGGAAGAAATGAAACCTTAATATGGAGCTGTTGCTATTATTATGAATTACAATCGATTTCACACTTTTAGGAACCAGTTGGTAACTAGCAAACATATGATAAACTATAAAGTAATATAATAAACAATTACATTTTTACAATGTACATGTATGGAGAAAGATCCTTTTGAAATTATTTTCCCTTTATATCTACTTCTATGTATTGTACTGTTTCATTAAGGAAATTAAATGACTTAACAGCTGCAGATTTTGCGCTCTAGAGTCTATCATTCATTGAAGATTCAGTTGTCAATTACATTGATTAGAATAAGAATCATTAGAATAAGTTTTCATCATAGTTAACGTAATTTGGCATTTGACAATTTTTGATTTATGGTTCATGTAACATTGTGCTTTCACTTTCAGACATAATTTTCTAGTCTGCCATGATGACATTGAACATCAAAACACTTTCATGGAAACAAGAAAGAATAAGCAGTGCCTGTAGAAATGAATATATCGCCGTCAAAAATGAGCCAAGCTCTTTGCCAGGCCAAAAATGCAATGATATGCCTCAGCACACTGTAATATTATAACACTAAATGATTCATGCAGTGCTTGTTTTATGGAAATATATAGACTATTAAACCTCCATTCGCACATTCCCGACCTGCTTCTTACTTTATTGACCTAAAAGTCAAGACCGAAGATTTAATGCTGTTGGCATTCGCTGGTTTGTGATTTCTTTGGGCCAACATTCTGCTGGAAAACCGAAAGGCCTGACGTTAAAACAAGATTCAGGCACACACTGTGTTGCTACTCTTCTGCAACATTTGGCGAGTAAACTGTACTTTAATAAGCTTACTACATGGGAGTTTCACGAAACTGATGAGCCACAAAAGCACACAAAAGTATGACTCTTCAGTCTACGCAAGCTCTCATCCAGTTCTAATGCAGGCTAAATGAGCATCATCCATTACCTGCAGGTTATCAGTGCACATTGCACAAAGACCCTCTAGTGGACAGTGCAGGAAGTGAAAGACACAAATAGACTAATTCATAGATCTCAGCTGATGATACAGCACACTTTACCAAATAAACCTTTGTTTGAGTAAGAGGAGTACTTACTGATGTTACAATGATAAAACCAATAAAACTGACAAAATTATTTGGATTGCGCTTCAATAAGTCATTGTAAACAAATCAATAAAATGAATAATACAATAATAATTCAAATTATTTTTTTTAAAGTGGATTGTTTTTAAATTAACCATTGTAAATTAATTAATTAATATGCAAAATAAATTAAGTATTTTTCCATATGCCTATATATATATATATATATGTGTGTGTGTTTAATTTGAACTGGAATGTTTAATTCAATGGCCATTTCTTTACTACATATACATTACTCTCTCCATATATACAGAATATAAGTGTGTGTGTGTGTGTGTGTGTGTATGTGTGTGTGTGTGTGTGTGTGTGTGTGTGTGCAAACTTTGTTTATTCATATTATATTTGTTCATCTCACTTTCATTATTCACCCTATTATTTTTACTAAGCCATAATGACAACAAAAAAATATTATTTTTAACTGCTTGTATGGTATGGTATGGAATAGTATAGTATAGTATAATATAGCATAGTATTGTATAGTATAGTTTAGTATAGTACAGTATATATTTAGTGTAGTATTTAGTACTAGTTATCTGTACGTCCAACCATTTATTAAGCAAAAGCCAGAGCTTGTAATTCATGGACATGCGGCAGGAGCAAGTGCAGGGCTGCTGCTGACCTCTTGGCAGAAATGACAAATGGATGCAAATGGAGAGTAATCTTAGAATCAGTTAAACTGCTTTCATGCAAAGCAATGCAAATATGCCACATGTGGTATCAGGCCAAAGCAGAATGCTCACTTTTGGTTGCCATCATGCCCCGTCTTTGAACCCTTACCCAGCATGCACACATTCATACCCCCCCGACACACACACACACACACACTCCTCCTCTCTCATTCATACATACACACTCCTGAGAGCCGAGCATGGTAGATTAGTGACTATACGATGACGAAAGGTTTACAATTCCTCATGTCCAACATCCAGATGTTTCTATTTCTCATCGTAACACGTCCCTGATTAACCACTCATAGGAGGAGACTTCATTTGCCTGATATATCACTATTCCCGAGGGTTGCATTCATTTGGGGTGCAAGACCACCTGAATTTGACTTACCTCCGTAACTAGCCAAAGATGAATTCAATCCATATGTGAGTGCAGCTGTTGAATCTTTAGCCCTTTTCTGGCCGCTCCCTCAAATGAATGAAAAGGTACAATCTGGCTTAGATGTTCTTTTTCTGTTGCTCAAAATAAACTATGTGATATAAAGCATTCAAATCATGACAAAATCAATTCCTGGTTGAAGATGCCAAAGCTAAGCTGAGATGAGGGGCATAAGAAACATCTTGCTACTGTGCAGACCCTTTATCCTTATCTTTCCGGAAAATCGAATCGGGAGAAGAACCCAAAAAGGCGGAGAACACTTTTGAGAATGCCTCTCCTCATAATGCTCAGATATGTGTATGCTTGTTATGAGAACATCCAAAGATTGCTCTCAAAGGTAAAAATATATCAAATATATTTTTTTACATTTTTGCTCAAATTGTTGAATGTGCCCCCAAGGAGCCATTTTAATGATAATAATAATTCTGATAACTTTCCCAGAACAGCTGGATTGAAATCCTTGCCACAATCTAAACACTGCATGAGTCACTCTTGCAGAAAATTGGATTTTATAATACCTTTTTTTTTTTTTTTTGCTGGGGTTTGTCTTCCTACATTTGCACAAAATGAATATCTTACTAACAGTCAAGATGCACTCTTAGGGAACACGGTCGCGTTCAGTTTAAAAGAGTGGTAAAAAACAAAACAAATAAGGCTCCCTGGTGATAAACGGTATGAAATGCAACTCTTGGAACTTTGTGAACTTGTTTCTGAATGCAGACTAAAAATATATCTCTAGCTTGCTATTACACCTGCATTCTCATGCAAACTAACATGTAAAGTTTCCCAAAAACATGGTCTTTCAGCACTACTTCATATGAGCAAGTACTAATGTAATCTAAAAGTCATTTCCTCTTGCTTTGGCAGGTCTAGTGCACACATGCAGTGAGGCAATGATTGACTGGTGTGATGTGTGACTGGAGTGGCACCCCTGTTATCATACTCCGTCCTGTTTGTCGTAATGCTGTCTTCGCCTAGGTGATAACATACAATTCAATTGAACTAAATTATATAATGAATTCTACTGTTCCGTACAGTTGCTCAGTTACTAACAGGCTGGCACAATTACAGTTTGGTATCATAATGGCTTTTATTGGCCAAAGCTTTTAAAGACAAGTATGCTTTGCTTTGAAATTGTAATAAGTTGCTGAGAGAACATAAGAACTAACCTTCCTGGAGAAGCAGACACAAGATCTGCTAGATTCAATCTGCTGTGTGTGTTTTTGTAAAGCTATCGATGTAACTGACGAATGAAGCAGGTCACTAGAAGTTGGGAAGTACGATATATATAAGTTACTGCAGTAAATAAAACTACAGACCTACCATAAAAATGTCTACAAATCATACCCCAGAAGGGTAAAGGCTTTAAAAACATGATTTGAAAAGCGTGGATTTTCTGGTATAGATATCGAAATGAAAAGAAGCTTGCCAACCAGTTTAATGGAATCTAGAAAAGCAGCCTAATACTACAAACTAGCAGTTGCTTACTGGCAAGCTAGAGAACCTCAAGTCTCAGGAGTATTCTTTATCTGCTTTCGTCCACATCTGAATGCATTAAATGAGAAGAGGTTGACCTTTCCTGTACTTTTAAACACCTTTTGTATTTTTCACCATTATTAGTGAAACCTCTAAATTGCTGGAATAACAGAACAGCTCACCCCCTAACTGCAGTTGCTAAAAGGGTTTCACTTGTTTTGTACCAATTGTCTGTTTTTACATGGGCTAAAAATATCTAAAGGGCTCTTCTGAACATTGAATCTATCAAAACCACTGGTGCATTTTAAACAGGTACATATGATCCATTATGGGGCTTTTAATGTGCTCCTAGTTTTGCAATGGGGGAAATAGTAGATTAGACCTTCGGATTGATCTGATGGCGTTGCGGATGATGTGGGAATCTGTAAGTAGGGGGTTGGAGGCACAAATCCATTCATGACTCACAATTCATTGATGGTGTTTTCATTTGGATGAATGTACATCATTCTCACAGATGGGAAAAACATTCAGATGTTGTACTTCATGTTACTTAGCAAAAAGTGTTTAACCACGAGATAATTTTTTTTAACCTCAATGCTGGGTTACAAGAAAATATAGGACCCAGGTTGAAGAATGTGAAGGAATATGTAGTCTTATTGTGTAATGTTTGGGCTTAACAAAATGCAAACAGAAAACCTGGTCTACACAGTAAAACCTATTTTGTACAATGTCTTTTATGTTGGCTGTTGTGTTGCTTACTCATTTTTCTGGTTAAATAGTATTGAAAAGCGTAAATAGACTATGTAATGGCAGTCCCCTTTTTGACAACTTACCCCATTGGGATACAACATGAAGGACACACAGGGTTGTCATTTGTTATTAAAACAAATAATAATAAATACCTAGACAACAATGATGAAACTGTTTAAAACTATTCATGTAGCAAGAAACCAACGTGTGTCCCTATACATAAATTCACATGAACATACTTTGGGAAATATTAATTGGAATGCCTCAGTTGCAACAAGACGCTCATTTATTGACCTTCCCTTAAGAAATTAAACGGCGTTCAGAATGAAATGCTGCCCTTTACCTTTCTTCAGGGCTAAAAGTGAGCAGATATCTCATTTTAACATGACTGCCGATTAGGTGATTCACGCGCGGACCTTAGTGTCACATTACGCGTGCGCTTCTGCACGTGCGTCCCGCGCGAGACGCGCAAAGTCAACATAGTGATGCTTTCCATACGCAGCACGATTTGTGTCAATAACTGCGTAGTTCATCTGTCAGCTAGAGACGATTCCGCCCGCTTCGCCAACAATAGCGGCATTATTGCAGAGGGTCCATCAAAATGCCAAAGCGATAAAAATGCGGGTAATTTGAATAACTTCAAATGTTATTTCTCAAAGACATTTAAGAAAAATAAAGAACGCAATACATTTGACTAAAACGCGATCCTGTGGTAAGGCTTTAGCAGGCAGCTGAAATATTACACTGCAAGGATTACTGAATGAAACAAAAAGATAAAGAAAAACAAAACTGTCATTTGCCAAGGCCAGTAATGAGATTTAGACTTACGAGATCAGACTAGAGTTCATTAGACTGCCAGAACTGGGGTCATATAGATGTCATTTTCTTTAAAAGACCGATTTGCTCATTTAAAGTGACGTAAATCTTAGTAATTTTGAGTCGTAGCCTAGATGCCAGAGGCCGGTTTTAAGGAGTTTGGACATTTTTAAAGGAAATTAACCAGCTTGGCCATAACATCTGAACCACGTACGCGTATCGTTGTATGTATATAATGTGGCTTGATGTAGCCTGTGATGTTTACATGTGCTGTCTGGTGGCAGGTTTCACACGGGTTCTGACACTTGTAGCTCCTTTTTGTTTGTTCAGTAGGGTAAAGTTGAATCGGAGTGCGCGTGAGCTTGCGCTTTAGGAGGGATCAAATACGCGACGCGTTCTTTGAAGTAGACGCGTATATTTGTATATGACAACAGCGCGCGGATGTGAGCGTTTTCCCAATCGCCTTACCCAAGTTAAAAGGAACAACAAACTTTACGCCATACGAGAAGCCCATTTAAATGCTACGGATCAATGAATGAAAGTTTGAGCTGAGGCTGTGTTACAGCGCCTGCTGCGATGTGATTGGGCTGAGCGGCGAGCTCGTGATGCTCGGGCACATATAAAGGGCGACCTGTCATGCACGCGGCTGGAAGAAGAAATTGCTGAAGAGATCAGCCGGACAGACAGAGCCTTCATGATCCTGCCCACATCACACGCATTTCCTAAACGAAGTCGCCAAGAAGACGCACCGCACAGCGCGCAAGACAAAGGAAATCCTCTTTTATTGCCCTTCATAAAAGCTCCAGTGTCATTTAGAGAGAGATGCCGCCAAGGACCGGACTTTTGCTGCTCGCCGTGCTCATCGCCTCCGCGTATGAACTGGATCAGAACGAATCCTACTCGCCCAGGAGAGCACGCTTCTCCCACAACAGCCCCTGTAAGTAGGAAGCGTTCGGGAACGATGAGCCGGTTGTGTGCTGCTGACACGCATGCATCGCGGCGTAGGGTAAATCATATGAGAGCTGTCATCTCCTCTAGGATGAGCTCTCATCCAATGCGTCTACTGAGCCGCTCTGTGACAGATGTATCAGTGAATATCACGTTCATCCTCTGACCTGCATGTCAGGGACTCATCATAGCTCATGATGAGCTTCTTGTGATGCATTGAGCGCGATGAATGAATGTGAATGATGATTCCGCCGCGGCTTCCAGCCTCAAAAGCACGCAGGAGTTTCTACGTTGGGGGAGAAAATGCTAGAGTTAAAAAAAAACCTGTCCGCTGGTTGCCTTCCCTTATAGCGTGAAAATAGTGTTAGATATTTCAAAGCCAGTACTTTTAATGTAAAATGGTACAAACAAATAAATAATTAGGAGTACAACTATGTATTGCCTTATAATTGAAAAGAGCCTGTATATTGAACAAGTCAGTACACACTCTTTTAAATATTGTTAAAATTGTTCCTTTTAAGTAAAAAGTAAAAGCGGCATTATTTTAGTGTATTTTAACTTTTATTTGTTCAAGACAGTCACTAGAGCACAATTATTATTTACAGCAGTAGCCTTTTTCTTGTTGCATTTCACAGGCAATACAATAAAACAAAAACAATAATAATAAAATTAAGTGCAAGACTGAAATAGTTTTTTTTTTTTTTTTTTTTTTAAATGCACTTCCGTAATCATTGTTTAACTTACAGCTTACAAGAACTTATGTGAACCACCTCAAAAATTGTGTATTATATGTAGGAACAAAATAAACTATCTTAGAATTAATTGAAATAGTGCAAACTATCTTATTACTATCTTATCACTAAGAGTGCTGTTATTTCATATAACAGCACTGGGGCATAACATTACTCCATTTGCCTATTATGCTCAGTGGGCTTCAACATGCAAAGCTTTATGCTTCGGAACCTTTTGCAGTTATTTTGTATTTATTTATTTAACCAGGGAACAGAACATTAGCCAAATTCTGTATGAAATATGAATATCAGCATTGCATTGCAATCACAGGAAATCACAGTCATGCTGATATTCACTATTACAGCATTCTTACTTGTGTGATAATGGGATAATTTTGTGTGTTACTGGTGTTTTGCATTTATGTGGGTGACACTGGTTCTGTCTTAATGTTTTTATTAGCTAAACTTGCCTTTTTTGTAATCACCATGTGGTCTTGTATTATGTTATTTTCAATATTTTTTTTTTGTTCTGGCATCATGTTGGACAGGCAGATTTATCAATGTTGATCAATCAAAATCTGCATATTTTTAATATGAACAAAGAGTGAAACTTCAAAGATAATACAGTTAAACCCTCTAATGCCTAGTAAAAATGTTTTAAAACATTTCCACATGCATACAGTATACTTCTAAATATCTATAAAGAATTGTACTATTCATGATAGGTTATTAATTCTCTGTGATAGAGTTTGAGGTAGATTCAATATGAAAGGCTTTCCCCAGTGAGGTCATACTATCAGGCTTCATATTCCAGCTCTCAACGCATATTGAACCAGTTAACCGAGGTCTTCAGGTTCATTTGGAAATGACAGGTTATACAGGTAGAGAACTGGAGGGTAGGCAGCTCGCTTACACTGACTTTTAATGGACTACACACAATAGATGCTTTAAATGAACTGTGTGCACCTGAGAGGACCCAACACTATTAAAGAGGATGAATCATTCTGACCTGCTGCTCATTATATTGGAACTGAAGATCTGGTGTCAGTGTTACAAAAGGTTCTTCCTTTGTCTTGAATGAAGTCAGTAATAAATATACTGCAGAGAAAAGCTTGTCTAAGTGACAAATAGTGGATCTGTGTGTGGTGTGGGACAGTCAGTTCCGTTTCGTCTCTGGTCGGGACGTGAAAACCTTTGTCAAACTCCACTTGGTATTTGCAATACTTCCTGTTGTACTTAGTTGCCAGGGAGACATGTACTGACTCAGTGATTTTGAGACAAAGAGACAGTGGTGCACTAATAATTCAGAAAGAGCTAAATGAACAGTATATACTTCACAAAACCAAAGTATTAATATTCTGTTTTGTTTCTTTTATCCTATATACACACGTATATACACATATAGCTAATAAGATCTGAAATATATATACATATTTCATATTTGGTATTTAGGAAAGTTCATTTATTCAGAACAAGGATTTTTTCTCCCATTTTCTGGAGACTTTTCAGTGTTGAGGATAGGGTGAACATATGTCCTCTTTTTCCTGAACATGTCCTGGCCAGCATTTCTAAATTGCCTCATATGTCCAGGTTTTAGCTTTGTAGTCAAAATAGACCAATAGTATGTAGGCACTGTAATTAATTGACCAATTGTGGCATGCGAGAAGTAGGGATTTACAGAGAACAGCAATGCAAATATCTGTGCATATAATCAGAGCTGGGTAGTAACTGATTACATCTGGATTATGTAATCAGATTTCCAAAAAGTAAGCACTTAAACACAGAGTATATTACATTTTAAAACAATATTTCAAATAATTAAACGATGCATGTTCTCTGAAATTGGTGAATGGTCCAATTGACATGCAGGTAAACAAATAAAAATGTTTATTTATGATTTTAATTTATAATTAGCTTTTTAATGCATTTTATGACGCTGATATTAAAAATGGAAGATATTTTCTTTCTCTATTCTTTCTCTTTGTGTATATATTTATATATGTAATGAGTAACTTATTATACTTAATATCAATTCAATCAGTATAATCAGCATTATTTTTAATAATTAAACCAGCACTTTGTATAAAGGTTCTAATAGGTTTCTAAAAAGTTCTATTATGTATACTTCAGATGCTGAACTGTACATTTAAGGTACTAAAATGCACCGTTTATGGGTTAATAAGGTACCTTTTGAAAACAGTCCCAGTGACAGCTGTTGATTCTAGTTCAAAGGGTAGTTCACCCCAAAATGAAAAATGTGCCTCAAACCTGTATAAGTACCTTTTTACTGTTAAACATCAAAGAATAATGCAAGTTTCTGCATATACAGGTCTGGAACAACTTGAGAGTGAGTAAATGACTCATTTTTGGGTAAACTATTCCTTTAATAAGTATCCTAAAACCACAGATGGGATCTTCAGATAATGAAAAAGTCCAGTTGTAAATGAATGAACTCTCCCTGACATATTAAGACAATTGCAGTGTCGTCTCCATATCTGCAAGGTCTAGCTGAGTCATGCATTACAGTCTGGTGTGAAACACTGACACTCAAGAGCCACAGGTTTAAGTCGTAGTCACGCGTTCCACAAGTTGAAATCTGAACAGGTAGCTATGTAAGTGCAGAAAATGAATTATTCACTCCAACAGTTCATCCTATTAGTCTGTGTGCAAAGTGTAATATCACATGTCGAGAAACGTAAGCAGGGTCTCTGATAAACTGAGGTTTTACCGCACTTGATGATACACGAATGAGGGAGTAAGAGAGAAAGCAAACACAAGACTGTGCATTGTCTATTGATGTGTTTTCTTGAATCTCAAATGATTCCTGACCTGTCGAGGCCCATCGCAGTACCCTCAGAATTAATAGACTATGCCGGCCAGGCCGTATTCAAGTTTCATTAGTCACAATATGTCTAATCATCATGCCTGTTTTCCCACCACAATACAATAAGTGCTCTATGAAAGCATCAAACGCAATATCAAACCCATATTTTACGCCTCTTCTCAGCCGTGTGCAGAGTAAGTGAAGGGACAGCCCCTGATCTGTGTGGCCCAGTTCATCCGTAACTCTATTTTCCATTGTAAGGTTACTGATGACGTCTGGGGGGTGTCCAATGATACAAAAAAAGCCTTGCCGACACACTTTCCCTCTTATCATGCCATAAGAGCAGCAAAATCAGTTTCTGATGTGGCAGTGCTGGAGCCTGTGTTTTCTTTGGAAGAGTGATTTGGCTTCATCTTACGTTTGAATTAAAGATAGCCTTGAAGATACAAAAAACTACACTTTTAAATAGAGCTCTTAATACGGAAATAATACATTTTAAAAGAAAATACTTAAGTGGGAATTGAATGCAATGTTTTTGGACACTTATTACATTATATTTGCAATGAAATTGAGGTTTATTATACTTTGCATTTATAGTGTGAGAACTAGTCTCACAGTACCCCAAGGCTAAGACGTGGGTTGGCAAGACACCTCAGGATAAATCACATGATTTCATTCAGACCACGGTACAGTTTTCCCCTGATTCTGAGAAAAGTAAAGCAGAATAACTTCTAGTCATGTTTTCACAAGGAAAACTGTTCCACTGATAAGAGAGGCCAGTCATGGAAACATTTCACCCTCACTTGTCCCGAGGCTAACAGCGAGTGTAGGAAAGTGATACAATTGTATTTGCTATTAAAATTAAGATGTTTATCATTTTTATGACTCTGTCATTGCTCAGGCGATGTAATAGAGCTCTCGTTTGCGTTTTGCTAAAGTATCAACTTTGTTTGGAAGACTGAAAATAGAAAAAGCAACATTAATTTGGACTACACAACTGATTTATTATTGAAAGAATTTGATGAGAGACACCTGAGTTTGTATTGCAATCTCTGATTTTAGGATTTTGGTATTACGGAAAACCAGAGCACAGTTTTTTAAAGAGACTTGTGTAGTAGAGTCCATGCTGGGAGAAAAACCAGCCTAAGCTTGTTTGCTGGTCTAAATAGTTTAGGCTTAGGCTTCTTTTTGCTAATTGGACTGAGAGACCGACTGAACACTCAATTAATTTGGGAGACCATCTGTCATTAGTCCACCTCATTTGGCACTATTACTCCCCTATTTAATGCAAAATAATGCAGTGTCACTTCAATTAAAGTGCCCCATTATGGGTAATGAATAGGGGTGTGACGCGATCTCGTAGCAGAGTGTGTCTCGCGAGATGCGACTGGTATCGCAAGAACTTGGCTATATCCTCACGGTAGTGGTATGATGCAGCACAACAAATCTCTGACAAGAAACTGCTGCCGCATTCTGTTTATGACGTGCTGACACAAATTCCAAATGGCCCAGGTGTATTTCACTTTCCTCTTTCCGTTCCGTCTCACACACAGCCATGTCAAAAAAATTGCCTGCGTGAGGACAGTGTGTGCGGCTGTCCGTGACCCCTCCTGATGACGAAAATTATTTAATGCAGATGGCCGAAGTATACATTGCCCTTTAAGCTGCCGCAGTGTTTTCTGTACAAGTTTGTTTGGTAACACTTCGGAATAGGGGGTCAGAATAATGCATTAGTTAAGCATTAATTAATGGTTAATTTGTTCACAATTAAGC
>JAUCNO010001851.1:10731770-10743691 GCA_032353835.1 Enteromius viviparus
CATTAACAATGGCCCTATGTTGTTGAACTAACGTGGTTCAAACGACGGAGATGCGACCGTGTTCGGGAAACAGTCGTATGTAGCTAGTTCGTTTCCAAAACAATGCATCGTACTATGGTGGTTTATCAGCGAGTTACATCGTTGTTCGGAAAACTTGGGAAACCACTTACATTAATATATTAATTTTAAGATGTTTTAAGCGGTAAAATAGTTTTCTTCTTTTTTTATGGTCAATTTGGGTTTTTAAAGTTGTTAAATTGGACACAAGACAAACAACAAAGTTTTTCACAAAACATTCACACTAGCATATTGTTTACATTGCGGCTAACCTAACATCTACAGATTGACCTCATTCACTTCTATTGTAAGAATCTCACTGTAACTCTAATTTATGCTTTTTATACAGATAATCACACACAAGTCGATATTATATTTTGCGGCAATCTGCAAGTGCTGTCAATAGGGTTTAACTTTTATTGAACCCAGGATTTTCCATTTAATGTGCACAATGAGCAAATGGCCTTAACAGAATGTACATCTGAGATCTTGCCCTAACCTGCTCCTATGGACAATAGACATATTCACTGCATGACATTTGGGGGGTTTCTGGTTATTTCAGAAGTCTGCCTTTTGCCAGGAGCATTGACACAGCAACACACAGCCTATTTTCCTTCAGATACAGTAAAGTGAGTGTGTAACAACAACAGCCTTTCTCTCTCTCTCTCTCTCTCACACACCCTTGAGGTTTCTTCTCGGTGTGGCGTGGGATCCCGGCCTTGCAGGCTACAAGTTTGTGCGGCAATGCGTTTATAGTCTTTGGCATGGAACTGTTGGAGATGGTGGTTTGGCCTTCTTACTCAACCCGCTGAACGTTATTGCCTTGTCACATGTAAGAGTAATGGAAACAACTGCCAAAAGAGACAGTCAGCAGAACCCAATACAGCGTTGCACACATGCCCTACGCCCCTCTCGGTCACTCCCTGACTATGGGGGCAAACGCAGGGCACAAAACGCCCAGACTACCACAAGAACCCCACAAGGCCTGCAGTGGATATTCTTCATTCAGTGGGTCACAGTTCCAAGAAAAGAGAAATGGCTGGAATACCCATAAAATTTATGGCAGAGAGTGGAGTGGAGTAATGACGCCAATGCTTGGCTCAGTAGCTATATATTTCAGGGTGTCAAGTGGCTAGTCAAGCTTGTTGTTATTTGTCATTTTAAGTTGAAATTTGGCATGCTATCAAAATTGAATGGAAACTCACACATAAAATCCTAGTATTTGCTCCCATTTGTACTATAGTTCCCCCAAACCGAGCGGTATTTAAACATCCCGTGGGCTGGGAGGTGATAACGAGAAAGTGTCCCCTTAAAAATGATCCAGTGTATACTTGTAAGCAAGGTGAGGAATTCATTATCCTGCCTAAATGGTTTCACAAGTTCATAGCTACTACACACAATGTGTTTCTCCTTAAATCATTTCCCATGAGAACACGTTCCAGCATTAACTGCCCTGTTCCTCACACTGGGAGTCCAGATCGTCTCCAAAGACTGTTCCCTTAACGACCTTCAGTGGCTTTTCTCCAGGTCTTTGAGAAAGTACAAGTTGAACTGTCCAAGTGGTAGGAGGAAGTTCATTTGTTTTAACAATCTAGGAGAGAATCCAGTGGATGGATGGATTAGTGAGTGAGAAATATTCAATGCTATCTCACAACGAATTTATAATATTTTATAAGGTGGCTAATTTGTATGAAATTGTACGTCCTCACTTGTACGATTTTGTACAATTTGTCTAGGGGGTTAGAAGTAGGTCATTAATACAAATTGTGCCGCAAAATACGTACAGTTTAGCAAAAAATCATATGAATCTGTGCGAGTGAGATCATACAAATTTGTATGATGTAGCCACCTCGAAAAAATATGTATTGTACAAATTGCCTTGAAATCAGGCTTTTTGTTCAGGTATGACGAAAACTAATGGAACAAAAGAGAATATCCTCAGAAATGTTCAGTTTGATTAGTTTGCTCAAGCATGTTGCCAAATAATGTGCACATTCAACATACTGTATGTTTGTCCTTGTTAAAAAACTATTTGTTTTCGGGATACTTTCAAGATCTGGCAAAAATGCTTTTTTTGGGGGGTGAATAATTTGCGGACCACTTTCCTTATGCATTATATTACACAGTCTAACAAACTAACGACCCAAATCCATGAGTAACCTATTTGCAGTTAGTCAAACAATTTACAGAAAGTTACATATTCTCATAAATTTATTATATTAGCTTAATGTTACACATCATATGAAAAGGGAATTTATAGTTATACTGACATTACTAAACCAGTACCCAAACTCACTCTCTCAAATCTCTTGGTAATAAGCATTCACATTTTTATTGACTTTACAGCGATTGCATTCTGGAAGTCAAAACTCAACTTTTAAAAATAACCATTAATGACAGACTTGTTGTACAGTCATTTAACTCTGAGATTGTTAATTACTTGCATATGTTTTTTTTGAACCCATCTGTTAATGTTAACTGAACCTATTTTCAAATCTGTTTAATAGTGAAATTCTTGGTGAAAAACTACATTTCCCATGATGCAATACTGTAAGAAAAATTCCACCAATCAGAGAGTCAAATCATGCCAAACTAGCTTATTTAAGCACATGTGAAGCACCTCAAAGGACCTAATTGAGTCAGTTGCCCTGCACTCTCAAAATACAGTATTTGCATATTTGCAGTAGTATTTGCATATTTCGGAATAAAATTCAAATATATTGCTTACACAACTTTAAATGAATAGTTTTACATTTCTTCATCATTTAAAATTTAATTATGCCATTCGTGATGCTTCATGCAATTGTAGTTCTTTCCCTCTGTTAAAACTGTTTTTGACCACTTTACATAAACTTTCTTTAGTACCACTTTTAAAAGGACCAATTCTCTCTTTTAACTAGCATGCATGCAACCTGTATGCTACTGGCGGACTATTAGTGCTAATAAAGCACTACCGAAGATATTTTAGATCCCTTAAACCTACAGGTACACAATATCTAAATCTAACAACAACACTTAAGTTTGAGAACCAAATTTTACTACTATCTATTAACTACGACATTTACCATAATAAAGCTTATTAATAGCTAGTACAGTAGTTGGTAAGTTTACGTACAGTATTGGGTCAGATTAAGGAATCTAAAATATTGTATAGCACAATAAAGCATTATAATGTGCTTTATAAGCACTACTAAACACCCAACACAATAAGCATGCAGTAAGCAACTAGTTAATAGTGAGAATTGGTCCATAAATTAAAGTGTTATGACCATGTTTTTTTTTTCATTCACATCATATTTAAAGTTTGTACTGTTGTGAATTACTTCATAGCTGGTGGTTTGGATCATGGCTTTAGAACACGTTAACAAAGTCTTTTTTATTTATATAAATTGGGCTAAAAAGTGGGCAGGCTCTAATGCATTCTATAGGTCCCTATACCTATATATGATGTATACAGCCACATTTGGGAACTTGAAAAGAAAATATACTTGAAGTACCTTTATGCTTCTAAAAAGAAAAAAAGTTCTTCTTATATTCTGCTTATGTTGTGTGATTTTGTTTTGGCAGCGGATGTGGCGCGCTGCTTGAACAGTGCTCTCCAGGTGGGCTGCGGCGCCTTCGCCTGTCTCGAAAACTCAACGTGTGACACAGATGGCATGCACGACATCTGCAAGTCCTTTCTCTACAGTGCTGCTAAATTTGACACTCAGGTATGTACATTTGTATAAAATTCAAGCCAAAGAACAATAAAGATATATCAGTTCATCGATGGATACACAATATCCTATTGAAGTCAAAGGCGCCTTTTTAGCAGACAGTAGGAATCCTGTCAAAAGAATGAGGTTTGAATTCCATTGAGATCTGAAAGGCCCAGTGGGAGATATTCTTTTCAAAAGTTCTTATTACAAAGTGATTCATAAACTATTTCTTAATTGATGGTCGCAAATCGTAGACTTGCATTATATCACAATAAATGCTGCCTTAGTGAGCCGACCGGCAATTTTTACCTCAAATGAAGCTGGTTTAACTCAAACTGGTTCAAAATAATGAGTTGTTTGAGAACCCACTTAATCATAAAATGGATTGAAGTCGCGTTCCAGGCCTGTGCTTGACATCCTGACATATTCAATTCCCGTTCATTTCACAGGGCAAGGCTTTTGTGAAAGAAAGCTTGAAGTGCATCGCCAATGGCATCACTTCCAAGATCTTTCTAACAGTCAGACGATGTTCCACATTCCAGAGGATGATTTCAGAGGTTCAAGAGGAGTGTTACAGCAAGCTGGATATTTGTACAGTGGCCAAATCAAACCCAGAAGCCATTGCAGAGGTGGCTCAGCTTCCTAGCCACTTCCCCAACAGGTAAGATTTATAAACAAGGTGAAAAGATTTCATTTTTTGGTGTACACAAAAATACAAGAAGCGTTTCAGAGTTGTTGACCAAGCTAGGTCAACTAGGTCATGCTAGATATAATATATTGATATAATATTACTCAACTAAAATGCCACTTACGTATGTAAAGAGTACACTTTCATTACTTTTAATCTGCAGAAATGTAAAAAATCGGTCCTTTATTTGTAATTAATTTTTGTCATGATATAGAAAAGACATACAGCATATATTTTAAAAATATTTACTATGTATTTGCATGCATATATTGATATTAATAGAAATTATATCATATATAAATATAAAACAATAGAAATAATGATTAAATTGAGTTAAATTGTTTTAGGGGTGTCAAATTAGTTAATCAAACATTTGCATTCACAGGTTCCTTAGTACAAATAAAAAATTTGCATTAAAATAGAAGAAAATTGGAAACAATTCATTTAATTTTAAGTAGATTGTATTCCTTAATTGTTATCTATCATGAGCTTGCTAGAAATCAAACTGACCAGCATTTCTTTTTAAATAATCATTTGTGAGGCATTCCAAAAATTCATTTCGAATTCGCTGAGCATTTGCAGCGCTATCTGTAGCTTGCGAATGCTGCTAATTTGTTGACGCACTGGCTCAGCGTGAGTTTTTTCTGTCTCACCGCAGGTTTTATGGGAAACTACTGCAGAGTTTGATGGAGTGTGACGATGAGACGGTGGACCTGGTGAGGGCAAATCTGTTGACCCGATTAGGGCCCGAGATCGCCATGCTCTTCCAACTACTGCAGAACAAGCCGTGTCCGTCTGCTGCAGTACCTACTGGAATGGAGACTCGTAGTGGGTGGCGGTGGTCTGTCAGTCCCCATGGATACAAGAACCAGCCAAATCTACGCAACAGAGATGCCTCAAATCTCTTTGGCAAGAAACGCAACATTGGTGACAGCTCTTAACTTCAGACCAATTTGCCAGGCCAAACTTATCCATCGTGCACACATACACAAGCGCAAAGTGAAAACACATACACATAAAAAAAAAAAGAAAGGAAGACAAAACAGTTGTTTATTTTCTGAGGCTATACAGGGACACATTCCTTCTCAACTGGAAAAAGGCATGCACCAGTGCGAAAACATCTCAAATGTCCAATTCTATGTTTATCACTTCATATTCGACGAGTTTTACACGTTCAAAGGGAAAATCGACCTGTAGGTCGAGTCGAGGTCATCCAGCGGGAGTCATCCAGGCCATAATATAGAGAGCTCTTAGATAGACTTATTTCCATACAAATATCTCTAGAAAATATTATCGGAAGAAATAATCAATAAATAGCCATTTGTATATGAAATATATCTTACGGAGATTACAGCAAAGAAAATGTATGTGTATATAAACTGACTCTAGCGTTGATGTGAAATAGTTGGCATGTGTTATAGAAATAAGAGTGTACTATTTATTTATTAACAGATATTTTACTACTACTTTAGCGGTTAATCTCAAATTGCCACTAGCCTTTTTGTGAAACTCTCCATTTGGCGAGAGTGATCTTTAAAAATCGTTGTGCAGGAATTCATTAAAATACCAAAAAACTCAAGTTCACTTCAAACGCCGTTGAGTGCAGCAACAGTAGATGTCAGCGATCCACACTGGACGACCAAATTTTATTTATGAAACGAGTTAGAGATGCACAGGAAGGGACTGATAACTTCTCTTTGCATTCCTTCAGCTTCGAGCTTTTTTTCACTGTTCGCAAACATTTTCTTAACTCTTGGATTGCCTCTCTACTTATTATCTGTTCAAGCAGTGCAGTGCAAATAAACTCTGAGAGGAAATTCAACTCTAAGCCCCGAGCGCATTGTTAGCGCTACATATAAACACATGTTTCGGCCAACTTATTGGACAGATGAACAAATTACTCCCTGGTGAATATGACTTGCAGAAGAGAGTCGAAAACTAAAATAACTAGTCTAGATGTCTATTTAAAAACGTATGAATTGAATGATTAATATTTATTTTCTTACTATATTATTTAAATGTTTATTTTATTACATTTCTGTGGGCAATATTACTTCATTCAGCAAGCATCGTTTACAGATATAGTGCTTTTGAATTGTTTCGGCGTCCGTTTTGGGAACTATTTTAAATTTATTTAATCGATCGCTTGTTTAGTCATTCTGAGTTGACTGACCCATGTAATGACTCTGTGCTGGTCATGGGGGAACACGCTGGTCATACGAGTCAGGCGAATGTTATATGGGACCACTTTAATGCAAACTTTGTCAAAAGTTTATCGAGCATTGCCACATGCTGTGTATACATTCAGGGTTAATCAGCTATATATATATATATATATATATATATATATATATTTGACATCCAGTATTTCATAGCACTGTCATTAATGCGGTTAATTTGGGGCAGTCACTGCAAAGTGTTTTCCGGGGCCATTCTCGACACTATGCAATATACAATGTTTCCGAAAGGCCTATTTCTCTCAGAGTGTTTACCCAGGGTGAATGGGGAAGATCTCTCTGTAAGTGCTTCTTGGGGAAGTTCAGATTAGCAAAGACTGGAGGGCAGTGTTTGGCTTGGGAATGACTGAGGAGCAAGGGCCAAATCCAATCAAACTACCGCAAAACCACTTTTTGACTATTCCCGTCCAAAAATAAATTCCATAGCAAAGAAGCCATTTCACCACTCAGTGATTTAACCATTCAAACGACCAATCTGCATCGCTTAATATGTCCTGATTGTTTGAAAAACACAGGCTAGCCATTAAAGGGCTTGTTTGATGGTGAGCTCGCACTGGCGCCGTATTGGTACTGTGGTGATAATACAGCAGTTTGATTGAATTGGACCCAAAGAGAAATGAGAGAGCAGAACCGGAGAGGGCAGAATGACTGTTTTTACTTAAACCAAATGATCTGCAAATCTAAAAGTAATTCACCAAACTATGCAATAATCGCTAGAAAGGTTGCAAACTAAAATCCATGCTATCGAGCCCTGAGCAGAAACAGGGCCGTTTAAGTTTTGAGACTAAGCAGCAGTAGCTTTTTTCCTTCTCCCATATGAAATCAAATCCCCAGTCCCCAATAATCCTTCGTTTTGTTTCCCCCACCCCGATTTCTTTGTTTCACGTTCCTGTTTATGGCCCCCTTTTCTGTGTATGTGTGTGTGTGTGTGTGTGTGTGTATGTGTGTATATATATATATATATAGATGTGTGTGTGTGTGTGTGTGTGTGTGTGTGTAAAATAATATATGCACTTTCACAGGACCACTATTAAAGGGCATTTAAGCATAGTTAGATTCTACTCAGAAACACCAGAGTAGCTGCTGCGTTCTTGATGAACAGACAAGGATGCACTGGCAAAGTGAGGATTTTCTTTTCTTCGCTCGTTTTGTCTGGGAAGTACGGTATGATATTGCAATCTGTTAAACACCAAGGAAGTACCTGTACCAAACAAAGCTGCTAAATGGATTTCCAAACCCCACTGTGTTACGTTAAAGCTATTTTTCCATTAAAAATCCCACCGGTTTGTCCAGCATTCACTGTGCGTGAACATTTTCAAAATAAATGACCAGTGACTTGAATATGCATTGCCATTTTCATGCACTTCTGGTATCTCAGCAACAAGGTGTCCATACCACCTCCAGAAAAACAGCAGCGAGCGCAAGACGTTTGCATCAGCCCAGCTAAAAGACATTTGATGTTTAAAAAGACGCTGGTGAACTACTCTTAAGTAGTATTAAAGTCGCAATGCTGTTCGGAAGGTTTGGCCACTCTTGTCCTGTTCTCATCTTTTCTTCCGTTACTGAAAAAAAAAAAAAACATTTAAATGTAAATGTATGTTGTTTTGTTAAATTATTACAATGCAATTGTTAGACTGCTGTGGATATAAGGTTTTTTTCTCTCATTGGAAGCCTCTGTCATGTAGCTCACCGTTATCTTCATATTGTGATTCAGAGAATTTTCCAAAACGTAATGGATTTTGTAAACTTCAGAGAATGTATATTTTATCAAATGTCTGTATTTGGTGTATAAGGGGTGCCTACGGCGCTGAAAGTTAAGTGCAGCCCTCTGGTCATTTAAACTTGTGTCCTTATCACGATTTACGGTGGATTAGCAGAGCTTGGAGACCCTTTTTGTTGCCAAATTTAACGTTTATATAACCACTGCCTCAAGGAAGCATCTAGACTTGCGTTATAGAAATAGTATAGAATGTAAAGTGGAAATGATTGGAAAATGATGTTCTGTGTGATCATATTGTCACAATCTGACATGTTTTAGGATAGTTTAGCACTTAGTTGATATTGTCATTATACGTCATAAGCAGAAAGATCAGGATGCACTACAATAGAAGCGATCTGTTCGTACAGGTTGTCTCTGATTCACCAAAAACTGGTGATTTCTCTTCTTTGATCCAGGACCCTGAGGACTATACGCTACACAAGCCATTAAACTGTATGGTACTCTTTCCTCTCAAAACTTGAAACCACTTATATCACTTATATTCCTGTTTATGTACAAGGTGTTGTTGTTTATTTTATGATTTTTATTTTTTATTTTTTATTTTGCAAATGCAGTATGAAACCAAAATAGGAGAAGTTTGTTTTGCAAGGCATTCTATTTAAGGCATTCTCTCTTTTTTCGTCCCTAATGTTACACATGATGGAAATTTATGATTGATTTGCACTTTATACTGAACCCATATACATACAGTATATACTTGTGTATATGTGTTGGGGTTTCTTTCTGTGCTGACAGGTCAAAAAAAAATCAAGAAAAAAAAAGATACAAATACATCAACTATGTGTCTTTTCTGTGTAATAATAAACTATGATCAGATCTGGCAAATGGTATCTAATTTTGTGTTCTTATTAACCAATTAGTGTGTATTTGCTGATGTACTGGATGCATGAGGTGCAGTGTTGCTGATATTAATGAGCTCGTATTATAACCCATATATTCTAAATGGGTAGACTTGGCTTGGGTACAATGAGTTGACTCAAGTAATGATATAAAATAATCCTAGAACAATCTTACAGGGCTAATATACTGCTGGCTGATGGGGTTTTAATAAAGGTTGGCTGTATGCAGTAGAAAACCAATTTCTATAAAATCATTGCTTCACGACTTGAGAAAATAATGAAAAAGGAATGTAGTAAAAAAAAAAAAGGGTATAGAAACTTCAACATTCATAATGCACTGAGCCTGAACATATATTTGGGGATACAAAAAAGCAAACATATAATCTGTAGTTTTCACAAGCTGTCAAAAGTCCTCTGGTTAATGCATTTTTTGTCACCAGGTAGATTTCTGCTGACAAATAAACAGGAAGTTCTTGGTGCAGTTAACAAAAAAAATAATACATATCCTTCATTTTATCTGATAACAATATAACGTTGGTTGAAAATTGAAAAATTACCCATATGACTGGTTCTGTGGCCCAGGATCTCATTTGTATAGCAATGCACTGCAATTATGACAGTGAATTAATTATAGGGGGCTCCAAAGTGAAAGAAAGCAAACCTATATACAGTATGATTGTTTTAAAAGATCTCGCCTGCATTTCCCAAAAGTATTGTAAGCCTAAATAGATTGCATAAGCCACTGGTCTCAGCAGTTAATTTATGATACTATGATTATGAGGCTTATGATAGATTTGGGCATGAACATCATGGCGCTAGCTATGTTTTACATGTTCATGCGCAAAATTGAAATATTGCAAAAAACATGCAAATAAAGCACTGTTCACATCCACAGAGTCAAAGTCATTTCAGAATGATCACAATAACATTTCAGATTCTGTGCAATAAGATCAGTCCACTGGTTAGTCAAGTATGTGACATTTTGGTAACACTTCTTACCGCAATAAATTCTGAATTTGCTGCTTATTAATAGCTATTGTGGTAGTTGCTAAGTTTAGGTATTGGGTAGGATCAGGGTTGTAGGTCATGTAGAATAAGACATTAATATTTGCTTAATTAGCACAAGTGGATAATATTCTATATGCATGCTAATACGCAACTAATAGGTGTAACTGTAAAATTAAGTGCTACTAACTTATTTTTTTAAGTGCATAGAGGAATTTATTGGATAAATGTTTCTCCATCTGCCATTATTCATATAAACTATTTTAATCCATTAGGCTCAAGCAAACCTATTTATTTATTTTGGCATTTCTCATTTGTCTTTAAAATGCAAATAAAAACAAGGTGATGGACTATTATCCCGTTGACGTTTAGGAGAAGGCCCTTTTCTGAAGGCCTTGTGAGGAATAAAAATGATCAACTGGTCTGCATCTAAAAAGGATCTGTAAAGTTTTTTTTGGATGAGTGGAAGGATAAATAGTTCGCTTTAGAAATCAAATGCTCAACAAGGACCTACAGTCTAGGTCTAGAGTATGATAAATGCATGGACAGAGTCACGCCTTTCAATATTATGAAATGAGCTTCTGCTCGACACTCATAAAGATGCTTAAAATACATGCTGAGTGTGACCAATCTGCAACAGGACCCCGTTTCCCCGAAGAGAGAGACAAGGGGGTGCTCATGCCTTCACAAATGAACTTTCTTAAACTCACTTCACAAACGCGCTGAAACTGCAAAGTGGTTTGGTTCTGTTCTCTAAAGAGGCCTGAGGAAAGGAAGCGAGTCGTGCAAGGGAGACGAGCTGAAGCCAGGCGGAGCGAGGCAGCAGCTATCTCTAGCAGTGGGGAGGGAGATAATTTCATGGTAATTTGGACGAGTCCTGAAGAGTTTTTCTCATTTTCTGCACAAGCTCACAGGAGTAGGTGATGCGGCAGCTTGGGCTCAACATTGATTCAGTCATGTTCCACTTATTTAGTCATTCACTTAACTCACTCACTAGCAAACGTCCTAAGTAGATTACCATGCTAGGAGCGACAACTGTTAGCAGCGATTCAAGCATTATGAAAGCTGTTGCGTACGTTTGACTCTCAGAATCCTGGACACTCCGGCAAGATGTGTATCGCAGTTTTTACTGATGCAATGCAAAAATTAAAAAGGCTGCATTGCTGACAAGAAAACTGTATATTTCTACTTTGGCAATCATCCGTACATATTCATCGCCACATCCATATTTGTTTCGCGTAGCCAGACCTTCAGACTGACGGCTGAAGGTCTGGAATTCATAGCTACTTTCTTTGGTCAAGGCCCGCCCATAAGGCCGTTTGATCGACATGTCAAACAACCAATCACAGTTAGTTTTGTTCAGCGTCAGATTTCGGGGCATGGAAATGTCCCCACAACAACAGAGCGGCGTGCAACAGTCAGTCAGCACAGAAAATTCTGACTAGACGCTCGCGGTAAACATCTGTTTAAAGCATATCTCTCCATTTTTTAACACCCACAAGCAATTCTGAAGAATCGAACACAATACTGAATCGTCACACTGCGATGCCAGTGTCTGCTGTTTCATGTTTGCCAGCAAGCGCGGCTGATATCCCCTTCTCAGGTACTTTACTTGAT
>JAUCNO010001851.1:10743791-10760757 GCA_032353835.1 Enteromius viviparus
CTGCGATGCCAGTGTCTGCTGTTTCATGTTTGCCAGCAAGCGCGGCTGATATCCCCTTCTCAGGTACTTTACTTGATATTCCATAATAGATAGGAGGGGACACACAACTAGTAAAATTGGATCGCATACTTTTGAGAATCCAACATTTAACTAATCTTAAGAAATGCTTATTGTCACTCATGTAAACACAGCAGTTTTTTTACCCCGCAATCACAATTTGTGCTTTGTTTCCTGGCGGACCGAAAATAAACGCGACACTCGGAGATCTGATAAGATTCAACCAAAGATTCAAAGTTGTGATACTCTAAATTGATGTAAGACGTAACTCAGAGAAGAAGAATGGTTGAGCAAATGATGTTATTTTTGTTTTCTTTGCACAAAAAAAGTGTTCTTCCAGTATGCAAAACTGAAGTTGATCCACTGTTGTCACATGGACTGTTTTACTGACGTTTTTACTACTTTCTGGACCTGGGATCATTTCAGTTGTGTTGCTGTCTATGGAGGGTCTGATAGCTAGATTTAATCAAAAATATCTTAATCGGTGAAGATGAACGAAGGTTTTATGGGTTTGGAACAACATGAGAATGAGCAATTAATGACAAAATTTTAATTTTGGGCTGAGCTAAACCTTTAACACGTGATGACTTATGATGGGTTATTCTATTGACTTTTTGATATTACTGATATTGTCTTAAAATAAAACATAAACATATCTTGTGTCAAGTACAGAACCATTAAAAAATGTCCAAGTTTGAGTCTAAAATAATAGGCTATATCATCCCTGCAGTTTATATATATATATACTGTATATATATATATATATAATTTTTTTTTTTTTTTTTTTTTTTTTTTTAGATACGTTCATCTTATATATTCTATAAATGTGAATCTGACTTCAAGGGAATGTTTGCTTTTAAACAGAACTGAAAGAAAAGGTCAGAAAGCAAATGTCAGAACCTCGAAAAGGTCAATGATTGCAAGATTTAGATAGGATGTCTATCCATTAATTCTTTATTAATCCACAGCAATTTTCATTGTTATCTGGTACAATTCCAGTTTCTATTTTATCAAGGTACATATACTATGAATTATAGTTGTCCTCCCCTCAATTACATTAAATATTATCAATCAATCAACCAATCAATTTTATTTATATAGCGCTTTTAACAATACAGATTGTAGCAAAGCACTGAACATTATTAGATAGGAGAATAACACACTGAAATATCAACAAACTGAAATGCTAAACTGTAAAGTCTCTTCAAATGTACTGCATATTTGTTCTCCTCAAACTAGATTGCTAATACTGAGGATGGCATTGTCACATATCTATTAATGCAATAACGTAGCACTGATAGATACTATAATTACTACATAATTACCATAATTACACTGAATAAATTGTTACATGCAGAAAAACATCCCAGAATGTCACTGGGGAAGTACCCTTTCAAATCATAATAACCCTGACCCTAGTATGTACTCTTCATATACTAATATGCACTTTTAAGTTACTAATATACATTTAAGGTACTAATATGTACCAATAAGGTACAAATTTACACCTTTTAACTTTTGTACCTTTAGGTACCAATCCAGTAACATCATTGTATCTTATTTTCTGAGAGTGTAGTCAATTTTCATTGGAAAAATTAGCATGAGAACGCAGAGGAAGTAGTATTTGAAGCTCCTAACAGCAAGCAACGCCCTCTGTTGGTCAAAACAAACATCGCATGATTGAGACAGGAACCTGTAGTCTCTGTTGCTCTGCCTTTCTTGCAGCATATATTTTGCACACATTTTTGAATGTTTTATTTTAACATCATTGATTTTACTTTATTAGGTCACGCTTTAGCTTTACGTCCAATAAAAGGTCCCATACTTGAAACAAAAGCAGCATATTTTCCCATCAGCACTACCCAGAAAACAAATATTGCTTATTTTCCCAAATGAGAAGACATCTGGATTTCTGACCAAACACTCACTCAAGAGAAAAATAAATGCTGTAGCTAGGACATTCATACCACACACATGGACTAGCAGTGGCTCATCTAAGAGGCTTTGCACACACACACACACACACACATAGACTTTGACTGCTCCACCATTATGTGCTGATTCTAGTGAAGTGAAGATCAATGAAGCCAGGATGTTAGGTAAGTTAATTCAGTATTCAGAAATTTGTCAGAAAGTTTTCAATGTGATTTTACTGAATCTGACATTTCTTATACAGCACATTGACATTTTATAAATGATATTTTCTATAGGCTACATGTGAATGCATTGTGCATATTATGTATAAAACAATAGGTTACATTTATATTTAAATATTACACATGTATTGTTGTATCTATTTGAATCTATTTTTAGATATGCATATTGTATACATGTCAAAATGATATTTTCATATAGTGTGTGAATTTCTAAACATGACATTTTGTATGTGACTCTAATCTACTGTAAAGATTTAGATTTTTTAAAAACCCTTTCTATACTGTATGTGAATCTCAATTTATGATGTTATGTATTTGAATACAGCATTTTCTGTATACACGAATAGTACATTATGTGAATCTGACCGTGTCTGTGTGTGTGTGTGTGTGTGTGTGTGTCTGTGCGGGTTTATGTGGTTTATGAGGACACAAATATGGTATGACATGGGTGTGACATAGGTATTACAATATGTAGGTGTTTTATGAGGACATATTCAGTGTCACATAATTCAAAAGGCTTAAAAAACATACTAAACAGTGTTTTTTGAAAATCTAAAAATGCACACAGTTTCCTGTAAGGGGTAGGTTTAGGTGTAGTGTTGGTGTAGGGCAATATCACATACAGTCTGTACAGTAGAAACACCATTACGCCTATGAAGAGTCCCCATAAATCACAAAAACCAACATGTGTGTGTGTGTGTCAATCAAAATCACGACACTTAAAGAAAAGAAAAGAAACATTAAAATGCATTTGACAAATACACACAAAGAAAGCATAAATTCAGAAAATCCCTCTGTAATCAATGCAAAATATGTTCTTAATTATACAAAAAGAGGCCAGACCAGAGTTTGAACAGAGTGTACTTTCTTTGCAGATGAATTATAATACTAGAATAGCAGCCAACACCCTGTAACCCAAAAACGTTATCACATTCTTACCTTTAGATTAATGTAACAGAAGGCCAATGCACAAAAGTGGTTTAATCTGTATATCAGCACTCTGTGTCAACATTGTCGCACATGTGCCATGTAGTTCAGGGGAAGTTTGTGGCTCTATTCAAAACAAAAAGGCTTAAAATTGGCAACAGCACAAGCAATGATTTATAAAGAGGAAGAGGGCAGAGAGGGCAGCAGTAAAAAATGACAGAGGGATTCAGTCACAGTTCCTAATTGGCCCATCATTACCAGACCGCCATTTGTGGCTAAACTGTCTAAACAAAAGCTCTTGTTCCTCAGCTGCACAAATCTGAAGTGACGGCTCCTGTAGTATTACATATTGGAGAGGCCATGTGAAGTTCTCTCCGGTTACTGAACCCGACCCCAAAAACAACATACATTCACACGAGCTGTGATCTGCGTCCACACTGGCCCGTCTTCACAAACCATTCCGCTTAACACCGGGAAAATAGCAAGTACATTATTTCAGAGTCTGTTCTTGGTACTGTGACATTATGTAACATACTCTTTCCAGATGTACAGAGCGAAAGCCAAGAATGCTAAGAAAAGTTCACAGTCTCCAAGAAGAATGAGTGTATTCACAGGTGTGGAAGTGCCTGCCTTCTGATTTCAGGAAAGCTGAAAAACTTACTTACAAGAGGAATTACGAGAGGTCAGTGTCCGCAACGATGCTGCGGATGCATTTGTATTTATTTTTTAGATAGTAAAATAAATTAAATAGAAAAGCGTTGCTCTTTCGTAGCTGAGATTTAAAGGGACAATCACATTAAAAATGTATTAAATTAGTCAGAACCTTTAATGTTACCCTATTGCGAGTGATAAAAGGTTCAAATTTTGATTTTAAGATTCCCCAACAACAGATTGAACATGCATGTAAGGTCACAATTGTCTTATATTATGCATTTGTTTTACCTTCCCACTGAACAATCGTCTTTGTCAGACGTTGAAATAACATCCCCTGACAACCAGAATGAAAGTTTTTATGACATCTTTTTATGACGTCTTTTGGACATCCAGTTTTGGTACTGGACGTCCAAAAGACGTCCCTGGACGTCCAGTACCAAAACTGCTCAATGACTCCTAAATGCCTGATAAAGCAGTGTTTGTGAATGCAGTGCATTTTCATTCAGACCAACAATATGCTCATGTTTCATGTTTGGGACTCGTTTCATATCATTTCAACTGTATACATGGTGCACTTTCAGATTTAGTTTCAGACATAGTTTTCAAAATATGTTAAGCCTGAACACTTGGAACTGCTTTAATAAGATCATTTTTAAGAATCCATAATAGAGGCATTTAGGTTTTTATTTATTCTACTGACCATAAGAGAAAATAGAGAGAACATGTCAAAAAGTTTTTTTTTCATCCCTACAAAGATCCAGTGGTTCATGTTTTATTAAATATATAACAAAAAAAATCATTATTAATTAATTCACCATTGAGAACTTATGCTGCTTACGTTTTTTATTTATCCTTTTGACCATGACAGAAATTTCCTTTTTGTGTTGTTGTTGTTGGGAAAAAAAGTCATGTGGCTATGAAATGAGTATTAATTTTATCTGATCAAGCCCTTTAATTACTTCCCAGTTGTATATTGGCTCATTCTTTAAATATTTACCCTAAAATTCCTTATGAAGATAGGCCCAAACGAGCCAATGGTTGACATACAGTAATGGTTTAAGCGAGGTCACTCATTCTTATTGCAGTTATACTCAGTCTCTCAGTCCCAACCTTCTGACAACAAGAATTCATCATAAATCACTATACTGTATGCATGGTGAGCATCTCTGCTTGGACGAACAGCCATCATGCAAAAGGAAAAAAAATTGAATTCTTGCCAAGAACTACCTTTGCCAAGACCTTGTCATTTCAATAGACAACTCAACCATCTCTACCTACACAGAAAGCCAAAAAACCTTGGTGTCACACTGGACAACAAGCTGTCGCTTACTAACCACAGTCAAGACATGCCCATATCTCCTGCAGACAAAGCAATCTTATATTGGCTTGTTTCTTTTTGCCAGTTTGTGTTGTATCTTCATTAGTACCAGTTTCGCATTTAAACTGCACTTTTGTAACATTCTGTGGATATGAGCATCTTTCAAAATGGCTTAAAGATACAGTACAGTTCACCCTATAATGTAAATGCTGTCACCATTTACTTTCCCTCATCACAGGAGAAAGAAAGAAATTGAATTTGCACTTTTGAGACAATGTTGAGGTCTCTTCTGAGGAGACAAGAGATTACTGAGCTAAGTCTCTTATCAGAACAATCTGAGGTCCTGGAGACGTAAGCAAAACTCGCCATTTTAATCCTATTGCTGTTTTGCACAAACAGCTAAGGTAACGGAGAACCATAAGTCTCATGACAGTAGAGCCGTCATACCTCTTCATACTGAATGAAATGTTCTCTGAAGAATGCTTCTTCTATGGCATCGCTCTGAAAATCCCCCTTTTGGTACCTTTAAGTACCTAAAATTCAGTCATCACTTACTCATCAACCTGCATGACTTTCTTTCTTCTGTGATGAGGTGAATGGTCTGCAACTGATGCCCTCCCTTCAACAAAATAAAGCGTGTGACGTCTTTGGTCACAACAACATGATTTACATTGGTTCTGCACGCATATATTGTAATGGAAATGAAGTGGAGGCAGCTCAGCAGCAATGAGTCAGCCGCAGGGGAGACAGACAAGAAGCGTAATGAGAGATAATGTTTTGTTATCTGTTAAATCACTGGCATCTCCCTGAAACTGGAGAGAGGATTTCTCAAGCGTTCTCCTTATCTTCTCAATTGCCTTTTTCGACACGTTATACTTTCTGTAACACTGGCAAGCATCTTGGCTCGGCTTAAACTCATGACAATGCAGCACTTAATCTATGCTTGTGGCACTTACAGCACTAAATTAGACCACTACAACACCACTGAGCACTGAGTGCCGAGTATAAATAATGTTAAGTTAATGAGTTGGGAATTTTATGTGCTAAAAATGTTTCCCTTCTGAAAACAAGAACATAAAACACTACAAAGTGTTAAACAACTGTAAAACCGGCACCATGAATATTTCAGTGTATGATGATCCAATCTTACAGCAGTAAGAGAACTAGAATATTGTTCAGTACAAGTTACATTTAATCAACAGTTTGTGTGAGATTGTGGATTTATCCATCCATTCCTGATGGATAAAATCAAGTCCTGAAGCATTTTCTCTTACTGTATCTCCTGTTTCACTTAAAAATACACAAAGGTTTGAGGTTGGTAAGATCTCTTATGTGTAGTAGTCAGGCTTGTGGTTAGTGTGGGGTCCTTTGCAATGCTTTCCTATCATTTCTCTAGTGTCCATTAAAGGCAAAATGTTATATTATGAAATACTATTGCAATATAAAATAACAGTTCTTCATCAGTGTCTTTTGGAGCTTCAATATTATGTTGGGGTATTTTGAGTCCTCTGCCTTTCTCTCCAGCAGGCGGCAGTGTTCACTAGGTTTTATGAAGGACTTCCGTCTGTGACGCCAGAGAATATAATCACGTGAGACCAGAGATTACCTGTCATTTATATCTCTAGCATAGAAAAGCCTTTATGTGATCAATGTGTTATAAACTCTTGACCTACAGTGTACAATATCATATATCTATGAGCCCCTCATAAATATTTTGAAATACGTTTTGTGCAATTAGTAAATTATTTGTCCCATAAATTATATTCAACGTTTTAATGAAAAAAAAATTAGTCAAACATATTTGACAGCTGTGCGATTACATAAGTTTTTAAGCATTAGTGTTCTGTACTTATTCTGATACTTACTTTAGTTTTTTAACAAGACTTACAGGGACATCTAGTGGCTAGAATCACAATATGACAGTGATATGGATTCCTATTGACTTTCCATGCAAAAAAAAAAGATTTCCATTTCATCCAAGTAAACTATATTTAGTGCATTGTGGTCATTGTTTACGTTATTAAAAAATATAATAACATAAAATATTACAAAGCTAACCAAATATGTTCTAAGAATGTTCTTATTACATTTTGAGTTATTTCGGGAACATTTCAGAATGTTGAAAATGTCGAGTTTCTAAAATGTTTTAAAACGTTTTCCTTATATGGAAACATTAAAAGAACATTCCATTTGATCATTCTTCAAACACTGTTACTTTTGAATTTTCTATAAACAATCTGAAACAAGTCAATGTTAACTATTAAACTACAACGTTTCAGGAAAAAAAGGCGTTCTAAAGAATTATTAAATAACGTTTTGAAAACACCAAAAACCTGAGAACCATTTTATTAATGCTGGAATTTTCCCTGTTAAATGGGTAGACATATAGGCCTATTAAATGAGTAGTTCACACACAAAAAATAATAATCCTGGTATTTTCCCTCACCACTATGTTGCTCCAAAAACTTACTTCTGGGACAGTATTTTTTTAATCTATATATTGGACTAAAACTGTGTAATGTCATGATTAGGGTGAGTAAATGATAACAAAAGTTAAATTTTTGGGCAAATTATCCCTTTAACAGAGTTAACTGAAATCCTCAGGGATCTATAGCCTACATTACCAGAAATATATGCCTAGGTTGTATATAATTATAGAGATCACTTTAATTAAATAAATAACATGCCAGTCAAAAACAATGTTCATTTTTCAATAATTATTTGAATTGATATGACTTACTTCACCATACAGATTGTGACTAGTGACTGTTATGTTGTGACAATATTTAGTTATGTGTGAAGAACATAGATCTAGTTAAAGTCTGATATCCACACTTGGTTATAGGTTAAAGTAGGCTACAACAATATCGTTATTTTTATATTTATGCTACTAATTGCTTAGTTAAAAAAAAAAAAGAAAACCTTACAGTTTCCGTGTCCGGTGTAAACCCTCTTCATCCCGAGCTGTCAATCAAAACACACTTCACCGGGAGTCCGTCGCTGTATGAGGTTACAGGTCTCAGCGTCACACACCAACTGATTCTCGAGTAACGTTTTGATGGAGCTCTCCGGTGACTAACTGTTTAAAGAAAAGGCTCGGAGGCGAGTGTCCCCTTTCAGAAGCCATCAGCGCTCTTTTTTACAGTATGATTAATTACGGTTATTACTTAACTACCGTCTTACGTTACATTGCCGTCATTCGCAGCGAGATGGAGCCCATAAGCTTCGCTCAGAGGCCAAAGGAGTCCTGGAGTTTTATGAATGCTTGGGCCCCAAATTTGCGGAACTTATGAACACTCTGCCTTCCCAGGACTCATATGCGCAATTATAGTCATTACCTCATCAGTGAGTGACAGGATCAAAGCTCCTGGTCCTACTGGTTACACCAATACACCCTATTCCTTTTAAATGCACTTTCCCCCCTAAAAGCCTTAACCCAAATGCTCTAAACTAGTGTTAAGCATGTTCATTGTGGTTATTTAAACCAAAATAAATAAAATAATGTAACCCACACAATTAAAATTAATGAGAACGCATTAAATTGGGTTTATCTTATTTTGGTACATATGCTATGCACCTGCAGAGAATATGAATTAGGTCAGAATATAAAGTTAATTCTAAACTATAATTAGGGATAATGATAAACCTTGGGTTCTGCCAAAACGAAAAAAAATAGTCCGAAATAGACCAGCATTACGAGATACATAAAGCTTAGCGATTGTGCATATAGTAGCTGCATGCAAATTCATAATTTTTATTTCATGTTTGATTCCTTCATTTTAAAATAAAATAAGCTCCAGCTGTATTTTTCCATTGTCTTATAATTAGGTATGATGTAGGCTATTAAGTAGATAGAGAAAGCAGTTGACACATATATCATATATAGGCTATGTGTAGAAATATAGTGTGTATATATATATGAAGCTGTAAAAATTAAATAGTTCATTATGAAATGAGTTGTTGTTTTTAATCTAATTAACAAAAGACCAATTGAATAGTAAACAAAATAGCCGACTAATGTGAGAACAGAAGAAACTATTGTTTTTGGTCAAGAAATACTGTATGAATGAGCTGCATAAAAAAGTATGACAAATAAATGTGAGAAGTTACCCCGACCTTCCATTTATGAAAAATATCCCTGCGATTAATCTTCAAGTTACATCCTTAAAATACAATTCTTTACAGGATTTAAGGGGTGTTTATTGTGTTCTCTTCTCTTGTTAAACCAACAACTAGACTATACTTCAGTACGGTGAAAATAAGGGGTTTGAAGTAGATGTTTAACTAGGACTCAGTCCCTCTAATTGTGAGATTTAGCCCTCGTCACAGCTTCGCAGCTTCCCCAATCTCCTCTAAATCTATTCATAAATATGCGATTTGTACATAAATACAAACGCAGCGAGCCAGGTACGCGAAAAAGAAGTGAATTTAAGTGTATTGAATGTGTTGTATGAATGAATATTGTTGTGTTCATCAAATATTAAACGCAAATTTTTTTTAAAGACTGCATGTTCTTTCATATAATAAAGTTTCAATCGAAAGTACATTTTAAATCACTGTTTATTAATCTTTTGTCACTTTAAAGAAGTAAACTTAATGTGTTGACTAACATAAATCACATGACTTTTTGATTCATTAGCGTGTTATTCGTTATTAAAGTATTTTTAATGAATTAAATTATAATTGCATCCATATCAATGTGTAATTACACACATATTTAAATCAATTACATTAACATTTATTTCAGTTTGCCATTAATGCTTGTCAGTACATTAACACTTTAACCATACCTCAAAACCAACTTTGGGTCAAATATGGACTAACCCAGCTTTTGTGTTAAAAATTAATTAACAATTTGACTTAAAGTTTGATTTAAAAAGCCATTATTTTTAGAGTGTATAAGAATACAAATAATTGTAAGTCACCTTAAGTGGATAAAAAAGCACTCTTATTTTACTATACTTGCATTTACTGTAAATTGAAACTGTAACAGGCTTGTTTAACTGCAAATAACATGCATTACTCCACACTTAAGTATGTTCTTTTAAACTACATTATTTCCGTGATAAGTCTTTTTGCTAAAGTAGGTTGTATATGCATGGCGCAAACTGCAGTTGCATCGACATTTTTTCTATAACAAAAAATAATTTGTTTACACCGTAGCTATATTTCGCATATAGGGAGCAGATGGCCAGATATATTACAGAGACGTGGCGATGAGATTTCTATTTCTATTTCATACTATTAAGAACGTTTAACTTCATTTGAAAAATGAAATGAAGAGGGAAAATCTTTCCTGGCGACTACCCTGCAATTTTGACCTGAAGCGACCTTTCAAATCTCAATATGACATAAACCACACAAATAATTGATCAACATGAAACACGATATGCACAAATATATATATATATGGTAGCCTATATGCCTGCCCAGAAATGAATGAAGAAGAGTTGGAGCTGTGGTTTCTGTCATGAAGGCAGGTAATGGACAGACAGCTGAAGTGTAATCCGGTGGTCGCGAGGCTCTTCCTGTGCGTCTGAACCTCAGTCAAGCATTGCAGGCTGGCGCCAGAGACTACATCAGGTGTAGGGTTACTGTTTGTTGTGGCCTGTGTACACTAATAGGCCTGTTGGATGTCACTGTCGGCGTCACCTTTTCGGACATCCACTGTGCTTCACCCAAGCACAAACCAATTTACCCCTGATTTCACGAGGATCAATAGGTTACCTGCAGATTGCAGCAATTAGGGACATACAAGGAATATTAACTAACTTAAAGATTCTAATATTCAAATATAAATATTAAATTAGGCCTAACGAATAAAAGGTTAGGCTATGTAACCAAACCTGCACGTGCAACATGAAATGGATAAAAAGCTCATTCATATTCATTCTTATTTTCAGTAATAAGTTAATAATATCCAACATTAATACAATTTATTAAAAACTCCCAATTTCGTGAATGCTAAATTAATTTAAACAATACAATAAAAAAAAATTAGTTTCTTTTGTGCTATAGATTTTGTTGATTGGTTGCAGGTAGCGAAAATTGTGAATAACATGTTTCAAATGTTTCCAATCATATCACGGCAATTAAATTTCATAACAGGTCAATAAGTAACGTTCATTTTGTAAAAGAAGGCCTTTAAAAAGGATTAGAAAAATATTAGGCCCATTTATTGCATGCAGTTGTTTCATTAAAGAGGAAAGCTCTTTCTAGCCGATCTTACTCTTGCTGGCGTAACCGAATACATGTCTGATATATTTAGCTAATTATAGTAGATTCTGATGTTTTAAATAGCATTATTATTACTATTATTATTATCATCGAACAAACCAATTTACCACATAAAGGTCCCATTTTCTGATTGAGTGGTAGGACTCTAAAATCAATGGCTAACATTAACAACTATAAAAATAATGTTGTTTCAGATCTTTTAGTCAAGTTAAAGTAGGCTAAGAAAAAAATAATAATTGTATATATATATATATATATATATATATATATATAGATAATTATATATTATACATATATATATCTTAATGCACTAATATTCCAGATGGACTGACACACTTGCAACACGACTCAATCTTCTCCACCTGAAATATTTATTTCCACTTGAAACAGCCCTTAATAAATTAACTTCGTTTTTATAGCCATGAGAATGTTTTTTTTATTAAAACCAGTTAATGTTTCAACCCGAAGTAGTGCAGATTGTTCAGTTAACATAGCCTACGTTTCAAAACAGTGTGCACTAACTCATTCCCAAATGATTATGTAAGTCAATCTAAACAAATCACCGTTAAACAGTAGGCTATATTGCAAGCCACTTCAATCACTACTCTATTTAGGAAGCTTTTATGAAACAACCCAACACTGCTGTGAAATGCCTGTTGTGAGGTGGGACAGGTGATGATGGGAGGCACAGAATGGGAGGGGTCAGTCTGAGATAAGGACGCTCTCTATTAGATAAGAGCGCTTCTCTCCACACCTCCACCAGCGTCTAATAGCAGCGGAAAGAGCAAGATAGAGGAGACTCTTCATCTAGTGCTGCTTCCACGAGGAGATACACATATATAGTCTACACGTCAAACAGCTCTCAAGGCGACACGTTCAGGAGAATTTACTACAGTTTACCTGAGGACATCTGCAGGAACTTAGCCACCCGATGTTGCTTTGAATCTGTCAAAGAGAAACGAAGAACCTTTCTTCTAGCACCCTCACCACGATGCTTCCGAGTCCTGCTACCTCAACTCCGTTTTCGGTAAAGGACATCCTCAAACTGGAGCAGCAACATGCTCTGAACCCGAACGGATTCATGGGTGTTGAGCAGGACACTGTCCCACTGCAGTCGCTTCAGCTTCAGTGCATGCAGAGTACACTGAGCCGGAGCCTGGATCTCCTCTACAGCCCCGAGAAGCACAGCGTGATCGCCGGAGAACAGGTGAAGTGCGCCCTCAGCTCAGACGACTTTGACATCGTCAGAAGCTCGTGCGGATCTCCGACGGAGGAGGAGGAGATGGATCCGAGCGAAGAAACAAGTAGGATATTTATAGTTACTAGGCCTACTGTTGTTCAGTCAATGCAAGCTGAAGGGTTTAGCCTTTTTGTGTTAAACAATCCGTGTGTCTTTGTTTAAAAAAAAATTCTACTGTTCCACAACGAACAATTATTTTCTTATTCAATCATTATGAATTTTGCATATGTTTTGTCTTTTATGCATAGTGTATCTAAAAGCAATAACCTATACTGAGATGAGAAATTCTACGTTGTATTTTAAATCTTATTTCTAAAGGATAAAATACAATGACTGAATAACAATCAAATAAGACCACATCACCTACCTGGCCCTGACAAGAACCGCCAAAGAAAACATTGTAGGATATTATTTACTAAATATAGCCTAATGTAATATAACGGTATCACTGGCTTTAAAACCAAATTAGTTGTATAATATATAACAAACACAATATATTTTCTGATTTTATTTTACACACCATTTTGCATTATATGAGCACGTCTGTGCATTTCAAGATGCCTGCTAAATTGTAAAACAATGAAAACTATATTAGACACTAATAATTAGATGTTAGTAGGCCTATATGTCATAGTTAACTCCTAAAAATAGGCTAATAGTAATATTGTTGTTGTATTTATTAATCCCATTCATTCAATGCAATTTCACACCGCATTTACAATAATAATATCTAAGACGCAAAAGCTTCTAATTGTAATCTAAATTTTCTAAAATTAGCATTTTTCTTATATAGCCTATTTATGTTTTGTTATTTTACTGCAATAACAAGAATCTATTCATTGCCATTAAAAGTAAAATTGCTGAATCTACGCATGAGTCAAAAAATACACATTTTGGAAGAAAATTTCAGATGGCACCTTTGCATCCGATCTCTTCATTTATTTATTGCATTTTCCTCCCCAAATAGGCATGTGTCCATTTGACGATTCCGGTTATAGAAAAGAGGAAACACCGGGGGAGAAACCAAAGCAGAGGCTCCGCAGGAAACCTCGAGTTCTCTTCTCTCAGACTCAGGTGTTTGAGCTGGAAAGACGCTTCAAGCAGCAGAGATACCTGTCAGCACCCGAGCGAGACCACCTGGCTCACGTGCTGAAGCTCACCTCAACACAGGTCAAAATATGGTTCCAGAACCGGAGGTACAAGTGTAAGAGACAGCGCCAGGATAAATCTCTGGAGCTGGCCGGCCCGCGGAGGGTGGCGGTGCCCGTGCTGGTGCGAGACGGCAAACCCTGCCACGGAGCTCCCTACAATGTCACTGTGTCGTATCCCTACAATAACTATTACAACAGCTATGGAAATAACCCATACCACTGTAACTTCACTTCTCTACCACCGTTTGCCAACACAAGTCAAATACCCAATCACTTTGTGGATATGAATTTGACGCCGGGAGGTGTTGATGGGATCAGAACTTGGTGAGACCATGGCATCAGTCCTAAAAGAGAAGACTTTGGATTAAGACTATTTAACCGAATGGCACTGCTGAGGAAAATACACTGTCATATCCTATAAATTGTTGTCTGATTTTATATATATTTTTGCTTTTATATCTGTGGTTTACACAACAAACACCTAATAAAGAATATTTAATAACGTTTAGCTTGAATGATTTTTTTTTAAATTATGCCAAGGCTTTTGAGACAGTGTTGGTGGATCCTAGAAAATAACGATTTAGCATATCAATTTATAGAAAATAAAATATATCAATGGTGTCTGTGAGGTAAAATCTGTCGTATTGTATATTTATATCTATTTAATGTTATTACCATTGTATTTTTTAGTACACTCCGACATGATTAATTTCTCAATGAGTAAAAAGTACTGAACATAACACTTTGAACATCTTTGGTATAGGCTATATGCTATTTAACCTTAAAATATTAAGTAAATTATGAAGTAATTGACTAATGTTTTTTTATTATTGTCATTATTTATTAATTAGCTATAGACTACGTATGTGGACTAATTTGAAGTAGGCCTAGTTTTTTTTTTTTTTAAGAGAAACTCGTTTAGGTTGTAGATATTAACTATAGGACTCTGCTGTGTAGGTTGTATTTTGGCTACTGTACAAAATAAATATGTCCATTGTGTTAATTTTTCATCTGATTCGATCAGTACATTTACGGTTGTATATAGGCTAACCTGCTGATTCAGTCAAAGGCTTTTTTATAATAACACCAAAGAAAGAAAGAAAAAGAAAAATTTAGATATTAGCGTATATTAATAACAATAAACAATTATTGTCCATCGATTATTGCTCCTGTTTGTTTTTTTTAGCAAGTTAGCTATAGAATAAAAAAAAACCTAGGCTAGATATAAAAATAAAACAACAAGTAGCCTACCTAAATAAGTGATTGTTTCACATTTTTCTATAGCCCAGATACGCTATACTGTGGGTGAAAATGTTTACTTTGCAAATAAATACTATTCAACGCGAAATTATTTTAAGATTAAAACTAAGTAAAATCGACTAAACAGCGCTGCAATTCGCCGCAATATCGTAAACTAAACAAATTCAATTATCTCGCAATCTTAACGCTTTCCAATGAGCTTGTCATTACACTCACATTAGCCAAACAGATAAAACAATTGAAGAGACGTGATAAGTCAGAGGACCCAGGATGCAGCGCTGAGAGTAAACAGAACCGCAGACAAGCCGGCACTCTTTCAGCCTTGTCTCCCGATCTGTCAAGAAAACGATTAAAATCAAATCTGACCGAGAGCTAGCTATTGTAGATCTGATAAACCAACAATATAGGAGAATGTTTACAGATATGCATTAGAAGATCGCATCAATGAATTCTGCTCATTGGATATTTCTCTCATTTTAGATATTTCTAGGTGCTTCCAGGGGATTGTTATTAGGCAATGTCATGTTTTACTTATAGGCTCAACTGACACACAACTATAAGATATAATAGTGGGCTAACTATTGTGAATATACAAAGTGTGTTTTATGAAGCAAGGTTTGTGATCCTTATCAGACATTTCTGAATACCATATTAGAGGTCCTTAATGAACAGACTAATATGAGCAATCAGAAATGTTTCACTGATGTTGCTGAGGGAGAGTAACTTCAGTCCTATCTTAATGGGCAATTTATTTCCTGTTTAAGACTGTGTTGGATAGAACCAAGGCAGAGATGGAAAACTCTCTCAAGAGTCTCGTCAGAGTTCAGATAAGGGAAGAGTATGCGGCTCGGAGCAGTATTTAGCAGATTGATATACGTAGCTGAGAGCAGTATTTAGCAGCAGGCAGACAGAGTGGAGACTACAGCCACTTCAAGAGATCAGATAAGTTGTGTGTGTGTGTGTGTGTGTGTGTGGGTGCTTGTCAGGGTCTGGGTGTTTGTGCATGTTTATGTGTTTTATGAGGACACAAACTTGTATAATGACATGTAGATATTACATTATGAAGGTGATTTATGAGGACATTTTCAGTGTCCCCGTAATTCAAAACACATGTAAATTGTGTTTTTTGGAAAATCTAAAAATGCATGTATGGGGTAGGTTTAGGTGTAGAGTCAGGGTAGGACAACACCACATACAGTCTGTACAGTAGAAACACCATTACACCTAAAGAGAGTCCCCATATATCACAAAAACCAACATGTGTGTACACAAATGTACCGAACATTTAAATGAGATTGTGTTAGGCTACAAGTAGCATATGCAGATACATGAATGAGAAGTAAATGTGCTGCGTCTGAAGTATTGTCCACTGCATTACAGGAAGAGATCAGGGGTGTGTTTCCCAAAAGCATGGTTAGCCTACTATGGTCCAAGTTCCGTAGTTACCAGATTAGATGTTTCCCGAAGCATAGTTCAAACCAACATTCACAGTCAACATCACAAACATACATGGTTGGAACTACAGCTTTGGACCGTTGGTTAGAAGCATAGAAGCACAAACATGCATTACTATCTTTATCTTCCATTCTATCTAAATATAAAATGCGTTTTAATTATGTATTTTTACACGTCCATTCTAAATGCTGTTTTTTGAAATGTGCATAAAAGGCTAAGGGAACCCCGCTATGACTCGGAAATAGTACAATAGTGAACAACAATAGTAAATTAGTTAATGTTTAATACAGCAGCATCTTGGAGATCAATAATCAGTTAAATAGCAGAAGTTAATCCTCCACTACATGCGTGTGACGTCATAAACAATGGCCCTATGTTGTTGAACTAACGTGGTTCAAATGACGGAGATGCGACCGTGTTCGGAAAACAGTTGTGTGTAGCTAGTTCGTTTCCAAAACAATGCATCGTACTATGGTGGTTTATCAGCGAGTTACATCGTTGTTCGGGAAAC
>JAUCNO010001851.1:10779143-10795774 GCA_032353835.1 Enteromius viviparus
TCTTTGTGCCGTTTCTGAATAAAAATCGAAATAAATTAATAGATAAAATTGCAGCCTTATGCGATTTAGAAATTGCAAGTGCTTAAATTGCGATTTTTTTGCGATTGCGATTAATTGCCCAGCCCTAGCTGCCAATATTAATACTGCTGTAAGGTTAATTAATAATAATCTTACTGCTAAAATGTTGTGTTTTCATTGAGTAGAAGTAGAATAAATACCGGGACTAAAACTAGACTAAATGTTGAGACTTTTACCCCCGGTTTCACAGACAAGGCTTAAGCTAGTCCCAGTCTAAATAGCATGTTTGAGCTGTCTCAGATGAAAATATCTTGCTCTGTCGTATCTTAAAACATGTCAGTGTCATTGTTCTGTGTTAAGATGCTCATCTGTAATACTTTCTTATGAGGCGTTTTTATAAAAGTTGCTTAAATATCTTAATTTAACTAATGCCTAGTCCTGGCTTAAGCTTAAGCCCCGTTTGTGAAACCGGCCAATAGTGGACTAAAACTAAATAGGATAAGTTTGACTGATAAAAAAAAACTAACAAAGGACATTTTAATCACAGGATTAAAACTAAAACTGAAAATAAAAAACAACAAAAAGTAGCAAGATACAAACTCACGATTGGGAGAAAAAAGTAAGAATTGTGAGCGATTGTGAATTACCGTTTTCTTCCTTTCCTTTCCTTTTCTTAGTTTTTTTTTTTTTTTTTTAACTCAGTGGCATCAAACAAGTACCCATTACCTTTAGGTTTATTATTAGTGTAAAGGGATACCAACATCATAGGTATTCCATAGTTAGAATAAGGATAAATATAAAACAAGTATGGAAAATATGCACACTTTTTTAAAAAAGTATAATGAAGAGCTTTATTATGAGTTATGTACCAAACTATTAGAGAAACATTTGCTCTTTATTTGCCGCAAAACATTACAACAGGTGCCTACAAATTCTAAAAACGTTAATCGTGGAACCAAATATCAATATAAGCAAGTAACGGCATTTACTACAGTAATGAATTGATTATAATAACATTAATATTAAGATCTATATAACTTTGTGGCATCAATTACACTGCTAGGAAACATTCCTATAAAGGCCTGAAAACCCATTTCAGTATTTACTTTATGCGACGCACAAAGAGCACAAAGCTTGTGTTGTAAGAAATACAAAGAAGTAACTCATTTGCATTGCTGTAATGTGTTTATAGTGGGTCAGTGAGAGGAAAAGCACCGTCATTCATCCTGTTTCTCTATTCTGGTTCCTCTGCTATTGCTGCATCTTTGTGAATCACACCCTGTCTCTTACTGTACATGCATCACAACCAAACACTGGCTTAGAGAACCATGTGATCCATTTCAGTCGCAAACTACAGACACATTTGAGTGGATGTTAGACCATATTAAATGTCATTTGCAATGCATTTATCTTTCGTAATGTGACACTTTAGAGCGAAACCAAATATTATTTGGAAACAAAAGGGCGTGGCCTAGCATCGTATAAACTGGGAAAAGTGGAATGTGATATATTTGCTAAAAAAGCAAATAGTGTAAATTTTTTATATCAGAAATTATAAGCAGTCTCGTTTTAGACAGTTTTAAAGAACACCGTGTGCACCTTCATGAGCGTGAACGATCACAGGCAGTGTGTGAAATAGCACACCAAGTGTCCTGACATGTTCCTTAGAGGTTCTTCCAGGAAATGGCCAACCTCGTACATCTGGCAATTCCCCCATTATTTCTCACACACTGGAAATTCCAGTTTCACCACAGGCTGAGCTACTACTACAGTGCAGCACGTGTGCTCCAGGAATTGAATTGCAACATCACGTTTGGGTAGATGTTTCAACAAAACATAACAGAGCATCACAGTCTGAAGCAAACTTGTCTGCTTTAAAACAACCAATACAATTTAAGCCGTCACTAATCAACATTGTCAAACAAATCTGCTTCCCTTGTTCCTGAAGATGCTTTTTTTCCCCTTCCAGGTAAAAGCTTAGAGGAAGTATTTAAAGCTAATCTCTTTCGGGATGTTTCACAAATGATTTACTGGTCTATCAAACAAATCATTGAAAGTCTGACACCTTATCTTCTGTTAACAAATATAATCTACTTTTATAATTCAACATTAGTTTAATGTGCTTTGCTTTGCATGTTGTTTTTCTGATACATGACAGAGTGGGATTTTATTGATTTTAGTTCACAGTTGAACTACATGCATCGCCGACAAGAAAAGGAAGAATCTTTTAGCAGGAAATAAAAAAAGATTTGTTTTACAACGTGTGGCAAGTTCCTAGAAATGCACTACATGTATTTTTTACTCAATGTATTACTCCAAAAATGTAATAAAACCATCAAGATAACTAAGCTTTAAATATAGTGTAAGCAGTGCTGTCAAACTATTTTTGTTTGCATAATGTGTGTTTGTGCTGTGCATAGCTAATATGTATATATAAACACACACACGCATGCATGTATAGATTTAAGAAAAATATGTTTATATATTAATATGATGATACAAAATAAATATATACATGAAAATATTTGCTAAATATATACTGTCTGTGTGTATTTTTATATATGCATAATAAATATACACAGTACACACACGGAGATATTATGCAAAGATTATGTATTTATTAATATTATTACGTCGTGTTTATATACTTTTTTTGCAGTGACAACAAAAACAAGTTAAAGGTGTCCTGCAATCTCAAATTACAGGTTCAGGGAAACTTTCTGCATGTCATGACGAATAACAACTTAATGCATCATCGTGAGAAAGATTCACCCTTTGTCCCAGTAACGCCGTATCCCTCTGTGATCTCTGACCAAGTTTCACTCTCTGTGTCTGCCATCATTAACACACACACACACACACACACACACACCCATGAATGCACAAACCAATTACAGCCCAGTTCCTTCCAGGTAAAGTCCAGGGGCCTCTGGTTGGTTAGGCATGAGCCGCGTCTCTGTGGCTATGTGCTCTCCAGACACGTAGTAGGCGAGTAGCACTATGGCGACCAGCAAACGAGTGAAGTCTGGCAGCCGCTAAGGAAACAACGACAATAGCCTACGCAACTCCCACAGAATAGATGCAGAGCTCCATCTGGCACGGTGACAGATCACTTTCACTCACAAGCTCCCAAAAGACAAAGTTAGGACACTTTTGTCCCGCCGTAACAAACTCAGAGAACTGGTTTGTGAAGAGACATTAAGGAACTGTTGTGTTCAGTGAACTAGCTGACAGGCTTACGTTTGAATGAACTGTTGTTTTAAAGCCGGAGCACAGATTAGCGCTGCGCTCACACACAAAAACACCATGGCATTTCCACTCAACATCACGAGACGACGCTTTCACCCCGGACAAAATATTTACAACGGGGAGAAAAAGAGATAACCTTTTTATTTCCAAATTAATCTGAAATACTGAATTTGACCAAGACAAAGTCATGCTGACTGAACTCATCTGTTTCCTCTATTCCTGGACGCCATGGCCTAGTGGTCAAAGATCTAGGCTGCTAACTACAAAGTCATAAGTTCACACCCCGGGAAAAGAGGGAGCCATAAACTACCAGCATTATGACCTCGAACTACTAAACCCAAGATTACTCAAGGGTAGATTGTCTTTGTAAGAAGTAGGGCTGGGCGGTATATACCGTACGATATATTATGCGCATCTCATCAGTAAAGCCGGTTCTTTGATTAGCGCCAAATCTACGTCACCTGTATTTAGAAGGAACGCCAGCTTATACACAGAGCCATAGATCACTGAGAAGCTGCGCGTTGAATCACCCGCGAAACTCAACGGGCAGCTACTCAGCGATCTACGGCTCTACTGATGAGATGCGCATAATATATCGTGCGGTATATACCGCCCAGCCCTAGTAAGAAGTAGCTTTACTGCAAAAAGACTCTTGGAAAGTCCTTGTGAAAAGGATAAGAATTAAGCATACTTTTTCAAAAAAATCATTACGGACATAACACACTTTAAAAGAAATTATTCTGTTATGATTGTATGGAAGCCTATTTCTGGTCATAGAATAAAAAAAATAAAAAAATAAAAAAAATTCTGACATGCTTTCTCACAATTTTTTTTATTTATTTTTTTTGTAAATTGTAAACCCAAGATTTAAAAGAAACAACGTCAGAGTTTATACCTTACAATTATTTATTTATTTTACTTTTTATTCTGAGATTAGCTTGAAACAAAGTTTGCTTTGTGAGATATTAACTTAGAAAGTCTGAATTATGATTAATTATAAAATAAAAACGGCTTTTTACATTTATTTTAATGTTTTCAAACAATTAATTGCAGTCATTGAACTTGACCCTGTTAAGCAGGACTTTGTAGTAAAAGTAATTTCATATCTCTATTGTCTTTGAAATGACATAACTGCTGGATGTACTGACGAGCATTTTTGGTAAACTAAAATATATTTTAATGTCATTTCTAACAAAACTTGCATGTCATGTAATTAAAAACATTTAAATGTGTTGTCATGTTAGTCAAGATCAAAATACTTCTTTACAGCATGTCAAACAATTATTTTAAAATATATACATATAAAATGTACTTTTAACTTGAAAAGATTTTTATTAAGTGAAAGTACACTTACGTGTGTTAGGAAACATAGCTTTAATTGCACTTAAGTTTTATTTCAGTAATGTTATCTTTAAGTAGTTTTTTTTACAATTAAGCCATACTTTTTCACAAAAGAAGTTTCTTGGTTGACAAATGCACAACTAAAATAAATGATGCATGATTTAATGATTAAGAATGTGCTCTTTTTGTATATGCTGTCTGTTATTGACCTACAGCAATTATAAAGAGTTTTAAAACACTACAGACTAATGCTCTAAATGCATAGTATTTCAATTTACTACACCGTAACAAACTTGAAACGACTGTCTAGAGAGAAATATAAGGTAGTGCTGTCAAAGAATTAATCAAGCATAAATTAATGAACCTTTTGACAGCACTAACATGAGGTTAGTCGAGCTTCTTTAGCAGCGTGGGCTTCTGTCTGCATCCAGACGAACTGAAGCACGCTAGAACTGGAGAGGAAGTGCAACATATAAACTCTTAACACCGCGCGCTTAAACAGCAAAAAGCATGGCCGACTGTGCTGGTTTAACTTAGTTATTGTTGTTTTGGACCAGTCTCAGAAGGTTTGAGGTGTCAAGTCATTTGCCATGCTGATCTAGCCTAACTTTGTTTTAAAAGTTAGCTCGACGGCTACGTCGCGCAGACTGTACGGGGCTGCTAATAGCACCCTTGAGACCCTGGGGAATGTCTTCATGTCCTGCTGTTACCTTGACCGAGTCCACGGGATACATGACTGTGTGCTCCAGCACTCCGGCCACGGCGCCCGCTGTCATGTGCGTGCCCAGGGACGCGTGAGCGGGCAAACTCTCGTAATCCTTATCGCCCTCCGACGATCCGCAGTCGCTTTTCACCTCCGACATCTCCAGACTCGCCAGGACCGTGTCGGTGCGCAACTCCATGCGTGTAGGGCGGCGCTGGGAAGGCTCAAACGCACGGGTGATGCGAGGAGATGTGAAACGACAGCACGATCCCGCACATTACTACCACTACACTACCACTGACAGCGTCATCTCAGCGACGCCGCGACGTCACCGTGACGCAGCAGCCCAGCGCCAGCCGATGAGAGCGGTGAAGTATGAAGTGAAGGCGGAGCTCAAAACTGATGTGACCATTACAAAGTACAGCGATGTGGGAAAGCCTACTAAGATACTTCTTTTAAGAAGTGGTTTGAACTATTTCGAGTAATTGTATTCTAGTCAGTTTCGTTCATTCGAACGGTGCAGTCACATAATTAGTTATGAAATTAATAAATAAATTAGTTATATACAGGTTATTTTAATAATACTCATGCTTTTTCGATAAAATGTCCCATTGAGCAAATAAAATAAAAAGAAAGAAAATACGTTTTTTTCACATTCTCTATTAATAACGTGACCATTAAAAAGTTTTTATTTATTTATTTATTTATCTGCATAGATTAGGAGTTTATTATTATGCAATATTCTACTCAGTTTCGTCTTATTAACTCATTATAATAAGATTCCGGCCTGATTTGCATTTTTTGGTTCATTCGAGCGGCTTGTTTATCTTGTTGAAAGTTATTGATGGATTTATTTGAGTGACTCAAAAGTGTTCAAAAAGTGCCTGCAGGGTATTTGCTATGAAACAAATGTCAGTTTTAGGCCTATACACCTACTTTTAATAATACTATTGCTTTTTCGTTTAATGTTAGTTGTAGGCTATTTAATGAATGTGCTCCAGTTTAATTGTTCCAGCATGTTTAAGAAAAAAATATGTTTATAAATATATATACAAAAAAATATATCAGAAACACCTCATAAATTATCTAACATCTTGCGAATCCTTAAAAAGAACCGACTCAGCAGAATGATTCACTCGCGAGTTTGTTTTTTTAATAGTCCTATTCCTACACAAAACTAAATTGAAATGTTGTAAAAAAAAATGTGTGCACGTTATGCTTTCTACTATGCCTGTATCTGCTATTCTGCATCTGTTATTCTAATCCACACATGCTATCCGTAGATTTGGTCAGATCCATCTGCGAGAGTGTGATAGTTTAGGTGTGTCTTTCTCAGAATGGATCTGAAGTTCAACAGTCTTCACTTTATCATCTGCTCATTTTGTGACTACAAACGATACAGAGAATCAGGTTTTGACCAGATGTCCAGATCTTACTCCACCTTTCATGCACGCAAAAAACATTTTGAGCTCTTCTGTTGAGAATGAGTTTGTGGATAAAAGAGAGTAATGTATTTTAACAAAACAAACAAAAAAAGTGCAATCTGAATTTTCACACTTACAATTATATGAAAAAAGGTATTTTACATTTAAATTAAATGAGATGGACTTAAAGTTTTTTTTATATATATATTAAGGCTATAGGCAAAGTATGTTAGTCAGCACTTCAAAGTGAAAGCACAAGATTAAAAACACTTAAAAGATTACTTAAGTGTGTAAATAAATACTGCAAATAAAGTAAATGTTATGTAAGTGGCCTTTTACTTTAATTATACTATATTCTCTGCAAGTACAGTTTTTAAAATATATATATACTGTATATATATTTATAAATATTGTTTATTCAAGGTACACTGTAAGTGTGCACTTCTTTTTTTCTTCAAAAAGTTAAATAGCATTTTTGAGCATCACATCTACTCATAACTTCTACCACAGCATGAGTTTCATTAGATCACATCCCATGTGAGCAGATCATGTGAACCAAACAAGCAGGGCATTTGAGCATTAAGACGGCGTATCAAAGCAGTTTCACAGAACAAGCTCATAGATGACCTGCGTGTGGTTGGATATGGTTACTTATACAAAACTTCTGTTTTCAAAAAGGCTAATTCATGATGACGCTCTGTGGCATTCTTTGTATCTTGTATCTACCAAGAAGTTAGAATTTCACTCATAGTGTGCCAGACGTATGACTCTAGAACATCTCTGTAGCGAAGAGCGAGAGGGCGGCACCAGATACGCCTGCATCTGAGATAGTTTCACATGATTATAATAATAACTTTAGTCTTTATTCACAATTACTTCTGAGGTGTCTTCCTTACCATAGGAAGGGTTTAACAGTTTAACAGGAAGCGCAAAGATCAGGAAACTTTTGAAGTTCAGAAAGCATATTTGTTGCTGACTATTGATTTGGTTGGAAATTCCTGATATAGCTGATAAAGAAAAGTTGGTAAAACTTTACAATAAGGTGTGATTTGTTAACAGTAGTTAATTTAATAACTAACATGAACAAACAATGCATTTATTACAGAATATATTTATTAATGTTAGTTCATAAAAATACAACTATTCATTTTTATTCACGTTAGTAATTAATGTCAACAAACACAACTTGTGATCTTAATAATGCATTAACAAATGCTGAAGTTAGCATTAACTAAGATTAATAAATGCTGTAGAAGTATTGTTCATACGTAGTTCATCTTAACTAATAAACCTTATTGTAAAGTGTTACCGAAATGTTTAACATCTGATGATTTGAGTCTTATTTGGGATGAATTAAATCTAAAAGATGGGTTAATGCCACAACTATACAACTCTGTTACCTATTATACAATTGAAACAAGAAAAAATGTGTGAATCTCTTCATTGGATTTCGCTTGAGAAAAATAATTATGCTTTTAAAAGAGTTCTTATTACAGGAGAAAAAAAAAGTGAACTTCATGTTTTCAGCTCCTTGAATAGATGTTATTCAAAAATAAATTATAAATCACGATTTGAAGGGTTTCATGATTAGTCAGTCGTATATATTCACTCTCTGGTCGTGAACAATGAGAACAAACTCTTATATTTAAATACCTATTCTGAGCTGTTACTGTATGCAGTGTTAACCTTTTACCAATCATAGAGCAATATAGTTTAAGTGGTTGATTTTTATTAAACTGGTTTCAGTACTTTTTTTGTTATTTGAATCATGTCTTCCTCTCAAACCTTTTAGCTCTTAAAAATGAAACCCCTCAAAAAGAGCAAATAACACATCATTTATAAATAATGATATTTTCCAGGATCTTCTGATTGATGTCACAGACAGTGCTTGATCATCGTGGTTTAGGCATTACTAATTGGAAACTACATTTCTTAAAATATCAAGTTTTTAGAAATGTTCCTACTGCTGGTAAAACAAAATGTCTTTACAGTCACTTTTCACTAAATTATAGACTTTTTTTGTTTTTTAATGCCCCCAGACTTTTAAATAACAGTGTAATCTACCATTTTACGCTTATCAGGTTTTTTAAATGATTAAAACATTTGGTAATATGTGGTACTGTATGTGTCAGGCGAGGTTTGTTCTCCACAGCAGCTCAGTTTGACTGAAGCTCAACAGAGAGTGTATTGTTTCTCCGAGCGCTCCATCTGACCAATTTACACACAGATAAACCACTGACTTGACAACTAATTCTGTCACCTCAGGCCAATTCATGACCTTCAGTCACAAAGACAAATGGATTACAGACAAAAGAGTCCATATTTATCAAAGTACTTTATTTCTCGTCAAGTCATGTCACATGATTTGAAAGTACCCAGGTGAAAAGGAAATATATTTAAATTATGCTTTTTTAGACATACTTAATATATTTAAATTATACTATACTAAGTGCATAATAAATGTATTATTTTGGAACAATTTTAAGTATATTAAGTGTATTTTAAAATATATTTAAGTTCAACTTTTAAATATTTGCAATATATTAAATGTATTGAAATTGTGTTAAAATGGACCCATTTTAAGTATATAGTGCAATTTAAGTGTATTTCTTAAAAATGCACTATTATACTTCATGAACCACATTTAGAGCATATTTGAAATATTGGTTTAATGTACTTTAAATACATTTAAATGGTATTACAGTTCATTTAAAATGCATTTGCATTACGCTAGTATGTTATATTATTATATTTTTTTCCAGTATATATACACACTTTGATATCTATAAAAATGTAAGGCATTATATATTGTCGCGCACATTACAGATATTCAGAGTACATCAAAGTACAGCAGCATATATACCCTTGTGAGAAAAAAACAACAACTATTAAATTCAGCGTTACATCACAGAAAGAAAAAACATTTTAAAATGTATAAATTGTAATATTTCACCATATTTTTAAACAAACAAATCTCATTAACCTTAAAATTAACCTTAAACTTTAAAATGGTAGCGTAATAGAACATGTTAATCAAAAAAATGTTTTGGTCAAAAGCATTAAAGGTAAATGTTTTCATCTCAAAAACCGTTGCTTTACGTTTATCTAAATGCAAGACAAAAATCATTATAAATTCACTGTCACTGTATTAAAAAATATGTTTGGGATTAATGAAATGCAAGGCAAATGTATCTATTTTTAATCATCCAGGGGCCTGTTCCATAAAACAAGTTTACCAAATAAGCCCGGCTTTTGGCAGATAGCCTGACTTATTTCAAACCAAATTAACTAGCAATAAGTCAGACTAACTGAAATTAACCTGGCTTATTTGTTAAACTTGTTTTATGGAACAGGCCGCAAGTGTTTTATTATTATTTGTAATCGTGCTGTTTGTTGCTATCACACGGGCTGCTAAATGCTTTTGAGTTTTCAGTTATACCAGTATCTGCATAACAAGCAGTGTCATTTAAATATTATTTATTGTAGTATTTAGTCATGCTTTTAATGAATTTTTCTGTAATTTTACATGTTTTTGTCGTTTTGGTTAGTTAATGTATATTTCTCATTCACTTCTTGTACTTTGTGTTGTCTTATTAATTTTAGTACTTAAGGAGGGGTCCAGTTTTGAGAAAAAATATCTATAATACGCACCCCAAACACTGTGTTTAGAAAACTTACTAACTGATGTGAAATCACCAGCAATAGTTCACCATGAGACACATATACATATATTACTTTTCATGAATAAAAAATGTTTTTGTTTTTTTTGTGTTTGTTTTAACAGGCTGTACTGACTTAAAGTTCAGACAGCATGTTTTTTATTGCAGGAACTAATGTTTCTAATGTATAGTTGCCTCAGACAGCTGAAGACCACATGGTCGGTCAGCCATTTAAAGTCTTCTCAGGTTTGTTTTGTAACACAAGAACGAAAAAACAGGGGTCAGCCACACTTTACAGCTCTGAGACAAGTGAAACTGAGAAGGGGTTAACCTCTCCGTCCAGAGGACATCGTAAATAAACCACTGACAAAGTCCTCTTGACGGTGATGAACTCAACACTCCAGTCTAGTCTCTCTTTCAGGACACGTCTGTGGCTTTTTTGCTTTAGGAGGGGGGTAAAAAAACACCAAACACTTTAAATTCTTAATTTTTTTTTATCTTTGACAACAGCAATATTGAAGGAACTGATGACCGTTTGTGAGAATATGGTACCTGTGCTTGACAAACACCAACATTATACAGCAGTGACTGACTCTCCATAAGGTTTTCTTCCAGAAAAACAAGTCATTGAGAATTTGCACTGAAATACATGGACCTGTACATTCAATCAGGGCAGTGAACAAAGTCAATCCCAAATGGCTTTTAGATGCAACATTTGTCATATTGTCAATGGCATCCAGCCATAAAACATCCCAGATAAGCCACAAAAACAGAGTAATGTTACCTTGGAAAAACATACAGAAAAATAATTCAACGAGTAATTAACCAAAACATAAAAATGCTGTCATCATTTACTCACCCTCAAGTTGTTGGTACCCCATCACATCCACAAAAAAACTATTATAGACATCAGTGGGTACCAGCAAACACATTTACCAAAATATCTTATTGTTTGAAGGTCATCAGGAGAAAGAAACAACAGGACTTTCATTGTTTTATTTTTATGTGCACTGTCCCTTTAAATGATGGCTCTCATCATGTTGTTCCAAACCCATCACATTTTCTTTCTATGAAACACAAAAGTGAATTGAGAAAACAAACACTAGTTATTTTCAATATAGTGATAAGACTTTTATACTACACTCTCTGTAATTCACACAAAGCTATAGCTTGGCTTCAGAATACTTGAACCTCCGAAGTAAATAATCTTATAAATGGTGCTTTTTACAGCTTGATCTTAAATCAGTGTAACTGCATGCAAATGAGCAACTAATACATTCAGCTGAATGTTTTAAGTCAAACAGATTGAAATGTATGGGTTTGGAAGAACAATTTATTTTTGGATGTACTAATAAATTTCAAGCTGGAAATCTGACACGCAAAGAAGTGATTTTCAACCCCAAATATATTGCACTGATTCTCATCATAGAGCTCTACAGTTTAAATAACAGCTTTTACAGCTCCGCCTCGGTGTGAAGTCATAGAAATGATAGGTGATGGCATAAAAAATAAAAAACAAATCAAGGTGTGCATACACTCATGTTCACAATCCAACATACACTCACAGACAAGCAATAAGCAGTACCAATGATAAAGCAGTAAATCTGACTCCGTAACACTGTAATATCGAAACAATCCACCTTTAACTAGAAAAACAAATAAGAGCCATTTTTGCTTTCTCTCTAAACATTCCTTACTGGAGTCTGTAATGGAAATATGATTCAAGGTAAGGTGTTTTAGCTAGAAAAAAAAGCGGACTTGAATTATTTCAGAAGTTTGCCACATCTGGTGTTTTTGTATTTTAAAGAGATTTCGCTTTCTGCCATGATATCAGCACAAGCCAACTTCAGTGTCCAAAACACTCCCAAGACATGAGTTTCTATTGTATTCAACAAAAAGGTATTGGTGGTAAAAACACTTAATATTCATCATTTAAAAATGAATCTCCCTCTGTTGTTCTTTGGCACAACCAAAACATTTAATAAATGTTCAATTATGCGTACAGTCTCGAGCCGAGGCTTGTCTAGATTCCGGACACATACATAAACCATACTCCAGTCACATGTCCTCTTTCACATTGAAAATCAAAAGGCAGCCTCAGCACCCCTCAGACAATTAATAAATAAACATCACAGCTGATGAGAGGCAGCCATGCAGTCCTTCCCGAAGCTGCAGTCCTCACATTGCACCAAAGCTCGCGTAGAATCCCTTGCAAATTATTCAGTGAAAACGCAAAACTAGCCAGTGAGTGGCTGACGCGATGACTGCGGGAGAAAGACTTGATAGGATGCAAAACCATGTCAGTTCACTGGAGAGGAGCGTCTCCTCCAGCGTTTGGCCGGTTGTTTGATTGACAAGGTCCTATAGGGTAACAGGAAGGTCTGGTGAACCCAGGCCCTCCTCCAGCCACTGGACAGAAGCAGAGGATCCGCGCAGGAGTGTGGAGCGGTTGTGTATGCGTCTCAGACGGAGCAGGTATAGGAGGATGGACAAAACCACCACCAGAAAACAGGCCAGGAACAGATAGTGGTTGTTCATGAAGGAGAAGCTGTGATGCCAGTGAGAGTGAGAGCTCTTCAGACTCTCCTGCTGGATGTCCCTGACAAACCAAAACACATCACAAACGTGTAAGAAATAAAAATGTTAACATTTTGTTTTAATGTGATTTTGTAGTGTTAATATGGTTATTAACTACAAATAACCTTTATGACTTTAAAATATAATGTGCTGTAAATTCCAACTAAATATTACCCAGCAGCACAAACCCAATATTACACATCTGTCTGTGAGAAGCTCGTATCAGTAAAATGCCACTTCTGGTAAAATTTACTTTTTACAGGATCTTCTGGTGAATATAAAGCTTTTGAAATATATATAAATATAATACATATATAAATATAATAATATTTTTAAAAACTGTTTTAGGAACTTAATGCTTCCTTAATCCTTGATTAATAAAAAAAAATCTATCAATAAACAAAAATGTACTTTTTACAGTTTAGCAGCTAAACTATTGGGGGAAAATAATAATAATAATAAATAATAATAATGATAAATTACTTTTTAAAAGAAAAGGCGGCTCAAAAACCTTACAACAGAAGTTGGTATGCACATTTATTTACGTACCTTAGAGGTAGAAAACGTGTGCGGTACAAAATGGCTCCTAGTGTCCACTGCACTTCTTTGTCATACACCAGCAGGGCCGTCCTGAGATTCTCGTAGGCTGCTGGAAATGCAAAACCTAAGTGGAGCACCTCATACATCCACGCAGACTTAAAGCACTGATACCTGCGGGAGAAGAGGAGCAGGCCGTTCATTCATTTCTCCAAACGAATCACTATTTTCAACATACTGAAAAAAAAACGAGTCAATGCTGCCTTGATTTTTGTATTTTAAACTTACTTCAGTCTATGTTGATCAGCATGTGAGGCGTAAAGTCCTCGATCAAACCGTTCTTTCAAAGTCTTCCACTGGGTGGCACAGTAACTCTGAAATTAAAAGGATACTGTCAGGTAAAACTCATTCTATAAGCAACTTTTGTAGGCTGGTCATTTTTGACTGAAAACACCAAATGTTGGGACAAAAATGATTATATACTAGAGGTTATTATATACTGGGACAATGCTTGATGTAACAAAAATCACAAAAAGAGCAATTTAGAAGAACGTTCACGCTGCTCTGATCCATGAAGTGACCTCTCTTTTTGGAGCTTGACCGCCAACGCAAGCTTGGATTCAACTGAAAAAGAGCAATATAAACAATGTATAAATGTCTGGGCACCTTAGCAGCGTTGGAGTATTTGGTGGAGTTGTAGTCTCCTCCCATGCGCAGCACATCTTCAGTACAGTAGTAGAACTCAGAGAAGCCGTAGAACTGGCTGTTGGTGAAGTCGATGGGCGGCTGGTAGACTCCGTTCAGAGATGTGTTGGTGTCATTAGTGCGGTTGAGGAACGGCTGGAGAAGCAGACGGCAGCGGTCGAAGTCTCCAGTGCCCCTCAGGTGAACTCTCTGGTCTTGAGGACCAACCTCATCCTGGAGGTCAGCTGGCAGACAGGGGTCGAGGATGGGTGAGTCTGCGCTCTCTCCCTGACGCTGACCCAGCAGCCTAGAGATGGTAGAGCTCCATGTTAGTTGACAGTAAATGCAGTAGTAATTTGAAATATTTTATAATGAGAATTTAAAAACTTATAACATAAAACATCTCATAATTTATATAAATTAATTCAATTTATTGAATAATATATACATAATCACAACTAATGTGTGCAAATTCATAAAGGATACTGCACACTGATAAAGGATAGTCCCAATATCAACCACAGCAAGTTTCAACTTTAACTCTCTAGCGCCACCACTTGTCCAAACTTATAAAAGATTTATGCTAATAACGTTTGAACAGTTAGCCGCACAACAATTTTTTCCCTCTGAATCCTTGACTTATGCAGAGTCGAATGAGCTCCAAATTTGTAAAAATTATAAGGCTTAGTTTTTTCGCTTTTCTCAATTGATCGTAAAACCTACTTTTTCAAACTCATTCTAGGCCGTTGCACATCTTCCAGATAATCTTCAGACCATGCTGGCAAAAAGTTATGGAATTCAAGTCATTTCGTCCAACCGTTCTCGATGGACACATGAAAGAACTTTATGAAAAGGACGCAAAATTTAGGCTCTCTCTGTATGACTTAAAGCTACCTGCAGTGTTTCAGCGCAGTGCCCCCTAGTGGTCAGGAGACACGAAAAATTTATATTTTTGTATATAACGTCTGAAAGGTTTGTCCAAAAAAAAAATATAAATAAAAATAAAAACAAAACTCTTTAGATTGGGTGCATCATGCCGAGTCGAACCATATCCAATTTTCCCATGTCGGCCATTTAGAACTTTTTATACCAAATATGTCAGGTGTTGCCTTATGGTTTGTGCAGTGTTGCATTTTAGCGCTTAAACATTTGACGATATCTTAGAAAAAGTTACTTCGATCGTCATGAAACCCCTGTAGGAATTTCGGAAACATAGCCTGTCGGCGTAAATTGCCATTGACTATAATATAGTACTACGATATAAAATGCTTTTTTTTACCAATGCATTGGTGTATCATTATAAAACTTTGTATGCACCATCAAAACTATAACCTGAAAGTACTTAAAGTTTTGAGACAGCGCCTACTTTTGGTCAAAAGTGCTTTTTTTGTTTAAAATCACAATGATCCTAAGATTGGTTTTATTACTCTGTTACATTTGGTCTGATGTTCCGTGTCATGCTTAGCTCCTTAACCTTGCAGCTATATTTATTATTATTTTTTTATTACTTTTGCTGCTCCATATTTTTGTAAACTGATATATTTTATTCTTTGATTAGGACAAAATAAAATACTAAAATAATACATTCATACACAAAAATAAAACTTACGACTCCAAACTTTTGAACAGTAATGTACATTGTAATCGCTCATGTTCAAAAAACATTTGATCTTACTTGTTTTGGATTTGTGTGGTGCTGATGAGGTTTTCCTCATATCTCTGGCGGGCTGCATTTCCACCAAAACCCAAAAATGTTGAGACGTAAACACGGTACACGTGTTCTGTTCTGTGAGCATCACAGCCCAGGTTAAACTCCGCCAGCAAATTCTTGGCTATCTCTTCCTGGTAGCACACAGCAAAACAGATAGAAATATAAGACTGCTGTTGGGAACAGATGTTAACATTAACAGATCTACTCTGAAGAGTGCTTGAAGAGCGCATGTTTCTTTAAACACAGAGGCAGCAAAGCAAGTGAAGTGAGAAGCAGCATCATATTTGTACAATGACGTTTAAAGGAATGTTGGGGGTTCAGAACAAGTTGAGCTCTATCAAAAGAAATCAGTGACTCATCCCTCAGTAAAAATTAACATATAGAGATGATCTGAAGTTGAGCTCAACATGTGTTGATCAAGAACATTCCTTTAATAGCTCACAAGCTCTCATACAGCCCCCGAAAATACTAAAGAACAGAAGGAAAACACTGAACGTTGCATTAAGATTGATTTAATTTGATTTGTGGCATCCTGTCAGATTAGAGACTACTAGGATTTGTGCTGAGGAGTTTTCCTCTAAAACAGTGGTTCCCAACCTTTTTTAACTCACGGCCCACTCAGCCAAACACATATGTTTCCGCGACCCACCTCAAAAGAATTTAAACGATCCCGCTTTTTGTGTCGGGTTAACTAAGTACTCAGAAGCAAGGCTGTTAATTGTCTTTAT
>JAUCNO010001851.1:10819482-10836786 GCA_032353835.1 Enteromius viviparus
TCCGATTACTCGATTAATCGATGGAATTTTCAGTAGAATACTCGAATACTAAAATATTCGATAGCTGCAGCCCTAGTATTATAACATTATGGAGTTATAATAATCGGTTAATTTAATACTTTCATAAATGTTTTCAAATGTTTTAGTGGCTTTTCAGAGACAATTGATTTTGGTGCACAGGCTAATAATTCATTTTGTAATGTTTTCAGTATGCAAAATATTTGGTTATTTAGGCAGCAGCCATCAGCCACTGAAAACTCATGTTTGGAGCCACTTTTATTAACTGTATAAACTGTTTGTGTCTTGTAGCTGAAGTACCATTGGATGATCTGGTGAAGCAGTACGCTGGTGCTTACGCAGAGGGTTTTGAGTGGCCGCAGCCTTTGAGTCAGAGCGAAGATGAAGACAGAGAGGAAGCTGAAGGTTCTTTTTTTTTTTTTGTAATATATATATATATATATATATATATATTTTTTTTTTTCACTTTTATCCATAAGAAAATTAATTGCAATTGATTTAATAAACCACTGTTTATTTAAAAAAAAAGCCCTATGTCACAGTAACAGTTGCTCTTCTCTGTTCAGACATGAACTCTCCGTTAGACAGTCCTCATGATGCAGTGCTGATAGACTCTTTGCTGAGTATGGATCAGTACCGTGGGGCCGAGCGGACGACTTCTGGCCCTGATGGAAAGCCTACAAAAGACATAGCTGAGGTCGCTGCAGCAACAGACCTGATTCTACCCAAAGGCAGTGCCAGGACCACTCTAAGTGTGAGCTATTTACACATACTCGCAGGGACTGTTTAAAAATGATGATTAAAAATTTAATCAAGCAGGTTTTTTAATTCAAGTGGTATCACATTGTCTGGTGACTCATGAATCCTTTCTCCTTAGAGCCGTTCTTCTCCTCCTTCTCTGCTGCACGGCTCTTTGAGAGAGTACCAGCAGGTCGGGGTAGAGTGGCTGGCAAGCCTCCACCGCAAAAACCTTAACGGCATCCTGGCAGATGAAACTGGTCTTGGCAAAACTGTACAGACTGTGGCTTATTTTGCTCACTTGGCCTGCAACCAAGGTACCACCAGCAACCACATTTACCAACTTTATAGAGACAATTACATTTGATTTTCTTTTCTAAGCATATGTTAATTGTAATTTTAAGAATTAAATGCAACACATCCTGCTGTCTTGTGGATGTTGCAGGTATCTGGGGGCCACATTTAGTGGTGGTGAGGACCTGTAAGCTGCTAAACTGGGAGATGGAGTTCAAACGATGGTGTCCTGGACTAAAGATACTTCTGTACCTCGGCAGCAGAAAACAGCGCAGATACAAGAGATCGGTATGAATCAGAGAAGGCAGTATGTTAGAGGACATAGTAGGCTATAGGTCTATCCAGCCCTGTTGCTGTAGTCTAGCTGTTAGTGCATCAGTTCTGCATTAGATAATTCCTTAAAGTAGTTCTATAATCAGTGTTTAGGTCGTTGAAATATTTAATTGAGTTGGGTAGATTTTTTTCCATGCTTTTTTTTCTGTTCTCACTTTCCCAATGTTGTCCAATGTGTACAGAGGTGGTGTGAGCCCAACAGCTTCCATGTGTGTGTGACTTCATACAAGCTTCTGCTGAAAGATCAGTCTCACTTCCTGAGGAGGCGCTGGAGGCACCTGGTGCTAGATGAGGTGCAGCTCATCAAAAACCTGACAGAGAAACACTGGGAAACCATCTTCAACATAAAGAGGTTAGGAACAATACAACTGTTTTCTATACAGTATCTGCTGGAGTCTTGTTTTCTATGTTTTTGCTTTTTTTTTCCAACTTTTTTTATTTCAGTTTTAGTAATTCAAGTTTAAAGAAATCAGTCAGTGCAATATATATTATTATTTTTTATCTTTTATAATAGTTTTATCCTTTATAATAACACTATACTGTATGCAAGTTTCAAAAATACTGTATGTATTAATATATGTATTAATATTGTAATTAATTTTAAATATGCATGTTTTTTGCTCTCTTTCTCTGTGTACTCAACAGTCAGCAGAGGGTCCTCTTAATCAACACACCTCTGCAGAACACTCTGAAAGAGTTATGGACCATGATCCACTTCCTTCTGCCTGGAATCACTCACCCATACCTTAACTTCCCCATCAAACCCGGCACTGATCAGAACCAGGACTACTGCCACAAACTGGTCATCAGACTGCACAGGGTGAGGCTTGCTGGAAGTTGTTTCTGGTGACTTTCACCACAGATTTTGCTTTAAATATCTTTATCAAGCACTACAATCCTATTTCTCTGCTGTAGATGATTCAGCCCTTCATCCTGCGCCGTTCCAAGAGAGACGTGGAGAAGCAAATGCCTAAGAAGTATGAGCACATTCTCAAGTGCCGCCTGTCCAAGAGGCAAAAGAGCATGTATGAGGACATCCTCATCCAGCCCAGGTCAGCACAGAACACATTCAGCCCAGCACAATTTTAACCAGCCTTTTTCCAGTTCATCTGTTTTGATTGAAACTCTGCTTTTCTGTTGTCATCTAGTGCACAGGAAGCACTGAAGACTGGACATTTTGTCAGAGTCCTGGAGGTTCTTATGCAGCTGCAGAAGATCTGCAACCATCCAGACCTAATCCAGACCAGAGACACACGCAACTCTTACATATGTCAGCCACTGCAGTACAACACCCCATCATTACTGCTCACAGCCCTGCAGCAGGACCAGTGGAAGGTTAGGCAGAGGAATAACACTTGGATAGTGCAATATAGAAGAAAAATATTTCTTGACTGATTTTCGTTGTCTTTTCCAGACTGTAGATATGTCACTGTTTGACCTGATTGGTAACGAGGGCAGATTGACCCGTTATGAGGCTGAGGAGTCTATACCAAAACTCAGAATGACCAAACAGCTGATTGAAGAGATCTACAATGCACGCGACCCACCAGCCAGACCCAAACCATGCAAGATCAAACCTATGAGGTGTCCATCCTTCCATGCAGACCTATTACCTCTGAACACTTACCTGCCATAATCACATCATATGGCTTTCTGTAATATTATTAACGGGACATAATATTTTTAAATGAGACAAACCAATTAATACCACAACACTAAAAATACTCATGTAGATGCCCCTGTTTTACAAAGAAATTGTCACTTCCTTCAGAATAATGCATGGAACTACATTCGTTGAATGAATAAACATGTTGCAGGTGTTTTCTTTTAAATACAAATGCAAACATTAATAACCTTTTTTCATGCTAAACATTATTGTAGCATCTAATTATGTATCATCATTAATTTAATTGAATTTTTTATAATGAACATATCCTTGTACAACAGGATGGGTCAATATGAATTGATTCTGACTGTGGCATAATTTAATATTTTAGATTGTTCCTGCCGGTGCAGTATGGGACTAAACCACAGGGGCGGCTGGTCCCTATGACTAGCAGCACCACTCAAGCTGCTCGTGCTACTGCTGTGACTACTGCCCCCACCACCACTACCAACCCTGCTGCTGCAGCTCCAAGCACACAACCCAGAGGCAAATCGCCTCTTACCACAACCACTTCTGCACAGGGTAAGATCCCGTCTTGTGTAACACCTTACACAAATGTGTTCCCACACTTGCACCCAGAACTGTTTCACAATCTGAACGTTTTTGTGAAATGGTATGATATTTTTGTAGTTGTGCTTCTTCCCTTAAAAATATGCTCATTTTTTTTTTTTTTTGCGCGTGTGCTTTTTTTTCCCATTTTACTTAGTTCACCCAAAACTGAAAATTCTTTTAATGGTGGCATCTGTAAGATCAGTGCACTACAATTTATTTATAGCGCTTTTAAAAATTCATATTGTTGCAAAGCAGCATTACAGGAAATTAAGCTTTTACAATATATTTAGAAGTTGTTTATCCACTGTCAAGTTGTTTTACACATGGCACCAATGTATGGTACAAATCAGTTAATGAAACAATCAAATAAAGTTGGAAAATAAATGTGGTTACAGAAGTCAATTTTCAAAGACTTGCCAAAATACACAGATACAGTGGGGGAAAACGAGTGAACATTAGCTGTGCTTTTGCAAACGTTTTATTCCGGCTTTAATTGGGATGGCAAACTTATTGTAACTAATACAAACCGTCCATTTCAAATAATACATTTCATAAATCTTTCTATCATATGTCTGTTGACATCAACTGGCATTTACAATTAAAATGTAGGCCAAGTTCATTTTGTCCAATGGGAATTGATTGGATTTTTGGCATTTGTGAATTGCTGTGATTATTGAATTGCTTTAAACAACAATTTTCCATTTAACAAAATGAATTAATAATAATAATAATAATAATAATAATAATAAATAAAGTACTTGTCTGCTTTCAAGCAATCACATGGCATAGCTGTGAGTTGTGCATGGGCCAGCCCCTCACCATATTGTAGCATATCCAAAATGTTCTCTTTTGGGGGAGGGGAGTTAATCCTCTAACCCCTTTACAATCTCTCTGATTGATCCATTCAGACTGTTAACTCCTCTTCCTCTTTAGCCTCCGCAATCAGCAGCTCACCAGGATCACTCTTAACCGGAGCCACCCCTAAACCCTCTTCTACCCATCTGGCTGTGGGTGTGACAGGGGTCACCACTGTGCCTGCTGTGGCCCCCCATGCCCCTACCGCCCACCCCCTTCAGCCCAGTTTGGTACCTCAGAGGCTGGTGCTCAGCTCCCAGGCCCAGGCACGCTTGCCTAGTAAGTGGCCTCATCATCACCCACCGCAGATGGGCCTTCTAATTTTGTGCCCTCTCCCTTGTACACTTGTTTCCTTCTTCTCATGCCCCAAAGCACATCAGTAAATTACCTCAGTGAAGATCAGAGACTATGGTACGGCTCTGCTGAAGTGGGCTATCATGCAAACAGAGTTCCACCAAAGAAACCGATAATGATACTCAGCAAACTCTACTCCATAGTCTTTTGAAATTTGAAGTGCAGAAAATCTTCAGCAGATGGCCTATGGTGGTTTCTCTCCCTCTCACCCTTCACAAACAAGCATGAACCCTGCAGAAATTTCTCCGGACTGCACCTGCTGCCTCCAGTTTATTCACGTCTTCTTTTTTTGAAACATTTATTGCCCTTTTTCTTTTCTCTCCCTCCCCCCTTTCTGCATTTTGATGACTAATCTCTTTGTTTTTCGTGCAGTACAGCTGAAGGATGATCCAGAAGCTTTCTAATATTGTTTTGCTTCCCTATCTTTTCAGTGCAGCTTTTCTTCAGAACCGTTTATTTTGTTGTCCTTCTGTGGGTGTAAAAGCATCAAGCTTGTGGGCGCTGCTCCCCGTGACACATGTAACCGTCATTACATGGAAAACCTTTTTATACAAGCCAAGATTTTCTCCCACTTTGTTTTCCTTAGCTAAACAAACCAGTCTGCTTTCAGTTTGTTTGTTTCAGGTTTTTTGTTTGAGGAAAATTGTTCCTGTTTAACACACCGTGGTTGTGCATGTCCCTTTTCGTTCTCACCCCGAAACTAACTAAAATGTTTTTTTTTCCTTCTCAGAGATAAATTGTCAGCCACTATCATTTAACATGAACTGTTTTCTACTGAAGGTGGAGATGTAGTGAAAGTTACTCAGTTGGTTGGACAGGGTCGTATCGCCCAGCCAGAGACCCCAGTGACTCTGCAGTTCCAGGGCAACAAGTTTACTCTGTCTCCGAGTCAGCTGCGGCAGCTCACCACCGGCCAGCCCCTGCAGCTCCAAGGTACACTCGGTAATGTCCAGCCCATTTTCATCCTCTTTCTGTCTCATTTCACTTCCATATCCAGTCAACACAGTTTTTATCTGTGTTCAGTAAATCCTTAAGCTTAATGTGTTGCTCAAACATTCATGTGTCTGCTTTAGGCAACATCTTACAGATAGTGTCTGCCCCGGGACAGCCTCTTCTGAGGCCACAGGGTCCGCCCATGGTGATACCTACCGTACCCCAGGCCGTGCCTGTACAGAACTCCTCAGGCACGCCACCCCCTGCCACCTCCACACCCCAGCAAGGTAAAGCACAGCTCTGTCCTGAAGCTGATTGTTATTTTCATTAGTGATCAACCATTAAATATCATGTTTCTCAACTTTAAAGGAATAGTTCACACTATCACAAATCTTTCAAAAAGTAATTTCTACATAATTAATTATTTTAGTTTGGCTTAGCTAGTCAGAATTTTATATATATTACAGAAATTGTCATAACTTTTAAGATTTTTTCTAATTATTGTTAGGTCTAAAAAAATCACACTTTAAAAATTCCAGTTTTCCAGGACCATGGGCCCACTTAAAATTCTGCTATGGCCCTCTAGTGGTTCCCAGCTTACTGGTTGAGAGTTATTAATCTTAAGTATGTGATGTTCTAATGCTGTCTTAGTCTAAGTTTGTGTGATTCTATCCGTTTCCATTAAAGCATCCTCCATGGCAAGCGCCACAGTCACTCAAGCTACCACAGACATGGAAACAAATGCTAAACACTCTACAAATGCCACTATGCAGGTAGGTGATTTTGAAAGACACGCTGAAGGAATTGAAGTCAATCAAGTCATAGTGAAATCTGAGCCTTGTCTTTGTGTGTAATTAGGAGTCAAGTGAGGAAAGAAACAGGCAGCTGAAAGAGCGTCTGGCTAGTTTATTTAATGCCAATGAGCGGCGGTCCTCACGCTCTGTGATGTATGGTTTGGACCTGATCAAGTCCTGCTCTGTTTATGAGGGACGCCCTCCGCCAGCCTTCCCCGCACCCCAGCACTCCCGCTGGTCCTGGGTGGGCAGAGACAGCTGTTTGAGGGCTCAGCGGACATGTGTATCTACGGTGGCCCCGCTCCGCTCAGCGATTATCTCAAACACTGAGCAGGATGCAGCAGCAGGCACCTTGTTGAAGAGGTCAAGATTTGACAAAGTACTCTTTGCTATGAATCAGTTTTGTAGACTTTTTGTAAACTAATGCTGCTTCCTGTCACATTAAAGGTTCTCCTGCATACTTCCTGCTGCTGTGGCTCCTCCCCCTCAGCTGTATGCATCCAATCCTCCACCATCTTACAGCCTAGCACAGAAAGCATTCAGGCGACAGCTACAGGAAGTGTCTGCTCCACACAATGCAGAGATCCGTAACTTGGCCTGTCCTTCTGTCTTCAGATTCCCTGATGCACACATGTTGGAGATGGATTCAGGTGAGAGTCACAACATCACCTCAGCTCTTACTTTAAGAGTTCAATTTCACGATTATTACAAATATTCAATTAAGCATGTCATTGTATGTTTTCCAATATGGTATCTTCTGTTAATAATATAGCTACCATCCTGTGCTTTACGGTACCATTAAAAAAAAATTGGGTTGGTAAGATGTTTGTATATATTTGAAATATTTTTAATGTAATATTTTTAAAAAATATATATATATATATTTTTTTATACTTCTAATCAGCAAGGAGATTAAATCGATTAAAAGTCACATTAAATATCATGATTTGTTTTCTTAAAATCATAACAAAAATGTACTGTAAAAAATTATGGTTTCTACAAAAATGAATAAAGTTGTTTTTAATGTTTTCCAATGTTTTTTTTTTAGCATTTCTTCTTATTATTATTATTATTATCAACATTTCTACATAATTATATATTTTAGCTTGGTTTAGCTAGTCAAAATGTTATATTTATTACAGAAATTGTCATTACTTTTAAAATGTTATTTTTCAGCAAGGACATTAAATTGATTAAAAGTCACATGAAATATCATGATTTGTTTTCCTTAAAACTATTTTGTAACTGTAAAAACAAAAGTGTTAAATAAAATCTATATAAAGTATAATGGTAAATTTTGAGGTTCATGTATCTGTTCGCAGGGAAACTGGAAGCGCTGTCTATCCTGCTGCAGAAGCTGAGTGCTGAGAACAGGCGTGTGCTGATCTTCACTCAGATGACCAGCATGCTGGATATACTGGAGGCCTTCTTAGACCATCGTCACCTCACCTACATACGACTGGATGAGAGTCTGTCACTGGAGGAGAGACAGGTAAAACACCTGAAGTAACATTTTCTGTTGCCCTGGTCAAGTCCATGTCACACTGCGGCTGTTTGCGTTTCTGGCTGTAATTAAAAGGGCAAATGAGCGAGCGCTCTTTCTTCCTTGTTGGCTTCAAACAGGGCCTAAATGGTGCTTGAGGGTATATCAACACCAATACATAAACATCTGATCTTGATCATCTTGTACTGAAAATTACTTAAACCATCTTCCTCATATCCCGACTACGTTCAGGAGCAGGTCAAGAGGTTTAACCGCAACAGACAGATCGTCTGCACCATCCTGACTAATCGCTGCTGCTCAGCCATGGGCCACGTGTTTGACGCCGATACCATTGTGTTTTACGACACCGACCTAAATCCCAGCATGGACTTACGCACACAAGAGTGGTGTGACAAGATTGGTCGCTCAAAAGACATCCACATCTACAGGTAATACTGAGGATATTTTTGCTTGTCAGGTTTATATTTGTCAGCTTTTTAACTGACGCTGTGCTCTGTCAGGTTGGAGAGCGGGAACTCAATTGAGGAGAAGCTTTTAAAGAATGGCACTAAAGACCTTATACGAGAGGTAGCTGCACAGGGCATGGACTACACTCTAGCCTTTTTAACACAGGTAAGCAATCACGGTTACTTTTGACATTGAGGGATCGGGTTCAAAATCTTGCCAGCTTTCGAGTTTAGATTTCAGTAGACAGCAAGGCAGTTCTCTGGAATTTGGAACAGAGCCCGAAGCTCACATAATGAATATGTGCTGGACATTCACAGCGCACTATACAAGATCTGTTTGAGGTGGAGGCTGGTTCTGGAGAGAAGGTGGAGGAGTTTGTGGTTCTCCACCAGGAGCCATCCCCGTCCGAATCTATCCCAGCTCATGTGGCCAGACCCTACATCCAGGCCCTAAACACCATCCGAAAGGAAACCCAGTATGAAGATGAGGTCAAGGAGACAGAGGTAGAAAAGAAAAGTGAGAAAGTAGTGGGACAAGAACAGATGGATGTGGAGGAAGGGGTGAAAGAAGAGGCGACACAGTTAGAGGAGTTGGCGGCTGTCATGGAGCAGGTGAGGATATTGGAATTTACAACTCCTAAACCATTTATCATCCGAGGTGAAAACATTTGTGCTGCTTAATATTTTTGTGGAAGCTATGATAGTTCAGTAATTTTTTTTTTCAGTATTATTTCATTATTAGAAAGTTCTAGCAATTATATGAAAAAAATAGTTTGTAACATTATAAATGTGTTTAAAACGTAAATATTTCTCCTTGCTCCAAAGAAAAATATTTTTGAAAAAAGGGGTTCTGACAATAATTTGTTGTGTTTTGTTTAGCTGACTCCTATTGAGAGATATGCACTTCACTATCTGGAGTACTTGCACATCAGTGAAGACGCACAGGCTATTAAGGTATTAAACATGTTTACATATTACAGTAAATGTAATGACTGCCATGTAAATATTACAGAATGTTTAATTGTGGGTGTTTGTCTGAATTGCAGGAGCGCATAGAAGCTGCTAAAAAAGGCTGGGAACAGCAACAGCAACAGAAACTAAAGGTAGAGAAAACAGAGCAACTGATCCTAGAAGATGAAGAGGATCTGTTCACCTATACCAGAGAGGATGCATATAACATGGTACAAATGCATTCTAATATGTTCTTTTCAGTAGGAAGTGATGTCATGTAGATTTGAAACCCTGTTTCCTTCCGCTTTACAGGAGTATGTATTCGAGAATGAAGATGGACAAACAGAATTAATGCCGGTAAGTTTAAGTCGGCACATTCTTGAAGGGAATTAAAGGACGAAGGAGAATTTTGGGTGATTCTCCCAAAAACATGTCCATATCACATTTTACTCCTTTTTATTTTCAAGTTTCCTTTTTTGAATAATGAATGAATGTGATAATAAATATTGTTCCAAAAATGTTTCAATACCAACAATATAAAGGTTAACTAACATGTTTGTTTGTTTTGATTTTGGGGTAAAATTCTTGATGAGTTTGGTGAGAGAGGTTACAGCCCTAAATGTATTTTAAAATGTTCTTTTCTGTAGCTGTGGACTCCCCCGACCCCTCCACAGGATGATAACGATATCTACATTGACTCTGTAATCTGCCTCATGTATGACACTGCGCCTATGCCCGAATCCAAACTGCCTCCAGTCTATGTCCGCAAAGAGCGAAAGAGACACATGGACCCGTCAGGTAAGACTGCTCACGAAAGTCTTTCAGTCTGAACTTACTGTGCTTAAACGCATGCTAAATTCTCTCTTTTTGTTGTCTCTTTCCTCTTTTTGTCAGCTCTGGGACGTAAGAAAAAGAAGGGCCATGGAGAATCAGTGATTCCTCCACGCTCTCTCTTTGATAAGGCCAGTCTTCTCAAAGTAAGGCGAGAGGGTAAAGACCAGAAGAAGAACTTCTCTCTGAAGCAACAAGCTCCCTTTGCCAAACCACTGCCATCACTGCTCAAGCCAGCCATGGAGGCTGGACAGGACAACCCTGAGTGGCTCATCAGTGAGGATTGGGCCCTGCTTCAGGTACTTAAACCAGTATCACTGCCTGTGTTTAACCGCTCAGTTGTGTGTAAAACGGATAAGCTAAGGTTGTAATTCTGCCTTTTTCTCTGTTTACAGGCTGTGAAGCAATTACTGGAACTTCCTTTGAACCTGACCATCGTATCTCCAGCACATACTCCTAACTGGGACCTGGTGAGCGATGTGGTCAACTCCTGTAGCAGAATTTACAGATCGCCGAAACAATGCCGCAACCGCTATGAGAATGTCATCATTCCCAGAGAGGAGGGCAAAGTGAGTGATTGCACCAGTATCATGTGGTTGTGAATTTTTTCATTTAACATTTTCTAATTGTACAAAATGTTCTACAGCTAATATACGAGGCTAACCCTAAGAAGAACAAGACCAAGAGCATTTACAAGGTATAAAAAAAAAAAAAATGAATCAAAATTAATCTCACATTATTAGCTTTTTTCTTTTTGTAAAGCTTCCTTTTTTGTGCAGTCCAAGAATAGTCGTCCTCTGCGCACGTGTCAGATCTACACACAGGATGACAACGCCACCCAGAACCAACTGTATAACAGCCGCTTTGAGCTGATGAAAATCATTGCTAGCAAGAGGAGCCCACCAATAAAACCACTGTACGTGCAGGCAGCACACAAAGATTGCATTTACATTCTGTCAGAATGCTTTCATCAAAGCCAAAAATAATTGTTGGTGTTTTTGTTTGTAGACTTGGCATGAATCCATTCCAGAAGAATCCTAAGCATGCCTCTGTGCTGGCTGAGAGGTATTAACTCTTGATGTCTTACTTTGTGATCTGCTTCCAATCTTAGCCAGTTTGGCATCTCATTCATTCCTCGTCCTGTGTTTTATAGCGGGATAAGCTACGACAAGCCTCTGCCTCCTATCCAGGTCGCCTCTCAGAGAGCTGAGAGAATCGCAAAAGAGAAGAAGGTGAGATATGTGTAAAATAATTAGAATAAGTAACAAAGTTTTGTTTATTTTTTATTTTTTTGTGCATTTCTTTTTTTTTCAAACCCTCTCTTTTCCTCAATCCTTTCTTGCGTAGGCACTAGCTGAACAACAGAGGGCTCAGCAGCTAGCCCAGCAACAACAGCAGCAGACTGCAGGAGCCGCCCAGCCTCAGGGAGCTGCTGCCCAGCCTCAAGCCCAGCCACAGGCCGCTGCAGCGGCCGCACAGGTGGGAGTGACCCAGCCAAATCAACCCGGAGCAGCAGCAGTCCCCAACACCGCTGTGCTGGTTAGACTCCTTTAGCACTGCATGTTTGATATTAAACTGGACCATATGTACACCTGTATTTACAGGGTTCGTACGGGTGATGGAAATCCTGGAAAAAGCTTGATTTTTAATATAGTGTTTTCAAGGTTAGAAAAGTGCTTTGATTTTGGACTAAGTGCTTGAACCTGCTTGAATTTGAATTGCTTTCATAATAATTTGTTATCTTATGTAGTAGTTTTCCTTTTAGCTAAAAAATGCATATTGCACATAATGAAAATATCTCTGCTCGAGTCCGGTATGAGTCTATAGTAATAGTTCCGCGCATGAACCGTGCGAGAATAAGCCTCCGAACTTGCACCTGTTAATAGTTTTTACTTTATTAGTTCTTGTTGCTTTTGTGCAGTAACGTTAGATAAATAACAGAATATTTGTTTTTATTAAATAAAATTTTAAGATAAATCTGTTGAAGAAGAGCGGGAGGTGAAAACATGCCGGGAGGTTGCCGTTTCGGCGAGTGATTTTCGAAACGGTTGACATGGTTGTTCATTAATTTGCAGCAAGACTTTGGATTTAATTTATTACATGAATTTTGAATAGTAATGCACATGAAGTATCATGAACTTGTCATGAAAGTTTGTTACTGCACCCATACAAAATCTGACTGTAATTTTTTGAGATACCAACTTTAGATAGAAAAGAGACCAAACCTAAAAAGCAATGGTTAGGTGCTAGAAAAGCATAAAAATGCACATTGAAAGTGCTTGAGAAGTGCTGGAATTTGAAGTTGAAAAAGGTGTTAGAACCCTGTATTTAGCTCTAGATCTGTATTATATTATACTTTTATTATTTTTGTATACACAACTGTTCCAAAGTTTTAATGTGTATTAAACTAGTATTTAATACACATTAAAGTATTAATTTCAGCCAAAAAAAACCCTCACATTTTTAAACATGGGTGTATTTTATATATATATATATAAGGTATACAACTATCATATGCTATATCTTATTTGGGTTTTGTTGATTCTCCAGACTGGGGCTATCAAGACCGCTGCAGCTGGCACAAGCATCCAGCCAGGTATTATCACATTACACAATACACAACTTCTACCCGATTCAGTGGTGATTCAGTTTTGAGTGCAGTTCATCCAAGTGCTGATCTATGTATATTTCTGTTTAAACTTCAGCGGCAGCTACAGTGAGTGGAAATGTGATTGTAAACACCGTGGCTGGAGTTCCTCCCGGACAGTTTCAGGCAAACAAACGTCTGGCGTCTCCTGTCATACCCGGAGCCCTGCCTGTGAGTTCTGATCTTACACAGATCTATAGATTAGCAGCTGATTTGATTTGACAGAGCAGTGCCTGCAGTGTGACATAAAGTCCACATTGAAAGTGTAGAACACAAAATACATTCCCTTTTATCTGGTTTATCTGGTTTTTTTGTTGTTTTTTTTATGAAATTGCTTTTCAGCTGACTTGTACCATTCTTTCCTGTTTATGTGTGTTAAATATTTTACTCTGACAGACGGCAGGAACTGCCACGGCTCAGGTGGTTCACACTCAGCAAAGAGCAGTGCCTGCAACGGCGGCCCCAGCGGAGGTTGTTGCCATTGCGACGGGTCAAAGCGTGAGAGCTGTTACCCCAGTGACCGCATCAGCTGTGGTGTCCACTAATCTGACTCCGGGTCAGTCCCAAACACGCACGCTGGTGGCTCCAGGTAGACCAAATGCCATGTTTAGAGAAGCCATGCGTTTTTTGGGTTCTCTGGTGGCAAAATCGATTCAGAGAGTCACACTCCTGCATTGTTTTTTGTGTAATCGTATCTACCTGGTGTATTGCTTTCTTAATTCGTTATTTTTGCTTCTCTAGCTCCCGGTATGCAGTTGTCTCAGGGTAAACCACTTACACCAACTCAGTTCCAACAATTTCAACTCAGACAACAGTTGCAGCAGCAACAGCAACCACAGGCTGCATCTCCACAGATCAAAGCAGTAGGAAAACCACAGCAGGTAAACACACTCTTAGTCTGGAGGGTGCCATATTTCTTTTGCTTTTGTTGACCTATATTGAGGTATTTATCTGGTGAAGGATGTCTAAATCCAGTTACAGTATTGCTCAGTGTCTCTCAACCTGTCCTCCATGTTTTTCCATGTCCAGAATTAACCCTTTACGTATCCAGTTACAGTTAATTTCAACTACAGTTAATAATTGCAGTTGGCTGATTTGTTGTCCAATATTTGGCAGTTTAGAATTACCTGGACTGTAATTGAAAAAATATTTTCAGTGGATTTAGATTTAACAGATTACTCTTAACTCATTGTTGCTTACAGTGTTTACTTCCATTTTATTTTATTTTTAATCATTTTTGTATTGAAAAATATGACAAATTATTTGAAGTGTCAAAATTATAAATAGTGTATAAAAATGATAAAAATTCGCGAAATTCGCCGTTTTGAAGCCAAAACAGGTGACCCACATGAATCGTGTAGATCCGATGATAATTTTTTTCAGTCTTGGATGGTATTTATTTTTATTTAAAACTTATATATGAAGTGGATTTGAGCCACTTCAAATCGTGAAAGCTGAGCGTCCCGCGACCGCGCACGTCATCCACTGAAATTTAGGGCGCTATTTCTTCCTGTAGAGTAATCCGCGATGTGTCGCTGGGCTGTTTACATGTAGTTCGATTTGCGCGCGCAAGCTCTTTTTTTCTCAATAGAGCCGCACAGTTTAAAATTCAAAGCACTGACAGCGCCTTTATGGTTGCCTGGTTGCAGACGCTAGTACAGCAGCGCGAGCGCACACCCGCTTTGAAATTGGTGAAGGAAGCGACGCGCCTCACGTTTTCCACGCATTTTTAGACACTTCATGTGAACGTACCCTTAAGAGGGATACATTTACATTTAATGCTAAAGTATCATTAACGCTAATACAAACATTATTTTAGTGTGTTTGGGCAAAAAGATGCAGCTCTGGTTAAACGGCTGGATGCTGGGTTGAAATACAGCTGGATTTGGTCGTGGCTTCAACTGGAGGGCAAGGCCCCAGTTAAATGGGCAAGAGGTGTCCTTTTATTTTAGGGATGTACATATGTCTTTAGACAAATGTCAATCCTGTATTTTTTTTTTTCAGAACCTGTGCTTGGTTTTTAATTCCATTCAATTTATTTGGCTACTGTAAAAAAATGGCAAAGGGAAACTATTATCAAACATGTTATTTTTCTGGTTTCCTCTGTTTGCAATAGCTTAAGCATTTGTAGATGACTATATGTTTTTCAATAATGGTAGAAAATACGTATTATGTTTATTTCTTTGCCAAAAAAAGACAAACCTTGCTGTCCACCCTCACCTTTTTCATGCCTGATAATAGATTCCCTTTAATATTTCAGCATTAAAAAAAAAACACTTGCATTTAATTTATTTTAAAGTGGCCAGAAAAAGAGAAAGCTTTCTTAAATAAAGTCAGTTGTTCTTTAGAGAGCTATTTCATGCATGAGGGCTTGACATAAATCATCAGACAAGAGTATGGATGAAACCTCTGTCTGAGGTGTTGTTGTTGTCAGAATGGCTTGATCGTAGTTTTATGGAGCAGTGATCTACGAGCCAATAACACCTACAGAAAACATCCAGTTAAACCACCCGCATCTTAATAAACTATCTGCCAAATGAAAATCAGCTAAGCTCTCGGGGAGTTTGAAATAACAGTAATAAGTAGTCTGTTTCTTGTTGAAGAAGCAGAAGCTGCAGATGCCCCAACACCAGGTTGTGGCGACGGTAGCTGCAGCTCAAGGTCAGCAGGCTGCATCTAGTCAGCAACCACAGCAGGTTCACGCCACACCGGCAGCAGCGTCCAACCCTCAGATTGCCACAGTCGCTGCGCCCAGAACAGGTGTTGTCACCAACTTACAAGTGGCCAGACTGGTAAGCACATTCATACACACCCAGACTAAACCTTTGACACTCACTTCAATGCATGTTAACTCTTTATACGCCTTTTTATTCAGACACGTGTCCCAGCACCAGGATCCGTTCAGGCTCAGCCGGGTCAGACAGCTCAGGTGACTCTGACCAAACCTCCTGTCGTCTCAGTTCCTGCTGTGGTTTCATCCGCCGGAGTCACAACTCTTCCTGTCACTGTGGCCGGCATTAGCGTCGCCATTGGGCAAGCACAGAAAGCAGGTACAGACTGAAATGAATAGAAAAACTGGGGGAAAAAGGGGGGGAGGGGGACTCTAAGCAGTGTCATTACGCAACTCCTCTGGAATTAAACGGCCTCCTCCACGTCTCCTGATGTACTGGCCTGTCTCCTGGTAGCGCCTCCATGCTGCGTACACTACGCTGACAGACACAGCAAACCTTCTTTGCACAGCTCGCATTGATATGCCATCCTGGATGAGCTGCACTACCTGAGCTCTTGTGTGTGTGTTGTAGACTCCGTCTCATGCTACCACTAGAGTGAAAGCATCACCTGCATTTAAAAGTGACCAAAACATCAGCCAGAAAGCATAGGAATTGAGAAGTGGTCTGTGGTCACCACCTGCAGAACCACTCATTTATTGGGGGTGTCTTGCTAATTGTCTATAATTTCCACCTGTTGTCTATTCCATTTACACAACAGCATGTGAAGTTGAATGTCAATCAGTGTTGCTTCCTTAGTGGGCAGTTTGATTTCACAAAAGTGTGATTGACTTGGAGTTACTTTGTGATGTTTAAGTGTTCACTTTATTTTTTTGAGCAGTGTATGAATCAACGTTGGAGATGTTTGTTTTCTTTGCCTACATAGTCTCAATGTCATTAACATCTTTTTGGGGCTCTTGTAAACTGAAGTGCGTGTGTGCTGTTTGTGCAGGTGGTCAAGTGGTGACCCAACAGTTTCAGGTTCAGCAGCTGTTGCAAAGACAAAGAGCAGCCGCCCAAGCAGTCCAGAAGGCAGGACAGCCACATCAAACACAGGCTGCAGTGCAGCAAAAGGTACTTATCAGCCTATGTGGTTTATTTTATTAATAAAACAATATCTGTATGACTGTCGTTATCTCTCTGTTCAGCTGGGCACGCAGCAGGTGGCTCAGACCACAGCCCAACAGCAACAGAAAGTATACACCACCACCACTCCACTTCAGCCCGCCATTAAGACCCAGTTTTTCACCACCTCCATTGGACAGCCGCAGAAACCTGCTGCAACACAGCAGATACAGGTAAGAAGTTAGGCTCATAACCAGAACCTCTCTAACGCACACTCAAATGCAAAGCTTGTCATATGGTGTGATCAGAATTCAAGTATCTTGAGGTGCAGAGCCGTGTAGTTGTGTTGTGTGGTATTAGTGCCCAGCTCGGCTTTGTAGTGATTTTTCCTTATGCTTGTGTAGGTCACTAAGATTCCTCAAATAGTTCAGCAGCAGCTAGCATCCTCACCTCAGCAGGTAAGTGTTTAGTGTTGTACTTTATTTAGTGCCTTTTTAGTGAGCATGAAGTCAATAATGACCTTGTTTTCTTTATTTTTGTTTGTTCCTGATGAGG
>JAUCNO010001851.1:10838531-10849175 GCA_032353835.1 Enteromius viviparus
GAAAGGAGTATTCCAGTACCCCAAATATTAGAAAATATTCTTTAAATTGTAACATTTCAGATTCAGCAGATACAATGAAATACAAATAAAAATTAGTTATACTTATGTTCATGCTTAACCTATGCATAATTGTTAATTATAAATGACTAGTTTATTTGTGCTTAACTAATGTTAAGTTAATCATTTCTTACTAGTGTGTTTTTGCTCAACTAATGCTTAACTGTGAACAAATTAACCATTAATTAATGCTTAAGTAATGCATTATTCTGACCCCCTCTTCTGAAGTGTTACCATTAAAGGTAGTCTTGACAAATACATGCACACACATTTAATACTAATATTGTATTTAAAATCTTCCCAGTTATATCAGATTCATCTTTTTTTTTTTTTTTTTTTTTACGTTTTTAGATTTTTTCAATTTAAATTGTTGTTTTATGCAATCCTAGTTCTTGATCGTTACAAGATGCACCTCCTGATTCTGACAGCTGAATTGATTGTGTGTGTGAGTAGATCCAGGCTCAGCCTCAGACAGTGGCCCTGACGCAGGCTACACCCGCAGCAGGTTCGGCGCAGGCCCAGATGCAGGTCATACCCACAGGCACCGCCACGACTGCACAGGTGGTGCAACCGAAGCTCCTCCAGCAGCAGGTGGTTACGGCAGCAGCAGCCTCCCCTCAAATCCAGACCCCTCCGCCACACAGCCCGGCCCAGCAGCAGAGCGCCACGGCCACCACCGCCTCAGAGTCTTCAGCGCAGCAGGCCGCTGCCACCCCACAGCCCCAGCAAGGCAAAGGAAACGCCCGCACTGGGGCCGCCATGCGCTCCAAAACCCCCGCCAAACCCAGCGGTGGCAGTTAGAGAGTGATCAGAGGAGAAGGTACCTGGGCACAACATAGGGCTGATTTATTTTTCCCTTCATTTGTTTTGGAAAGACTGACGCTTTGTAATACAGGAACTCACCGTTGTCAGTCTGGATTGAGCTTTTTACAATTCGAAGCAAGACTCATAAGCTAACCACGTCTCATGTTAATCAAAAATTACTCTGCCAATGGTCCTCACTGTATGGCCAATCGTTTTTTTTTTACAGCTTATTTACTGAAGCTCCTTCCTCAGGAGTCGAGCATGACTTTACAACGGCTCGTTTTCATATTGAACTCTGAGCCGCTAAATGCTTTCAGTACTTTTTCTACCAGTACTTGCTCTACAGTGTTTAACATGTCATCACATCCTTAAAGTCATGGATCAAGAGCGTTTGGATCACAACAGCCATCAGCTTCATCACTTGGTCCGGCATGCCAGGAACTCTTTTGGCAGGGCGTCTCAACATAATTCATAATGTTTAATAAGTCGAATCATATGTGTGTCTCCCCCCAATGTTTTTTTAATAGGTGTGGTGTTGTCCCTTTGCTGTTTGTGTCAGTAAATATCCCTTTATTTAAGCATTTGAAGACGATAATCAAGATTAGCAATCTTGGCGAACCAAACTCATCCCTTTGGGATGCAGAAATGGCAAACTACCTTTAGCTTGATATATGTGACCCGTTCAAAAGCTCCCTCTCTGTAGAAGAATTGAATATATTAGCTTGTGTCATGAACCCCTTCAAAATGAATTCTTGTCACCATATACACAAGTTCAGCTGCATGGATGGATACCATCTGAAAACTGTCAAGTGACGTGTACTTGTGTGTGAAATGTTTGTGTTAAGTGGTACAACAATTCAGAGTGTGATTTAAGAGTAAATTAATAGAAGTATCCAGCGCTGTAGCCATTTCATGGTAGCGGCAGCCGTGGGACATATCGCCCTCCCAACGTTGATTTGGATGAAACGTTCGTGCTGAAAACACATCTGTGAAATATTTCCGTTTTTCTTATGCATAGTTATGAACAATGTCACCATTAGTCTGTTGAGTCAGACTTCAGCTTGGCTGTTAGTGTGTTTACGTTGGCCTGCTATCAGTGACGAACAGACTCGAATCAAGACTTTCCCTCTGTGTATCGAAATCATACAATGTCGGGACTTTCGGTCATAAATACGTCTTTTTGTATTGATGTTGGGTCAGGAACACATGTAAATAACTCGGGAGGCAGACAACAGCATTTGTATTTGTAAAGTAGTTGTGTATTCATTGAATTTTTTTTCAGCCTACTTGTATAAAGTGTTATGTTTTTACACACGTCTGGTTTATACTGTCTTGACTTGTCCGGACGCGTATTTGTATTTTATTCGGTAAGCTGTCTTAGAAGGGTATCCGATTACATTAAGTCAGCGGTTCTGCCTGCAGTCCATAGATATGCATTCCTGTATGTCTGTGTGGACTTGCTGAGCACAGTATGTGTCAGCACACCGGCCAACAGGGATTTCAGCAAGATAACAACACCCTGCTCAATGCAAAAACACATTTTACTCCAGCAGCAGCGGTTCTCATCTTTAGCACTGTTATACTAATTTCAGCCACAATTATGATAATTTTCCTGTTTACAAAAAGATCAAGTAGTGACACAGTGGAGGAATGTTTGGTACTGCAAGGTGAGGTTTGTACAGCTTTGATTTGACTAGTGTTCGTATCTTGGGTAATCCATAGGGGGGCGCTCTTTCATTTTCAGCTTTTGTGATGAAAGCTGGTCTAGTGCAGAATGGAGCAAAGTTGTAATGTTTGCAATTTAAACATTACTAATAGTTTTACTTGGTCAGGGATTAGGACAATACCTTATTTTAACTCCTCTTGCACCGTTTGTGCTATGAATGATGCCTCAAATTATATTGTTTGCTAAATGGATGTAATAAAAGAGATGGACATCTGACTTTTAGTAACCAAATAAATAAATAAATACAACAATCCCGTAAACGGTGAAAGCAACTTTTGCAGTGCAAAACAAAAATATAAAAGACTACTGTTAACTGCACAATCTACTTCTGTGCTGCACAATCTACCACTTAAACACTCATGTCATGGTTCTCTATTGAACTGGAGACTGACACAGAAGAGAAGAAATTGTTGAATGAAGTCATCATTTTTGTTTTCTTTGTGCACAAAATGTAATCTCGTAGCCTTATCAAATGTTGTCATATGGAATATTTTAACAATGTCTTTACTATCTTTCTGGGTCTTGAACATGTCAGTTGCATTGCTGTCTATGCAGGGTAAGAAAGCTCTCGGAATCTCATTCAAAATATTTTAATTTGTGTTCCAAAGATGAATGAAGGTGTTACAGGTTTGGAACAATATGAAGGTAAGCAATCAACAAGAATTTATTTTTTTTGGTGAGCTATCCCTTTAAATCACTTTACAAACAGTCCTGCTTTCTGTCGGTCAATGTGGTTTAAATATAATTTTTTCAAGTAAAGACCTACTTTAATTTTACACTTTGACCGAAAGAGAGCTGTTTGGTTTGAAAGTGACTTATGTGTGAGTGGTGCTTTACATGTCGCTACTATGGACTATAGAGACAAACTGTTTTGCGGCAAAATAAAAAAAAAACGCATTACAGTTTTTCCAAAATTACAGATTTCGTGAAACTACAATTCAGTCTGCAAAATTGTATTGCGCAACAGTAAATGTGACTAATTAAAGAGAAAGACTGTTAGATCTGAAGCAACATGAGAGCGAACAAATACCAAAAAAAAAGTGAACTGTCCTTTTAAAAGGTCATTTACCTTTAAATCAAGATGGCGCCAGTATGGAGATTTCCACGATAAATATTAAGAAATATCTTACTTCTAAATGTCACAATTGACAGAATCAAGTATTTCAAGAGAGCTTTGGAACCCAGACCTGAAGAGCTCGTTTGATGGCACCTGTAACATAGGAAAAACCTTGGCAGCTTTGTTCCACAGTCTCTCCTTGTGGATCCGCGTGGTCTAGATGTTTATTGTCACTGACATGTTTTCTCTGGTGTGGGTGGCATGTTGGTAACGCAGGGCAAGGCTGTTCCAGTGATTTGTCAGATGCCGTATCTCTCCCCGGCTGCAAGAGCTTTGAACACTGTACTTCAGAGAAAGAGAGCGAGCTAACCTACAGAAGTGTGTCAGATGTGAGCATGAGCAGAAGTGAGCATGAGCGGTTTCCTCTATTTCACGCCATGTAAGGCTGCTGTGAAAAAGCCAGGGCTGTTTATGAGGAAAAGGTTTACAGCCAGCGGTGCTGCTAATGTGGGCAGAGGTTGAGTTGCGAGTAGGTTTACGTTTCCTTGTTATGGTTTGTGAATAGTCAGTGAATTTTTTTCTTGTGTAGTCCAAACTTATAACTTAAGATAAGGTAAAAAAGGCCTAAAATTACAGTCATGTCCCCAAACATGAATTGTGAAGCTGCTTTGTGTGTGTGTGTTATGGTAAAACAGGTTTGACTTTTGAGGTCCAAAATGCTAGTTAAAAATGTTCTTTTAAACTATTATAGAGAAACCTGTTGAAGAGTAGTGAGGCCAACCTGTTTGATGCATTTTCAATTCAAAATGTACTTGGAACATGATAATTACTTTATATAGTAATGATTTTTGGAATAATAAAACCCATGCAGAGGACTATTGCTTCAAATGTGCCGTGTTGGTTTTGTAGTTCAGGGTCACACACATACACATGTAGTGTAGTGTGTGTGTGTGTGTGTATATATGTGTATATATATACATATACATATATATATATATACATATACATACATACATACATGTATATATATATATATATGAAGAGTCTTTAAACTAGAAGTTGTTAAACTAAAAAAGCTGTGAAAAAAGCTGTAGAAATTACACTGGTCTAAGAACGTTTCACTGCTTATTATCCCCACAGGACATGATAGATGCTTGTTCATGGAGGACAATTTCAGAGAAAACCTCATTGAGATCAACAGGATCTAAGGCTTCAACAGTGAGTTGTCATGACAACCTCATGCTGGCTATACATTAGGCTGCATGTGTGGGATAATGATTTGTATAGCATTTATGTGAGTGTGTGTGTGTATAATGACGTAGGCAAGAGTGAATAATGTGGTCAGTTGTGCACTGAGTGTCATGGGAATGCATTTCAGACGGCCTTAATGCAATGGTGTTTTTTCAAGCTCAAATATGAGATGAAAGCCTGTGAGATTTCCCCAATAGCTTCATACTATTAAGTCATGACACAGCCACGCAGGAAATGTAGTCCAGCAGTGTTGATTTAATATATGAAGATATGGGAAGAAAAACGATTCTCTCAGGAATCCTCCTCCATGCATCTGCCTTGCAGTCTGCAGGCTTGCGGAAAAGCAGATGAAACATTCATTAAGAAATATTTATGAAGTAATAGATGAGGACTACTTCTTGTTCAAAACAGCTTGGCCTTTATATATTTGCGTCATTACATTCACATTTCTCCTAATATATTACTTCCCGATTCTGCTGAAAGATTTTTGAACTCTTACTGCTGTGATCGGATTCGTCTGTTTTGCAGTTTGTAGGTTTTACTTTACTCAGTCTAACTAGCTGTGCATTCACACTACATTTATTCATTTAGCTGGGACTGTTATCCATCAGTTTGTTATTCCCAGATAGCAACCAGTCAAACTAATAACACAGGCTCATCCGGGTATCATCCTGACTGTTAGTAAAGCTGCCTTCACGTCATCTGGTAATTCCAAAATTACAACACGTGACATTCTAATTAATCTAATTTATTTGTTTCTATGGCAACAGTTAAAATTTCACCAAAGTCGTCTCGTGCTCCTTAATTTGGAATTCCAACCTGTGAGTGTTCTGAGAGTTACGACTTGGACCGGTGACAGATGTACCGCGTGACCGCCGTCAGGTTCATTTTGGAGCTAAAAAATGTCACATGTTGTCATCTCAGACGCAGCATAATTATGCGTATCATTCTGCTGTCGCAGACAGTTTGGCGTCATCCTGTGGTTAAAATAGTTAAAATAGAGGACTTCCGTATTAATTTCAACATGTTCGGGAAAAAAAACTAATGTTTTCATTAGTGGATAGAAGATGACTCAACTGACTCCCCGGTTAAAACAATTATTTATTATTAGATTATATTATTTATTTATTGATTATTATTTACTTTTGTGGCAGAAGCTGTGTAATAAGCAGGATAATGTACAGCCAGCAGGTTGTTATCGTAGAATAAAGTCCGGTGATAAACCTGTCGGCGGTTTATTCTGTGATGACAACCTGCTTGCTGTACATTATCTAAGACAGTGGTTTTCAACCTGTGGGCCGGCGGTATTGCAGGGGGGCCGCCAATTATTATTAACAGAAATTGTAATATTGTAAATATAATAAAAACTGTCTAGTTTGCTGATCCGTTGTGTATATTTTCTGTTTATTCAATACATTACCAGTTTATTCAATAAAGACAATTAACAGCCTTGCTTCCGAGTAATCGGGATCGTTAAAATTCTTTGGAGGTGGGCCGCAGAAACATATGTGTTTGGCTGTGTGGGCCGTGAGTTAAAAAAGGTTGGGAACCACTGATCTAAGACATTATCCCTTACGTTGCAACTTATAAACCAAGGACAAACACACTGTTTATAAGAAAATGATTAATTCACTATTGTTTAATGTTAATTTATGTACATTGATAATCTTTAATATTCGTTTATATAACTTGAAATGAAGATTAACAAAATTAATAATTGTAAAAATAAAATTAAATAAACAAATTTAATGAAGACGCACACTCAACCTCAGGTCAGTTAAGATGTAGATGAGTTAATTTCCTTATTCAAACTGATTTGAGGAAATTCACCTTTACATCAAACAGATCTTCTGTAGTGAATGGGTGCCGTCAAAATGAGAGTCCAAACAGCTTTTAAAAACATCACAATAATCCACAAGTAATCCACTTACCAAAATATTGGGAATATATGTTTATAAGGAACAAATTCATAATTTTTAAAAGTCTCATTTTTAGTCTTCTATCTATAATATTGCATTCTGCAGTGAAAAAGTCCCCTTGTGGAGAGAATCTAGATCTCTCATCTAGAGAATTTAAAGTAAAAAAAAAAACAACTGTGTTGATTTGTTGCTTGTCACTCCGCTTTTCACTTCACAGCTTGTAAAACTGATGGATAAGAGTAGTGTGGATTACTTATAATGATGTTTTTGGACTATAATACAAATTATATCATTCAAATAAATCACTCAAAAATATGATGCCAGTTTTACTACATTTAAAATAATTGTAATACATACTAAGGCCCCTCTGGAAGTTTCTGTTTTACGTCGTTATAATCTAAAAAGAGATTATATGGAAATACATGTATTTAATAATATAAAGACGTATTTTACATTTGAGAGAGGGAGGTATAATATAAAAAGACGTTTGGATATACAGCATTTCACGAAACTATGATTGAATGATATGGAATAAATGCATTATAAAAATACATATTTTACATGCAAGAGAGAGATAAACATGTCTTTGAACATCATGAGTTGTGCCGCACAAGTATCTGCCTCATCAAAGCTTCATTTCTCCCATAATCCCTCAGCTCACATATAAAGCTGTCACTGTGAGCTCGTGTTGGCTAAATCGTAGCGCTTGAGCTCGGGTTATTTTTAGAGTTCTTATTATTTATTTACCCAGGGAACGGCAGAGAGCCAGAGTCACTTGACCCGAATTACTCCGTGCAACGGCTTCCTTCCTTAAAACACGTCAAATGTAGCTGACAGTAGCTGATCGTGTTTGTCAGGGGTTTTTCTCTGAAATACCGCTGGCTTTTAAACAGATGTTCAAGAGACGAGTGGAGATCGTAGAGCACTGTTATGGGACACACAAACGTTTTCTGCCAGACAGATAAAAATGGCTAATGTTTAACAGCAAGATCTGTAGGAGAAACATCTCCACATAAAGTGTGTGAGATGTGGTATCTGGTTTAAGTACTATCTGGAAGTAGACATCATTAAGCAGAACCCCCTCCGTCCACAAACCCCTGTGACACACACACACACACACACACATGCACAAACACAGACATTTGCCAAATGGAGGTGAAAGGTTAGGAGGCCCTCCCCGCTCTGTGTGTGTCATAATAGTAGGCTCTTTTCAAGCCGTGTGTGTGTGTCACGGTAGGATGTTATTTATTGGTCATGCTTCAAATCTCAAGGAGCCTGCTTGCACTCTCAGTTACTCTCATTGATCTTATTTAGTTCCGTAGCGAGCGTGTCTCAGTGTCCACGCATGCATGTTATGTGTGTGTGTGTGTAAAGAGGCAAGTCTCATTTTGCCAGGCCATTTCACAATTTCATTACCAGAGAGGCCTGGGGCAAGCACACTTATTCAGCATGATTTGACAGACCGTTGGTGGGAAAAAATGTGTTGTCAGAGTTGTTTTTAAGAGCTAGCGTTGTAGAGAGCAATTCCTGACGGTGCGTTTGATTGGATGCGTGTTAAACAGTTAATTGTTTTTTTTTGTTTTTGCTGTACTACTACTTTAGTTATATTAAGGGAATGTTCTGGGTTCAGTACAAGCTAAGCACGTCTGTGACATGCTGTCAATTACCACAGAAAATAATTTTAAACCGCCCTTAGGCAAAGATTTAGTTTACACTCAAGAACTCACAATAGAAGTCTATGGTGCAAGGCTTTACACTTGGATAAACCTTTAAAATACACACTATTTTGAAAGCATAGAGGAAATATTTGAAGATTTTGTTTGCAAAAATGTAAACTTTTTTTAAAAAATATTCCAAAAAAAAAAAATGTAATTTCAGAAATCATGTTTTTCATTGTTCATTTCAATTAAACTGCAGTTTGGTTATTTTTTTAGGTGCAAAATAACAAAAAATACTCGCAAACTAACATTAAAACACTTTAAAAACATGATAGCAACTAAAACAAGTTATCTCTTCATAGACTTCTTCTTTATAGACTACAGTTCAGTACAGTAAAGAAATGAACAGTGGCGATCAAGACATTTACAAAAAATGACTGAATCATTCACTCAACCAATTAGTTAAAAAACAAAACAAAACCGTATTATTGTGCACTATTGTTGTGTTGTTGGCTGAATAATTCATATCTAATAGCGTACATCTATAACACAGAGTACGCTCACTAACATTGCTGTAAGCACAAACTCACACGCACTTCAATGTAAAATTTGCGGTTGTAATAGAATTGTCATAGAATTTGTGCAATAATAATAGTCTCTGTGCACTGTGTAATCGGGGGAGAGGTCACATCAGCTTTATATCAGCAATATATGGGAAATGTCATGGGTCTGCCTAGTCCTCCATTACGAACTTGTAAAATATGAATGTAGCACTGCTTTACTCTCTTCTTTCCTTCTCCTCTGCTCACAGAATAGTATTTTTTTACCAGTTGAATGTGTCTACATACATGTGCTTCTATTTGTGGAGAGAGAATGCTCTGTGCTGTTATCACAAAACACACACAGCTTTGACAAATGTTCACATTAATTTGGGAGCAGCCTGGAGCTACATGAGACTCACATGTCTGTCCACAGAGAAACCTTGCTTACTGTTCTCTGTATGAGCAGAGGAACTCATTAACAACACATCCTGGTCTGTGTGTGTTCTGAAATGGATTTTCTCTCTTCATGGCTGGGTACAGTAGAGCAAATGAATTCTGCTTTAGGTTTGAATATGCTATGCTGTAAAAAAAAAAAAAAAAAAGAGGCATGAAATCCAAATTTACTTTATTTACATGTACTCTGTTCATCATATGTTATAACTTAAACAATGCTTGGCACTTCTGAGACATTCATAATGGTAACACTTTATTTTAAGGTGGATGCTTTGCATGTACTTACTATTATAATAACAATTCATTTTGCTTAATTGCATGCAAGTAACCCTAAAGCAAAATTGAATCTTAACCATATACCACGTACATGAATTTAATTCTCAGTACTTAAATGTGTATTGCATGCAAATGTTTTTGACATCATTTTATCTTCATACACCCTTAAAATAAAGTTAACCTAAATAATCAGTCATATTTAGCTGAAGGACTAGCTCATACGAGTTATTTGTTTTGGAATTAGACTGTGCTGATTGTGCTGTATTTATTCGATTTTATAAAAATAACTGGTAGTGCTGTATGTTTTTGAATCACTAAAAAGAAGAGTAAACCCATAACAGTAATTATCCAGGAATCAGACTACATTGTTTATAATTTATTCACTTGTCATTTGTTATTATAACTGCTTGCGCTGTATGTGACCGATTCACTAAAGAATCAACTCATAAGAGTCATTTGTTCAGGAATTGGACTAGAACTGCTTGCACTGTATGACTGATTCACTAAAGAATCAACTCGTAAGAGTCATTTGTTCAGGAATCGGACTAGAACTGCTTGCACTGTATGTGACTGTTTCACTAAAAAATCAACTCATAAGAGTCATTTGTTCAGGAATTGGACTAGATCTGCTTGCACTGTATGACTGATTCACTAAAGAATCAACTCGTAAGAGTCATTTGTTCAGGAATTGGACTAGAACTGCTTGCACTGTATGTGACTGATTCACTAAAGAATCAACTCATAAGAGTCATTTGTTCAGGAATTGGACTAGATCTGCTTGCACTGTATGTGACTGATTCACTAAAGAATCAACTCATAAGAGGCATTTGTTCAGGAATTGGACTAGAACTGCTTGCACTGTATGACTGATTCACTAAAGAATCAACTCGTAAGAGTCATT
>JAUCNO010001851.1:10862558-10879287 GCA_032353835.1 Enteromius viviparus
GACTGCCTGAGTTTGAACTTTTGAAAAATTAATTAAATCTGCTAACCTGCTCTCTTGCTTCTGGGTCCTTTTCTCCAATCAATAACACAATCATTTATTAATTGAAATACATTTAAGTTATTTTACCGTATGTTTGGTATACGCCTCCTCGGGGCCTCTAAATAGACATTTTCACAAACTGCATAAATTTAAATAAAAAATATTTTATTATACATTTTCATGTTCTTTAATTATTTAATGAGACTTATTTAATTATTTAATTTTCTGACTGCTATAATCAATCTTGTACTTTTTCCTTTTTTAAAAACACTTGCCAAAGCAAATAATATTTAATTAAATTGATGTTTACAATCTTCTCTCGTGCCTCATAAGTGTAAATGTTTACCCTCCTATATCGTTTACTTAAATGTTCCGACACCAGAAATGTGAAAAGGTTTTGTATAAGTGGTAAAAAGTGTCATCCCTACCTTAGAAATGTAATTTGAGTAAACGTGCGAACATTAAGTTTCAATGGTGCTCAAGTAAAGTACAAATTGCCCAAAATAAAACGTAATTATAGTAATGAAGCACAATTACTGAAGTAATTTACACCCCTGGCTCTTACCCCTCCCTCTTCTCATGGTTGTGGGTGCTAGATATCTCCGAGCAACATGATATTAGTACCCTGGAATAGGATGTGTGTGTCTGGGGTGGGGGTGGGTGATAGGAAGAGAGGAGGAAAGAGGGAGAGAGCTGGATAGATGGGTCTGCTGTGTGCTGGAATACAATCAGAATAAATCAGGCTAAAGGCCTGGGCCTCAGCCATCTAAAGCACGGTCATTTCATTAGCCTTATTTATGGCCTTCCAGCCCCCCAGATGACCCTCTCTCTCTTTCCACCCTATCATCCCTCTCTCTCTCGCTCTGTCTTTTATCCTCCTACAGTATGCTGGCAAGCTCTCCTATTTTTTTCTCCTCCATCCTTGAACTTGCGTCTTTATGTTCTCCCGTTGTGGATCTCCACCTTATTCATGGCGAGTAAACTGACAGAGCAGTGTAAAAAAAAAATCGCACGGGATGAGTTATTTTATTCAGCTCTGGGAGAATGCGCAGGGTTTATGTATGAGATTCATGAATGATGCCCTCTTGTTTTGATGCAGCGAGATAATATGTCTGTAAGCGCATAAATATTTATGATACGTTCAGTGGATCGTGGCTTGATAATCTCGGAAGATTTACTTCCCTGCCTGCTGCATTTTTAAGCACCGCAGATCATCCATTTCCCAAATGTTAACGCGGCGTCCTTATTTTTCCCTTCTGTACTCCCTGATATCTCCTGATCCCTGCAGAGTTATAAGGTGCAGGAGAGCATTTTAATAGGCTCTCTTTGATGAATATGGGATTTTCCGATCTAAAGGCTGTCTGTCTTCTCTCCTTCATGGTTTGTGCCAAGTTCCTGCTTGGAAGACAGACCGACTCAAAACTCTTTTCTCTTTGACTGTGAACTCAAAAATAGCCTGTGGAAATATCAAACAACTGTACTCTCTTGTGGCACGAAGGTTGGAAAGAAAAAGAAAAAGTCCATGGTGCTTGATGCTTTGGTGTTACTAAGCGGCTGCTAAGGTGTTATGAGTGGTTTGCTTTAGTGAAGCTAAATCACTCCCAGTTCTTTGTGATATTCTAATGCCTAAATATCGATTTGTTTTTGGCAAATGTGATTGCCATTCCATCTCAAAACTGTCACTTCTTGAAAAGGACGTCACTTTATATAAAGAGCACAGATTGCTAGCGGTATTTGGTCTTGCTCAATTGCGTGTAGTACTTGTATTTTACACACACAGGAGAACTTGTTCACAAAACATTATACACGCTTAAATTGGTTGTTAATACTTAATAAAGGTGTTTTCAAAATGAATGTACCTCCATTGTATGCTGGAGGTTAGTAATTAACATAAAAAACGCCAAACCATTACCATATAAAGGTTTCTGCAGTGTTTTTGATGCTCTCTAGACACAGTCTTGAATGTGCAGCAAGGTCCTCAAACAATGCATCAAAAGTGTGTCATCCTCAAAGCAAACTCAAAACCATGTGTTTTTTTTGTACATTTAGAATTAATTTTAGTACGACACCCGTTTAATGATTAGTTCACACAAGTGAAAATTCTGTCCTTAATTAATATTTTTAATGTTTAATATTTAATAATATTTCTACTGATGTTTTTACCACGTGTCTGGATAATTTCAGTTGTGTTGCTGTCTATGGAGGGACAGGTGGCTCTCTGATGTCATCAAAAATATCTTGATTTGTGTTTTAAAGATGGTACAGTAGAAGGTCTTAGAACGTAACTGATGACAGAATTTTACAGATTTTTACAGAAATCATGATCTGTATGTAAAAACGCAGATTAGTCATTAGGAAATGAGACCTATTCTATTGAATTTTTACCACTAATAATCCTTCACTGGTTGTCCTCATCTCTGCAGACTGCAGATTACAGTTATTCAGGAAAATGTGGGTGGTTTCTCTTTTTATCTGTGTGTGTGTAACATACGGCTGTACAGAGAGTGCTGTGATTGCAGTCTACCAGGCTGTACTTAGTACCAAAAGACACTTTTCTGAGAGTGCTGACCATAACAACTTGAGACAGAAAAAAGGAATGGGGAAAAGAGCACTGGCAGCAGGCCTGAGGAAGGCAGACACTGGAATACAGGCTGGAATGTCAAGTATGTGAGCGGTCAATAGGGCCATCTGTGTATGCCTGCTAAAGAACCAAAGAAAAGGAGAGAGAAAAAAGACAGAAGAGTGATACACTAAAGGCTCTGGACACCTAACGGGTTACTACTTGGTACATGTACGCTTTTATTTATTTTCTGTAAAAAAACTGTGCTGCACACTTGTGTATTTGTGATTCGTCCCGAAATGTGAACAGAAACAGACAAATATCTTTTAGTTTAAATTTAGGCTGTAGGTTAGGGTCAGTCTGTAGTAACAATAATGAACTTTATATAACAAATTTATGTGTATGCTTTGTCTTAATTCAGATTACTAAACATGAGTGTGTGAGTGAACTGTCCAAATGATTCAAACTGAATCACAAATAATTTCACACCTTATCCACTCATCTACTCTAATCTGACGTGGTTTTCAGCAAGTGCTCTATCAGATGTCAAAAGCAGGAGACTGGTTTACGCTGCATGTTCTTAAAGGTGCACTAAGAACGCTTTTGACCACAGCATCACACCGAGTCCCACTTGTAGCAAATCAGCAGTAAGGAGGCGTATCTTGTAATGATAGCGAGAAGGGAGTGCTCAATTCAAGTGCACAGGATGGATATTAGTAGATCGACTATAGATAGAGAGACGTGGCAGATAAAAAAAAGAGAGAAAAATACCAAAGAAACAAAACATTAAAAAGAAGGGCTATGATCAGGCAAGACGTAGGACCTGCGGAAGTCTTTGGAGAGAACCGAAGGGTTCGAATCAGGCAACACAGTCTCACAACCAATTCGTACGATGTCTAAAAACTACTGTAGTGACGCGTAGGTTTATGGGTGGGGTTAGTTGTAGATCATTCATATAAATTCATACGAATTGGGAAAAATTTTATGAATTGGTATAAGTGAAGTCACAATTTAGCCACCTCATAAAATATGAATTACTCTGAGACAAGGTTACGCTGTTTCTTCTTGATAGTTGTAACATTGATTTTTATTAATTTTACGCAACTTATCTGCTTTTATATATATATATATATACACACACAAATAGTATATAAATATATGCTTGTGTGCCATCTTCACTTTTTTAGGTAAGTGGGGAGGAGATTTTAAAATAGCGCCCTGGTCTTATTGGGCTAGGACGTGTTTGTTTCAAATATCAACATTGTTGGGCAAAAATCATTCCTTCACCTTTAAAGACTAAGCATAAATGTGTGATATGAACAAACAGTGCTCATAAACAGCTGTTGAGTATTAGGCTATTAATTGAAATCAGTGTAATATAAAAGGTCCAATCACATTTACCATTGTTTGGGCGAAATATCCCATAAACAAATTCACTCATTCATGTAGAATTCCACACAACATGAAATTCATACAAAATTGCTGGCTGCTTGGTTTGAAAATGACTTTTATGTGATTTGTGCTTTATACAGCACTGTACCATTGACTACAATAGACAACTGAACAATTCTTCAGCTGGATAAATCGTTATGAAAGTAAATCCAACAATTTTGTAGCTCTGTGCCATTATTGTGAAAATTGTGGCATTATACTTATAGTTAGAGCTATCGGTGTGTCGTCTGTGTTTGTGCGTTCCAAACAGATTTTGGCCAAAGTGAAGCCACTCAATATGAACTTGTTTATTGAACCGTTGCATAAAAGAAATATCACATACAATACAGCACCATTTCTCATGTGATACTGCTAAATAACATATTTGTTTCTAATCAAAAGAATTTCTACTTGATGTTATGATTTCTTTTTATCAGTAATTAAAGGGATAAAAATTTAAACAATGTCAGTTATTACTTACCCTCATGATGTTCTAAACCCGTGAGACCCTCATTCATCTTCGGAAGACAAATTAAGATATTTTTTATGCATTCTAAGAGGCCCTCACAAAGACAGCAATGTGGTAAACACGTCCAGAAACATAGCAAGGAGATCAGTAAAATAACCCATGTGACATCAACCATAATTTTACCAAGAATACTTTTATTTGTACAAAATGTCTTGGTGAAAGATGAACAATGGGCTTTAGAACGACATGAGGATGGGCAATCACTGACAGATTCTTCATTTTTGGGTGAACTATCATTTAAAGTTGCTAAGTATTGCATTCCAAACCCGGCCCTTCCTCCTCAGACTTGATGCTTACAGGTTGCCAGATTGACAACACCAACAAGAACAAGCGTACATAACGATGGGTGAAATTAAATATGCTATATTTTCCACCAACTGGCAAAAACAACTCCACATTTTCAATGGAGAATAGCTGACTGTAGCATTGTTTATGATATAAACGTGTATGTTAACTTAGCATGTTTCTTTAAATACGCAGTGCTTATCATTGCAGGTTGTAGCTTTGTTTTCACTTGAAATTTAAGGCTGCAGTTGAATAACTTTGAGACATTATCAGTAATATAGATTCTGAGGTTTGTGTACGTAAACCGTATTGACTCCATAAACCCTAAAGCCATGCTCTTCTTCCTCTAGACAGAGCGAGAAACATTGAAGAGCTGATGATTTATCTCTACCATTACTCAACACACCCTACAGCCATTCTGCCAGAGATCTTCCGAGTATGTGTGTGTGTGCTAGAGGATATAAGATTAATTTAAAGGCCACCCTACATCCTCACTTTTATTGATGTTGTATTTCATACAGACATATTTTCTGTTCCTTCTCTTGCCTTTTTTGAACAAATGTCACCTGCTCTTCATATTCTCTATTCTTTTATTCTAGCTCTTTTTCTCTCTCGACTGGGGAGGGATAATTCTCCGGAATGTTCCCCCTGTTCTCTGGTTGCCGTAATGAATACCAGCTTTGGTACGTTAAATTTTGTCTAGACTTGAAGAGCGTACACCTCTCTCTGTCCTTCTTCTGCTGATTGAGAATTTGTGAAATAATTATAACGGTGCTATATATAACCCCCGCGCCGTTCCAAATCTGTCTCCTCATTTTTAATATCTGCGCTCAAATCTTTTCCTATTACTTTTTCCTTGTAGACTAATTATGTAATGCCTAAAATGGGTTCATTTTTCACAGTTTTCATTTCCGCAGATGAGAAGTAACAGAAAGAATAACGCATGCACGCGTGCGCGTGTGTGTGTGTGTGTGTGTGTGCTTTGAATAATCTGTGTGGTGAGAGTCTGGAATGTAGATGATCTGTCCGAGGAATCCAGCATGTGGAAATGTTATCACAGATGTGGCTGTGTGAAGTAACCATCCGTCTGAGAGTATATAAATAAAAGCAGCGTTTTCTTTTTCTCTTTCTTGTCAGCCAAATTCATTTGTCACTTTTGTGCCACGGTAATGTCTTCAGCTGTATCAACAGGGAGAGCTACTTTGAGCGCCTTCCATCATTTCCAACCCCCTCTCTCTGCCCGCTTGCCTCTGTTGATGTTGCTCATCATTAATTTGAGCTAGGCTAATGGCTCTCTGCTAGATAACCACCAATTTAGAGCCTTTGAAATCAATAGCTTGTAGCTAAAGCTTTGCTTGCAGAAGAACCAGCAGGGATAAGACTTTGATGCCGGCTTAGATATGAAAGTGTGTGCGCAGCCAAGCAGATTTTTTTTTTTTTCCCCAAAGCCTGACAGAACAAAAGACCAGAAGAGGAAGGCTTTGTGGTGAGAAGGCACTTCCACTGCTTTGCTTCCACTGAATCTTTCAACCGAAATGTAGTTTTTAGTTTAATATAGAGAGACTACTGAAAGCTTGGTATTAGTAGATTCTCCAAAGAACTGTTGAAGACAACATAGAAAATTGACTGTATTTAGTTTCTTAAGATGAATAATTTTTTTAATGAAAATTTGTTACATTCACTTACCCTCGGGCCATCCAAGATCAGTTTGTTTTCATCGAAACAGATATGCAGAAATTTTGCACCAGCTGATACTCTGCAGTGAATGGGTGCCGTCAGAATAATAGTCCAAACAGCTGATAAAAATTATTCACAAGTAATCCACATGATTCTAGTCCCATCAATTATCAGGTTATCTATGATCAATGATAACGCTAGCTTCTTCCAGTGATAAAAGTCCTTCCCATTGTTTGTGCACATCAAAATCCGACATATCCGACAATAGTATTTCTGATAAAAGAAATCATTTAGACAAGAGGACTTTTTCACTTAGAAAGCCCTATTATGAATAGAAGACTCTCTTCAAGGAGCTAAATGCATGTTGAGCTTATATTATTGCAAATGATTCATTCATGCATGTTATATTTAAAACATATTAAATAAAAACCGCTTACCAATAGATTGTACCCTGCTCTTTTTTCCTGATAATTCACACTTGGATGTATGTCACAATACGAGAAAATATCTGTAGCTACTTTGTTCACAAATTTGTTGACTGTAAAAAAGTTATATGGTGTAACCATTAAATGAAAAGTAAAAATGTGTCTTTCTTGCATCTTGAATAGATGTGTGTATACACAAAAAAAAAAAAATTATTTGGAAATAGCATGAATTATTAACTCATTAATTCCAATAAATATACTGAGCTGTTTTACTCTTACACATTTAAGCAATTCTCATCAAAATCTCTGAGCTTGTTTTTCACGGGCAGATTATTATATGATAACTACATTGAAATCCATTGCAAAACAATAAAAATAAGCTCAAGTTATAATGGGTGGTGGAATGCACTTGCAATTTTTGAAATACCCTACTGGGTTTGCTTGTCTGTTAATCCACACACAGAGACAGCCAACTGTAACTGCTTTAACTTTATCGCAGTGCTGAGTAATTGGCCATTGTAGAGATGGAGGGTGAGATAACACTGTGACACTTCAGGCTCTGGGGAACTTTGATAAAATAAACAACCCTTTTTCCTTTTCAGTGGCGTGTGACCCAAGAGAGAGAGAATGACAGAGGAAGGGAGGGATGGTGGTGCGGTGGTATGGATGGGCGGAAAACTGGATGGGTAAAGAGAATAAAAAGACTGCAGAGCAGTAAGAAAAACACAGCTAAAGAAAAACAAACCCTGACATCATGGAGCAACTTGGAAACTGAATGTAGGTCAAACCCAACCTGGTCTTCTGTTACGCATAAGACACTTTTCCAGGCAGATAATTGGATCTGATGGCTAAGGCATAAATATATATTTAACAGAAATCTGATCAAAACACCAAACAGTGTGCTTTCAACACTATTCTTGTTTTAAAGCCTAAAATATGTCACTATCTATGATGAGTTGTGCCAAACATGTAGAGTTTCTTTCTTCGGAGCGCAAAAGAAGATGTTTTAAAGAATGTTGCAAACCAAGCACCTTATGGTCCCCGGAGATTTTCATAATATAAGAAACACATACAGGCTTAGAACAATTTGAGGGTGAATAAGTGAAGATTTTCATTTTTGACTCTCTAGCTTGGCCTCTCCATCAAGATGAAAGAGCACTGAAACATTCAACATTTGAGGCAATGTGAAAAAGAACTAACTCACTCTTATGAATGTCAATTCAGAGATAGTTTTTTTTTGTTTAGTTTTTTTTTTCCGCTAGCTCTCTAAAGGTTACCCTGACACACATCTATTGTAAATGTCAACATGCAAATCGGCAGACTCACACACGAGAACCACACCAAGAGGCAACGATACGAGGTAGCTGTGTGTCAGAGAATCATCCTGTGAGATCACCGCCATATTGTTTTACTTTAGAAAAGCAGGAACACATGTAATGATGCTTACAGCATAAACCGCCGATTACACAAGGGCTTGAATAAAGGAGCTGCCCACACAAACAATATGCCCCTAGCGGGCCAACATCATTTACGCAGAGGTATGGAAATGGGACTCTGTTGACACATAAGACTCCTCGGGAAGATTGTGTGTGAAAGGTTGATTAATTCTGGAGCGTCACGGATGCGTGGCCTGATGGCCGTGGGTGGCTGAGCTGCAGAGAAAAGGATTCAGATCATTAGCGAAACCACAGGTCACTTACTGAGCCCACAGTGTGATCTCTATGACACTATTCTTCAATGTTAAAACACTGTATCCACAGCTTGCGTCTCCACGGGCTTCAAATAGCCCAGATGTGGAGGGCCTGGAGAGATGCAGCTCAGGGGGTACAGCACATTAGTGCCTGCAAGAGCCATTTGCCAAAGAGTGCATGTGTTCTCTGGAAATGCAGTGATATTTCATTTGGATGACAGAACCTTTGATATTTAGTTTGGCCGTTTTAAACTATTTTAGATCATGTAGACAACTTTTGCGGTTTAAGTAAATGAAGTCACAAATTCCTGGATTTGGTAATGCCAAACAGTTTTGGTTCCCATTGACTTCCATTGTAGTTTTTGTTCATAGAAAAAACTATTAAATAAAGCAAATCAATAGGAACTGAAACTGCTTGGTTGCCAACATTCTTCCACAGAAGAAAGGAAGTCATATACGTTTGTATCCATGCAAGTGTGAGACAGGGCTGTCCTTAGCTGACATGGGGCTTTTTTTTTTTTTTTACTAAGTTATTTCATTTTTAAGTGAACTATCCCATGCAAACCTTGCATTTTTTGCATCAAATTGTTTATATTATTTCCTAACAATGTATATAAAATAATAATAATAATAAATAAAATGAATAAATAAAAACAATTAAACAATGAAAATAAATATTTTGATGAATCATCACATTCAAATGTTTGAATCTTTTTTTGCAATGTTTTTTAGTGTTTGATTTAGCATTTGATGTACTGTATTATAGTTTTATATGTTGTACTTGTTTAATAGTTGTACTGGATTGATAATGACAATTATCAGTGTTAAACAGAAATTATATTTAAATTTCATTACAGTTTAAGAGTTTGTTTTCGAGCAGCTGTTTTCCGTATTTACCATTTGAATTTTGTTAGTAAAACATTTAATATCTATCTATCTGTCTGTCTATCTGTTGCTAAAAATGAACATTGCTTGTTTAAACTCATAATTGCTGCTTGTAACCCCCACACATTTTTGTTTTTAAATGACATATTTTTTAATTTCCTTTGCATGTTTTTTTTAGCATATTTGTATTAGTCTGTCTTCATATTCTATTCTTATATATCTTCTGTCGAGTGGTGATTTACATAGCAGAGGGACCTATTTTCAAAATAAGCACACTGGCCCTTTAAGAGCTGAGAAACTGCACTTGACGTCCAGCGGACTCTTGCTTTGCCAGCAGCAGCAGTCAGTCACACACGGACTCAAGTCATCTCTTGAACCGCAGAGATTCTCCTGCAGTCGCTTCGTGTATTTACAGTCGCCGCAGCGAAAAACGACTAGACAGAATGGGCACGAACTGCTCTTCTCGAATCAAAGCCGTTTGGAGATAAGAGGGCGGAAACGCGAGTAAAACAGACGGAGGAGAAAGAAAAACAGACGAGGAGCGCGAGAAGGCCGAACCCATCGAGGGAGCGCTAGAGCAGCCTAGTTTCTCACGCGACAGGCGCGCGGCGCTCAAGTGGATTTGCAGCTCCAACCGACGACAACGAAAACACGCCCGTGGCAAACCGTACATGTGGATTATTCTCGGAAATTTCTGAATTTCATTCTCCCCAGAAACTAAATAAACGTCCGGTGGCGACAGACCTTCACCTTCCGCGGAGAGGTAACGTAAGTTGCTACCAGACGTTTTGACCACGAGTCTGTCAGCAGTTTATCGGTTTTAAGGGTGCCGACACTTCCCAGAGTCGTTGTCGGAGTCACAGCGTTTGTCTGTGGCTAACGGCCATTATTCCTTCACTGAACCTCTGCTACATTGAATGAGCGTCTCCGAGCAAGGCGGAAATCAACCCCTCCGTGAAGACTGGCCGGCTAGTTAGCATTGCTAACGTTAGCGGTGTTTGTGATTTAACGTTAGGCGGAATGCCGTTAAATATGCCCGATACGTTACGTTATTCGTTAGGTTAGTTTTCTAGCATTATGAACAATGTTTTGCAAAGCACGCTGTCTTCCGTTGAGCAGTGTTTGGGGGGTCGGCTGTTGAGCTAGCCGAGTTAGCTCGGTTTATGTGTTGTTATATTGTATTGAATGCTTGACTAGTTCTGAGGTAACGCTGGCGGTTACAAGCAAAGGATGAGACGTATCGTCTCCCTCTGTTTTGGATGTGGTTCTTGGGTGTTAAGAAGATTAAATCCGTGCTCTTTAGAATTTAGTCAACATCTGATTAATAAACGTGTCCAGACGAGAGATTCTTAACTCGTGCTGAGACATGGTTTTGGTTTAGAAAGAATAGCGCTGCTTAATGATGCTAACGTTACTCACGGCGCTTTGATAAAAATCGTTTTGATTTCTATTATTAGTGAAATAAAATAATTGCAGGTAGGCTGATGCATAACTTTTAGGAAAATAAATATAAAAACAATATAATTATAATAAATGAATAAATAATCATGTGCAATTTTCTTATTATATTATGTTAGTGCTATTAATAATGTTGGTATTGTGTATGTTTTTATGCATATATAAATACACACGCACATTTATGTTTATGAAATATGTTTTCTATATTAAATATTTATATAATGTAAACATACACATTTTTACATGTAAATACAGTATGTGTGTGTTTATATAAACATAATAAATATACACAAATTGAAAATAAAAAAACTTAAACTTATTTTGGATGTGACAACACATTTTTGTGCACACACACATGCAGATGCACCATTTGTAAAACTGCCAACGTTACTTTTAGATAATGTAAAAGTGGATGTCAGTTTAAAAATTCTTCTTAGAAATTTGGACAAAACACTGATTGTCCCTCCTCCCCAGCCTCTCTCTCAGTATACCCCCAGTATATAGATAATATTTAAGGGGTAAAGACCAGTAGTGCATGGGAATAGCTTTCACAGACTTCAACAGTGCTTTATGAGCCCATATTTAGAGCTAGAGCTCATGATATACAATTATTCATGAAAAACCTCAGAAATCCTAACCGTTCCATTGTTTTTATGTGAATCAGAGACTCTGGTTTCTTTCATTGTACTGTAAATATCACTAGCAAAGCGTTGAGAAGTCTTTCATGAACACGACGGGTAACGTCGTTTGTGGGCCTCCCGCCCCCTTAACAAAGCTTTCTAACACCTTCATAGCTTGCTGATGATGAGGCTGGAGCTACACTCCATCTCGGATGTTTTTATTAAGGGTCAATAAATCATAGTGGATACCAAATGCTTGTCAACAGCTGTGGATTTGCACATGAAAGGCACTGGAATGTGAAAAATGGAGGCCACGCAGCTTAAGTATATTAGTGTAATTGGACATGGGCCAGCAGAGGGCCTTTTTTTCTCTTGAGGAGCATTCTTTCCCACTGTACATTAGAAGAGAACAAAGCAAAGTGTCATAAGTGGACCAGCGAGATGCCTAAACCCAAAACAGAACTGGCCTCAGACAACCTCTTTGCTCCACAGGGCTGCCAGGACTCATGGCCAGAAAACAACAGATTTGTTTTGGACTCACATCAACTCCAGTTCCACCCCTCTGTATTGTATATTGAGTAATGATATTCTTTCTCGCTCTCCTCACTGCTCAACGCAGATTGTTGATAAGCACTGATAAGAAATGAGTTTGCCTTTTAACCATTGTCTGCTGAAATGTGGAGCTAGTTTACCACTTTATCTCTGTCTGTTTTCAAAATGCTTTGCACAGAATCTAATACACGGTACACAGCAGTTTTGCAGCTGCAAGCTTTATTACAGCTGGCCTTTTCGTTAATTCATGTCAGATGCCTTGTTTCTACTCATATAAACTGCAGAACATACTGGAGTGCTATTCAGGGACAAGATAAGGAGTTGATTGCTTACAAAGTGTTTGTCCTTGACCGTTCGTCATTTTGATAAATGAGCAGCTAGAGTGGAACGGCGAAGGAAAATAACTGTATGCAAAATGCTTTCTGTGTAAGCAGACTTCTTGGCTTGTCATCATGCCGTCAGTCTTTGGAAGCGACTGTGGTACACTACTTTGCTGAGTTGGCTGTGTTGCATTGGTTGGGTTTTGCCCCTGCTGCATTGCTGCCTCTGTAAAGCTCCAGAAGAACTGCTCCTCCTACCATTACTATGTATTGAAAAATTTTGTTGTTTCATAATTGGAAGTGCAATTTGTTTTTTGCTGTTAATCCTCTTCAGCTTTGTTCACTTAGACAGTATTTATAAATTTGTATTAAATTAAATGTTTATGAAAACATATTTTTGAAAAACAAATGTAAAAAGCTGAATTTATTTGATCAAAAATATAGTAAACAAGTAGGCTAATGTAATATTTTTTTACAATTTAAAGCAACTTTAGTATGTTTTAAAATGTAATTTTTTTCCTTTGATAACAAAGCTGAATTTTCAGAAGATGGCAATCCGGTCTTCAGTGTCGGTATCTTTCAGAAATCATTCTAATATAATAATTTGCTGCTCAGGGTACATTTTGTACATCGATGTTAAAAACAGTTGTGCTGCTTTTAGTTTTTTTTTTTGGAAGCCGTGGTACTTTTCCTGGAGTCTTTGAGGATTTGAAAATTCAAAAGAACAGCATTTGTATGAAATTGAAATTGTTTGTAATAACATAAGTGATTTTTACTGTCACTTTTGGTCAATTTAATGCATATTTGATGGACAAAGGTATTAATAAATAGAATAATAATTGATGTGTTAATTACATTAATACCTTATCTGCTCATTCTGCTGTTTACCTTATTTTAAATGCGGTATTTTTGGATGGCTTAGACTAACACTAATAACACAACACATTACACATTATAGATAATTAGCATCAGTTTGCAAAGAGCACTTCCTATTACCATTTTTATGGTGTACCTTTTTTACACTTTCATAGAGTATTTTACAGGTCTTTTGAATCAGTGTTAGAAAGTTGGCTATGAGTTTTCCCCTTTAACCCACTGTTGTGTTCAGTTGTCTTGCTTGCTATCAGCAGCGGTTGTGTCATATCAAACACAGTTAGATATGGCCAAATTGCTGGAGTTTTCCCAGTGGTGGAGTGGTATCAGCATGACGTAACCACTTGTGGTATATGTGTAATGTTGACGCTTGTGTGTTTGTTAGCTCAGTGAGGCAATAATACCCCATATCTGGTCTTGATGGCACCATATCTGGAGAGAGCTTTATGCTGGTGATATATAGGGCAATATATATAAATATATAAATAAATATATAAATAAATATAAAATGCCCTATTGCAAAATGTTACTTAAAAGATCTTGATGTATGATTGATCAAAACCGAACCTGACTGATCCCATTAGTTAAGGCAGAGTTTTGGACCAACTCCCATGGCATCTGTCCTGCACTAGTGGTGGGCAGTGTGTGAGCTTTGGGTGTTGTAAACATGTGCCCATGGCCAAATGTTTGATTCCTAAGAAGGCCAGAGTAAATAGGCTGCAAATACCATTTAGACTATTAGACTAATGGTCACATACATGCTGAAGGTCAGGGAGCCTTTGTTCTTATTTCAAGAGATGTATATGTTAGTGTCCTTGTTGGTGGATGGTGTTTAGAACTATTTAAATGCATTATAAGAAGGTCATTAGAACTTGATGTGTCTGGTGGGCTGTGGAGTGCAGAGCACAGCACATTTCTGGGTTCTTTAGAGAAGTCCTTGACCTGACATACATTTTGTATACGGTCAGAATTGAGTACCAGTGTTGAGTGCCCCATTAACGTTCACTAAATGCACTGTCTGGAGGTTCTGACTGTCAACCCCTCCCCGCAGCCCTTTACAGGGATTGGGCAAACAGCCACTACTCACCTTTCCTCTACTCTCAGACGCCTCCTGTTTTATCTTTACAATCAGTTCCTCTTTCTTTGTTACACAATAGTGACTTACACAGAACCACAGCTTAAAATAACGACAAAGTATTTTAGACTTCTTTTTTTTTTTTCTTGTGACACACATGCATCTGCACCAACAAAAGTATGCTTTCTTATGTTGTAGGTTTGAGAATTTTATCCAAGCCATGCTAGCAGGCTTACCCGGTTTCATTGACTATAAAAGGTGGTTATTGCACGATTCCATCATGTTCACATCAGCAGCATGTTTTTCCTCCTAAGCAAAATAAAACTATTAGAACTTCCTTTTTGCTAACTGCTTTATTTGCTTGTGATGCGATTTATTCATAATGCACACTTAGTATACATGTCCTTTCTTTATTAGTATACATTCTCAATCAGTCAAAGCAGGTTCCCTAAGGAATCGAGCATAGTGCAGCTGTAATGTATTGATGCGTTAACTAACTGCGTGCACTCCTGTTTGGGTGCACTCTCAGCGTTTGTGCTGTTTGTAAGAGTTGTGTAGATATCAGCAGTGGTGTCAAGTGGTCTTGCAGTAGTGGCGGTTTGTGGAGAAAGTCAGTGTCTGTCTGCACAGCCACATCAATAGCAGCTGCTACCTCTCTGACATTTTTAGTAATCTGGAGAGCAGCCAGCGAGAGGGACTAAAAATGTAGGTGTGCGTGTCTGTGTGCGTTCATGTGACACTGGGTGTCAAGTACAGCATGTATTCAGATAGTGATTGTGGTGTGGAGTGCTGAGGGATAGACTGTATTGAGTGATAGAATGTATTTGTGTGTTCTGCTGAGCCCCGGGAGCCCTTTGCGTTCCTGGCATTAAGTCGACTGCAGGCGTAGCATGAGTGCAGGCTCTGCCTCTTGAGGAACAACAAAATTTGTTGTTTAACTGAATAGTAAAATTGAAGGTTCAATTGAAGGTGATGTCATATTATGTTAAGAGATCCGTCCTGAACTTAAGGCCGTTATCAGTTAACCAACGAGACAAGATATTTTTGTTCAGCTTTAAATTGTTGCTTAAATAAACTTGCTTAAAGAAGACCCATTAAAATATAAGTATATACATATATGTACGTACATATAATATATAAAGTATAAACCGAACAGGTTGCTGATTTTAGTGTGATTATTGTCTATTAGCTAAAAATGAATTGAGACGTAAACTAATTTAATGCTAATAATAAACATCCAATAATTCAGTACAAATATTTTGTAACAAAGTTGTCAAGAATGTTGGTTGATGTTGAACCTGAAACAAGTGTGTGTGTGTGTGTGTATATATATATAAAATAAACTGCCAGTAATCTCAAAATAGATTTGATCATTGAAATCCATTGAATTCTTTCTGAAGTTTACAAGCAAAGTTTTGTGTTTGATAAATTGTACTCCAGTTAAAAGTAGCCCATATTTTTGTTTCTAAGTGTATTATTTTATACCTCGGCCTTCAAACTATACCTTTTCCAAGTTTTTTTTGAGCAACATGGTTAATTTATCGCTTGCCCTAGATTTACTTCTCCTTTAATTGACTATTTCAGACAGTGTTCGAAATCTGTTTTATCACATTCTGTTTGAGTGGATTTTGCTTTGCCTGACTTCATTTTTAATATGTGTGTTTTGAGTTTAACTCACCTGTTCTCTGGATTCTCAGTGCTTATAGCAGCCCTTTGCACATAGAGTAGAATTAAGGCTATGTGTGGGCTGGCTGTCATCCATCTGATATGTTTTCTTTCTTTTCTCTGGTGCAGCAGTTGTGAGGGTTTAGTGTATTGGTGGTGACTCTCTGCCTCAGGGTTTTGTACTTGTTGGCCCGTTATGAAACAAGAAACTGCTTATGAAACAGAATGTGAGGGGTGGACAGTTTTGCGTAGCAGAGCCTATAGCAGCTGTGTGTGTAAGAGCTGGTGAAATTGACAGATGTGTGTGAAGATGGAATAGAAATGGGCTTCACCTTCCTCCTATCAGCCACTAACTGTTGATCTTACTGGATCTTTCTCCACTCAAGTTGCTCTGAATGTAAGAACCAGCTTTAGGATTTCTTGGCATAATATGATCTTGGAAATATTGAGGCTGCTAAGTAGAGATCGACCGATATGGTTTTTTTTATAACCGATGCCGATGTTTAGAGGTCAGGGTCAGCCGATGGCCGATATGTGCTGCCGATTTTTTTTGGCCGATTTTTAGGGACGATATCTTGAAGTTTTCCCTTTCATTTGCATGCTAAAAGGTCACACTAATAACGAGTGGATGCACAACATTTCTAA
>JAUCNO010001851.1:10894179-10915081 GCA_032353835.1 Enteromius viviparus
GTTTAGGCACCGGAACCGTTTTAAAAGTATCGATTTGGCACCGGTATCGAAAAAACCCTAAACGATACCCAACCCTATTGCAGATGGGTTTTTGGTGATCAATGATGTTGCACTTGTCATCAGCCTACAAAACAAAATACTTCCACACGTAGCTCATTCCTCCTTTCTTTTTAACAAGCAGATTCAAAGCCACCTTATCAGTAGCACTGCCGATGGCCATCTCTCTCTCTCATCTTTTCTTTTATGAAAAAGACGCAACTGCGCAGTGTGCGCCTTTCGTGTAGCGCAGCAAGAACCGGGTTTACCCGTTGCTCGGTACTACCGGTACTTCAGAAAACCTGGTACCGTAACATTAACATTTCCAATTTTTCAGTACCGACTTGGAACCGAAGTACCGGGTCTTTAGACAACACTAGTGCATACACATACATCTAGCTGTAAAGGATGTGTCTACATCCTGTGTTACCTCTGTAGCTAGTTTTGTATGCTCTACCCAGCCATCGCAGATGTGTGGAAACACCTTGTGGTTTACTGTGTGACCTTGATCAAAACAGTTGTGGTATTGCTCTCTCACACAGAAAGACGCTGATCGTCAGTGACGCAGGCAGAGAGGATTAGTGTAGATTATCCTGCACATTATTAGTAAGTCATTCACTCTGCTGTTATGCAACACAAATGCTTCTCTGTGTGTGCTTGCACGCGCTTGCTAAAGACCAAGCTGTATGTGAGCTTGTATATGTATTCGGTGTATGAGCATTTTGTAGGCCTGTTTCAGACTTGTTTGTTTACATTCAGGTTGAGTTCACATGTGCTGTTTGGGTATCTTCTGTGTGGTCATGTTGGTTTTTGTCAAAACATGAGTGCTGAATACAGTCTAGGAATTGATGTACAAGTGAGTGGGGGTTGGTCTCTGCTTGTGTGTTTTGAGGGATGGGGGATGGGTAAGAGATCTATGTGTTTGAACTCAGAGTGGAAATACTATGTCAGGATGTCGTGTTGTAAGCCAATGTGCTTTGTGTGGTTAGTGTTACTGGACACTGAAACCGTGGTATTTTCCGTGGTTTTGGCTGTAGCTTTAAAATCCGGTCAGAATGTTAACATCTCACAGCATTTGTCTTTATGTAGATAAATCAATATGGGTTAATAATAATAATATTATTATTATTAATAATGATAATGATGATAATAATAATAATAATAATAGTAATAATAATTAGGGATGCACCAAAAAAGATAATTATTTACTATTTAAATAATATTTATATATATATATATATATATAATTAATTGAATGCAAAAATTACCCCAAACATTTTTTCATAATTGAAATTAAAGCATGGAAATTGTACAGACAAAACATATTAATCTTAAACCTCAATACAATATTTTATTCAGTTCCGTGCAACAGAATCAGATTTAACTTATTTTGTATTAAATTTCTTTTTTTTTTATTACTCAAATAGTATTATCAGAGAATGCATGTTCTATATTTTGGGGCATTTTTTTGGCCTAATTATTAATTTTTAAAAGGTTTTAAAATATTTTAATAGAAATTCCCGAATAGCATGGGAAAATGGTTGGTGTATGCCATGTTCCCAAATGAATGTTAAAGCGACCCAAAGTCAGAGCAGATGCAGGGAGGGAGATTGCATGGCCAGCATTTACTAAGAACCGTGATGCTGCACACCAGCGGATAATGAGCTGCTCGCATGTAAGAACACTGTGCCTCGTTTCACTCTGAGACACGCAGTGCATATATTTATATATAAAATCTCAGCCTTTCCAATTTCGTAATCACACTAGGCCATATTGCAGTTTCGGTTTTATTTCGATGAATCGCATAGCCCTTATTAGCATACTGTTTATTAGCCTTTTCCCGTTTGGCATCTATTCAGAAACTCCTTAAATATGAATTATGATGTGGTTTCTTAGCACTGTTGAAAGGCAGATGGCTGATGACCTGATTTGAAGGTGGATATAAGCATTCATTGCTCTCAATGTAATTTTAAGCAGAGCTGTAGGCATTTGACTCCAGTCCAGGGATTAAAGTGACGCGGGAATGTAGACAGTATAGAGAGCTTTAACTGGAGGGGGAGGGTGTTTTTATTCACAGCCCGTCACAGAGGTCAGACAGCAGCCCTGCATCATGACCCCAAATAACCTACAGGGGCCACTGGCTGAAAGAACAATGAAAAGGTCAGATCAGAAGGGAAAGAGGGAGGAGAGAGAAGGGGTGGTACAGGGAAGAGAACCGAAAGAGGCACTGAAGAAAGGAAATGCAGTCACACACACACACACACACACACACACACACACACACACACACGTTTATGTGGTTTATGAGGACACAAATTTGTATAATGACATGGGTATGACAGGTATTACAATATGAAGGTGCTTTATGAGGACTTTTCAGTGTAATTCAAAAGGCTTAAAAAACTAACTAATACTCAATGGTAGGGTTGGGCATCGTTTTTTCCTTTTTTCCGTATCTTCCTTTTTTGTTTAGGTTTTTTTCGATTCTCAATTCCGATTCTTTGTGTCTACATTCATCTACGAGGGGAAAAAAATAATTCAGTAACGTTGTTCACTAAATTTGGTCAAGCGCTTTATTGTTAAACTATCACTTACCTGATTGTTGTGACGAGGTAACGTTACTAACAATGGTTAGCGCAGGGTTGCCCGAGGAGGACGAGACAGTGGACCTGCGCAGCACGTCAGACAAACCCGCTACACTCCTTAATTTGTACATCATGCAGGCATAGGTGTTTCGTCATATTCTTAGTGCATCCTCCTGTGCAAGATATCATTTTGTCACGTGTTGCACTGTGCTGACCCAGGCTTTTTTAGTGTAAAATAAAGCCACACTTTTGAGCGCTGCTTACTGTGCTCCATAGCTGCAACTGAACAAGCTCGCGGCAAGCACTTCCGGAAACACGGTGGCCACAATGGAAACCAAAACTTGCATGTTTGGAACCGATGATTGGAATCAAATTTTTTTTAATAATAGATTCCAATGGCATCGTTATTTTTTTTTTAACTGTTCCAAGTTGGAACCGGTTCTCGATGCCCAACCCTACTAAATGGTGTTTTTTTTTTACCCTAAAAATGCCTGTAAGTTCCTGCAAGAAATAGGTTTAGGTGTAGGGCAAAACCACATATAGTCTGTACAGTATAAAAACCATTACACCTATGGAGAGTCCCCAACATGTGCTCACACACACGGTCAAAAATAAATCAATAACAGCATAATTTATGAAGCTGTCTAATTCAAAGGACTCAATATAGCATAGGCTTACTGCATAGCTGGTCCAGCCAATTTATTTTCTGCATCCATCTAAAAAATAATCTCTATCAATGAACACATTTACTTTACTATTTGCACATGTCTGGGATTTGAAATTATTTTTTCATGTTTTTGGAAGAAGTTCACCAAGGTTGCATATAATCAATCAAAAATAAAGTATAAACAGTTAAACTGTGATGAATATTATAACAATTTAAAGTAACTTTTCTATTTGAATAAATTTAGAAAATTGACTCTCGAGATTTCCTCCAGAAATCATTATGCCGATTTTGTGCTCAAGAAACACCTTTTCTTGTCATAGTTGCTTAATGTTGTGGTGTGGAAATTGGGTTACTTTTTTCAGGATTCTTTGTCACTTTAAACTTTGCTTTATACTTTTCTTTTCAAAGTATTTTTACTCCTCAAGCAGGCTGATGTTTTATTCAGGTCAACTAGTAAGATGTAAGCTTTTGTATAAGCAAGCATTTGGTGTGTGAATTTTGTGGACATGAGCGGTATTTACAGCCCAGTTTTTCCATCCCGGAACCAGAAGGTCCATTTGAGCAGGAGGAGCTGCATGTCTCCGTATGTATTCATGCTGCAAGACTTTAACACCAGAGGATGATATACAGCCTGTCTTCAGAGGATAGAAATTAGATTGACAACATTTCTGCAGTCTAAATGTGGTGCGCTAATTAATACAAAACATATTTCACAGAGAGTGTCTGATTCATACTAAAACCCAGACTGAACATTCAAGCTTAAATGCCGAAGGTGGGAAATTAGAGGTGATAATGACATTACTGATTGAAGTGGCATTTTGTACTGTGGGATTATGGGAGATGTTGTGGTGTAGACGTTGGTGATGCAGATGGATGGGAACGCACACTCGGCCGCCCCACCTCATGCTGTCTCTGACATTACTAGGCCAGCAGGAGGGACCTGATCGTGTCTCATCAGCTAATGCCTTTCTTCCAGCACTAACGCCAACTGCCAGGCCTCTAATTTATTACATCCATCATGACAGACAGTGGAACTGTGCTCTGCTTTTGTGAGAGTTAATAAAAGATGACAAAACCTAAAATGTGTGAGATAGAAACACACAGCGGTTAATGTTAAGGCAGTTAGCGCTGGTTCTTTCCAGTTTATCTGCTGTGTTTATCAGCAGAATGAGAGGCGGAAAAAGGTAGGAAGAGAAATGTAATGCAAGAGTGAGGTGGAGAGAAAAAAAGGGAGAGAGATTATACAAAAGCCAGCCACTCCTAGAAAGGGAGAAGAAAGAGTTGGGAATGAGTGATTGAAAGAGGGAGAACGAGAGAAAAGAGAGAGAGCGAGGGGTAAGTGAGTTCATTCGTGCTGTTGGCAGGCAGCCATGAGCTTGCCTGTGGGTGTCTGTATCCGTGCCAGGGCATGTGTTTCCCCTTCTGTCTGAGGGCCTATTCTCTCTCTCTCTCTCTCTCTCTCTCTCTCCTTTAGAGAGATATCTCCTTTTTTCTTTCTCATTCCACTCTCCAAGTCTTTCACTGTTCCTACTTTTCCTTCTTTCTTTCTTTCTTTCTTTCTTCCTCTTTTCTTGTTATCTTTCACTTTCTCTCCCAGTCTCTCTTTATGTCTGTCATAGCAGTTATGGTTTTTCTTTCACAAAGCTTGACGATGCCAGAAAACAGTGGTAAGTTTGTTTCCAGATTTCCACAGTTCATACTGTGCCAGTAGATCAGCCAAACCGGACATGTGCGCTTCACACCCAATGTCTTCCTTTTTAAATAAATCTTCATTCTCTGGGACTCATCTTTGGGAGGCCTGTCAATCGGCATGTGATGAAACCCATCGGCTAATTGTAATTATCACTTGATTTTACTGAAATTTCATTCAGATGTATGAGACTTTGCATTTCATGTAGTGACCAGCTAGTAAAGTACTATCCACAGGAAATGGTTGTAGTAAAACAGAAGTTTCTTCACCTGAAATTCCAACTACAAAGGGCCAAATGAAATGGCCTGATGACCAAAATAAAAAACAAAAATCTCATAAAAAATTCGGAATATTAAAATTTTGGAAGTGAAAGCAAAGGCATTTACCAAATAATAAGATTTCAAATAACCGCTGTTCTTTGAAAGATTTCTTTAAATCTGAAATGCATAAAGGTTTGACTTGTGTTTTCTGTAAGTAATGTGTGATTGATTTGATCCTGCATGTGTGTTCATGTGTATGTGTGAGTCTACAAAGTGCCTTCAGGATGACAAAGACTTTCTGTTCCTCCTTAGAGCTCCAAACATTCCTGGACTATTGAATCTCCTCCCCCAGCACAGTAAAACACTCGGCTCTTTCCGTGTAAATCATTCAGTGACAGACAGGAAGGAAGGAGGACGGTAGCATGCCCCTCTTTGTGTTGTAGAAGAGCTACAGGGATTTAGAGCAGAGGAAAAGACTCCTTGTTTTAATATCAAAGTATTTGACAACACTCGGTGACCTTGCTGTTTTAGAAAATGCACACACACATCTATAGAGACATATTTCTCTGACATGGTATTTTTTGTGTGTCTGTGAGACGGAAGCAATTGGGCCCTGGGGGAGTTAGGGTTAAAAATTCAGAGAAGCATGTGTGTTTGCATTTGTGTTTATTACTGTGATAGCGCTACTTCCAGTTTATCTGAAGCCACAGAGTGTAAAGGGCCGTTCTTTAACTTTTAACTAGAGCAGCCTGATAGTATGAAATGATTTGTAATGTCATTCCATTGGAAGCCCAATGGTAAAATAGGTTACAGGCACATGTAATTTACTTTTTAATAACCACTAATCGCCACAGATCTGCCTGAAGGTGCCAAGAGGCTTTGCTTTGAAGAAACTGTCTCTGTCAATTTGAATGAAATGTCTGCTAAGTAGTGATGCACCTTAATGATTTGTTTTGTTTACTGAAACCGTTAATAAAGTTTGGGTGAATGCCTTTGGGTAATTGAAATTAGTGTGCTGTTGAGGGTATTTGGTGAGGAATCTTGTGTGAGAAAAGAGACTAAAATTGACAATTCTACTTTAGCTTATTGGTAGTATTTAGGCTGAATATTTTTGGTTGTTGAAATTTGGATGCATTACTTTCTAGTAAGAAAAATGGTTCCTCTGGTGTAATTGAACAGCCTTTGACTTTAGGACTTTGTGTTTTTAAGCAGAGTTTGCACTAGAAATAATCAATATACATAACTTTGTTCAACTGGATTGTAAAATTAGCATTATGGTTTTCTTTCATTATATAACATTCAGATTGTATAATCTTTGATATCTTCCTGATATCAGCATTGTTGGAGTACTAATGAAGGACTTAGCCATCAAATGTTTTTTTCATGTTAAAACTGTTGGGTTAATTTGACAAGACTTTTGTCAAGTCATTTTTTTTTCAGCTAAAAACATGCTGAAAATATTTAAGTATTTTTTTATTTTTTTTTGAATGTCAATCGTTAGTCAGGTGAAACAGGTTAATTCTTTAATTAGCTTTACTTGTTGGGTAGAGTAACTGTATTGCGTAACTAAACCACAGTAGTAGTTAAATCTACAAAAAGGCCCACATCTAAACATAACAATTCACACTACTTGGCTTCATGTTACAAAGTAACCCTGCGGGTAACATCTGCTTGTAATGGGTCTTGTAAGGTCACTGCTTTAACCTTATGCGAATCTTGTAGATCTCACTATCTTTTGTAAAACTTTGGCAAGGTTCTTTCCTATCCAAGAGGTTACAAAGATTTGTGCCAGATTTGGCTGATAGCATCACGTATGACTCTGGCACACCTGGTACTTTGATTCACTTCACTTCAGCTGCTCTAACCAGCATAGGAAGGGAGAGAACGAAGAAGAGAATAAAGAGGGAATACAGAGTGATCCATTCATTCACACAGTGTGTCGACATGTATCCGGCCAGCAGCAGGTGGTGGCTAGGACTTCTCTCTCACTTGTCATCAAACTCACAGTTGCTTATCCTGGCTTTTACAATGTTTGGCGCACACTCTATGATTTTGTCCACAATTAAGTTTGACTCAACTCTCGATTGTTGTTTAAAAATATTTGTTATTAAAAATTTACCTACAGTGTTTTCTCTCTCGTTCCCTCCAGGTCGGTGACTGCCAGGAATCAGCGTCCCATGATGCACAGCATTTGTGACAAGACCACACCCACTGTCAGTGTGTAGAGGAAGTTGCATCGTCAGCATGTCCTCGCACCCTCAGTCAGTGCCTCAGGGTCGGAGGGCTGTGGATGCTCGTCACCTTCCTAGTCCCGCCACCCTTCCTCTGCAACTGAGAGCCCATGCGGTACGGCATTATGAAACAAAATCTGGCATATTTATCTGCAACATCTGACTTTGACCTGTTAGCTAAGAAAAATGTTATATGTTGTAGTAATCTATATCTTCTTTTACACCTTACTATACATGCACACACTATTCCGATGTACGTATAGATCTGATCATTGACCAGGAATAAGCAACAAAGGACTATTTTGCGTTACTAAAGATCATCACAAAAGTTTTGACCCTCAGTCCTTAGTCTTATTAACCACACACAAAATCTAAATCAGTGGTACTCAACCCAGGCCAGCTCAATAGCTAGGTGGAGCAACGCTTTATCCTCAAAACCTTTGTTTCTGTTGGAATATGTCATTTGTCTGACACAAAGCAGAGGTTCATGTTTTCCTGTGCCATTTGATGCTTCAAATATGGTAATCCTTAATATTGGTGTTAATGCAATTTAGCCTAAACTATCAATATAACTAGTAGTAACTGTGTAACACTTCAAAGTTTGAGACTCTTGATCAAAGTTCATTTTCAAGGATGGATTACTTTCCAGTAGATGCATGAATGTAACGTAGTAAGACTCTAAGCTGCAACTAAAGGCCTGTAAAATATCTGTAAGCTTTGGTTGGATTACCAAAGATTTTGACTAATTGCTTTTAGCATTTAGCACTGATCTGGGATATTTTCCTTTTTTTTTATGGCATAAAAAAACATGATTAAATAGTATCATTAATCTTATACTTCAGTAGTCACATTCCATATGAGGTTTTATTTATGTAAAATGTCATTTGTTAATTTCAGGATGTTGGTGGATTGGTTGACTACCATCCTCATGTTCGGGACTATGGTTCACATATGGCCCATGGATCCCTGTCCCAGCCTCACCGCCGCAGACCATCCCTTCTGTCTGAATTTCAGCCAGGCAGTGAAAGGTACAAAACATGCACACAAACAGACAATATATTGTGGCTGCCAGAACTGCTTTGCACTGAGATCTTATCTATTCAGTCCTGTCTGTTTATGTCCTTCAGGCTAGTTGGCTATTTAACCCACAATCTATTGTTGTAAAAAATTGTCTGTGACAGCAATGGTCAACATTGAAGGAAACTATCACTCTCATTCAAGGCGTTGCTTAAGGGAAGCATTTATTAGGCCTGGGCATCCTGTTTTGTCACAGCTCTTGTCAGTTTTACTCTGCTTACTTGGCTTTAGGAGGTGACTGAAGCAGACTACTGCTTTTATGCAATGCTTATGCAATGATTCTTTAGAATATCATTTTCAGTATGAGAGGTGAATTTCCTTCCCGAGCTATCTGAAGCGGTACTCCAGTGGGAATCTGTGCAGTTCTTCATTTCTTGAAATATGAAAACTTTGGCCAATATGATGAATAATTGATAACCAATCTCATCATTAAAAGCCATGTCTGAAACAATTTGTAAATAAACCAAACATATACAGCACAGCAGTCTCTTTTGCACCAGTGTAAGATTTAAAACTGGTTTTGTACTCATAAACTTGATCACCAACTTTCCTTATCATCGTTCTTTGAAAAAATATAAAACAGAATTAAAAACATTGAAATGAAATGATATTGATTACATAACACTCATTTTGAAAAATAAGTATCTTAAATTATCCACTGTTTCAAATAGCAGCATTGATGATTTAACTGCATGCACTGTAGTTAAGATGCAGTATGAGGACTAGAAAACTGAAACCCTTTGTTAGCGTTTTAATTAGGCTATCAGATATTTCTGCAACAAAACACTATATTAGAACTTGTATATGCATATAAAGACAAATGCACTTATGTGTGCTCCTGTTTTGTATGCAGTGGCCCTTTCTGTAATAATACACTGAATCACTGCAAATAAACCCAAAGAATTCACAACATTTTATTATGGTAATATTCTCTTTTAGGTATTTATTTATTTATTTGTACATGATATCCCAAATATGGTTAGCCTTTTATTTTGTGCAGTGCTATTTGACCTAAAAAGCTTAATGAACACCGGAAAACTGAAGTGCTTTGCTAGCTTATTTTACTCCGGGAAATTCATCCTATATGAGTTTAATCAGATATAAAACAGAAACTAAACAATGTTTTATTATAATAGTGTTCTCATTATAATTTTATATAAAGGCAGTCCCAATCATAGTTATTAATGTTGTGCGCTGTTGTTTGAGCTGCTGTGCACTGAGATAAAGATGATCACCGGTATATATATATATATATATATATATATATATATAAAGACGCGCACACACTTATAATAAACACATTATTACACTGTACAATTACACAAAAGGCTGTGCTTCTGCTCTTACAGTAAAAACAAGCTGAAACAGGGGCAGACAAAGATTCCTCAATATTATTTTACAGGAATTTTTATATAGCCTTGACAGACTAGCCCTTTTAGAAATGATTCCAATGATATTTCAAACATTTGAAAACTATCATGATGAACATTGTTTTGAATAAAGTTCCTATCGTTCTTTTAGTACTTACTGTTTAATTGTCTTTAACAATGTAATGTTAAAATATTTTACGTCTAGCTGTGTTTTTTTATTTATTTTTATTATTATTTCATTGGTATTTCTTGGTAAAACCATAGGCAAAAGACAGAATAAATATGTTTGGCATCTTAATGTAACTTTACATTTTATTAATGGATTTGTTTGTTTTAATGAAATTGGAATTAGGAATCGATAAGAAATGGAATTGATCAAATTCAAATTCAACCCTACTCATCCATTCATTGATGCTTGCGTGTGTATTTGTGCTCGCTAGGTTAAAAATATCATGTTTTTCTTTTCCTCCATGCTGTGATTCTTTTTGCCATATAAGAAGCACAGTGTTGAGTATGTGCGTGGGTGTATTGGGAATAGCTGTGTTTCTCCTCAGTCTGAGTGCTGAAAGTAGTGTGTGTGTGTGTGTGTGAGCTGAGCTGTATAATCAGAGCCTGGTACAGTAGAGCTGGCTGTTCTCACAGGAGATGGACTAACACCCCCTGAGATACCAAGAGATGCTGGTAGGATGGATTAACTTGAATACTAAAGTGTTTGTTTGTGGGTAAGGTTGTGTAAGTCAGTTCTTTCACAGCCATTCCTTCCCCACTCCAGAACTGTCATCTTGCTTTTTTGATGGGCATCCAAGTAAGATAAAAAAGCACTAGTGCTATTAAAATGTCCTAGCATACATAATCAAAAGTTCTACAATCGAAAAATGCAGCCCTACTTATTAAATTTCAAAGAGAATGTAGTTTTTTGTTTCACTCTATTTCTTGCCGTGTAAATTGTGGTCTGTTTTAAAAACATACGCCTTTTGTGTTGTTTTGTGATGACATAAGTTATAGCAGTTGAAAAGATTTGTGATCTTATCACCTTTTATCCTCTACAGAAAGAGAGAGATAAAAAGGGATAGAGGGAGATTAAAGCAAGATGGATGGAAAGGAATAGGGTTGGTAATTGTACGAGTAAAAGTCTGACAGTGAGATGGAATGATAGCAGAAGAGGAGAGACGGAGAGCATTACAACAGTACAGGGGCAAAGTTCCTCTACAATAGCTCAGACATTCAGCACGCATGATCTGTCCTCAATTCAGAATGAGGTCAGGGGCCAGTTAAACCTCTCTGTGTTGCTCTCTCTCTCTCTCTCTCTCACTCTCTCTCTGTGTGTGTGTGTGACTGTGTATGACAAATCCTGCCTGCAGATCAGATTATCTTGCCCACTCACAGAAAGAGAGTGAGCATGGATGAAAGCTGCAGTGTGATGTGATTATGTAAGTGCCAAACACCTATTGAAATTGGGGGAATTTGGTTGAAGTGTGTGTTTTCAAACATTTTGCTATCTTATCACACACTGTGTTTTGCCAATGTATGTTACCTTTGCTCTGGTTTAGATTAGTTCCAACTGTGAACATATCAGTGCAGAGACGCAAACAAATGTTAACTCCAGGCTCTACACACCTGTAATTCTGCTAAAGCACTGCAAAAAAAAAGTATTTATGATATTCAAAATCTATGTGGTATTATTATCAAAAGGCACTAAACCTTTATTTCTCTTGTGTGCCTGCTTCGGTCAGTTTATGTTACATTAAATTGTATCTGTTAAATCAGTATTCTAAAATTGTGTAGTTTGGCAGCTAAAACATTATTTGGCTCTTAAATTGTGGCTCTCAAAGTTTTATTGTTGTGAAATACTTTTTAGTTGTGCTCACATTAGTGAAATTTTATGGGGAACATTGCCATGAATTACTGCTTATGTTGTAACCAAGCAGCATTCCGTTGGTAAATGCATTGAATCCATGTGACCAATCCATTTCAAGGAAATTACTGTATTTTGTCTGTAACAATTTTCTGAACAATGATCAACGTGACTGCTCTGTTGGTCTGATAAATAGAACTGGCACAATGTTAATGATTAAAATTTTATCCACTGAGTCAGTAACAGACCCAGTTTGGCCAGTTACGTCTTATTTGTTGCCATTATTTTCTATACATTAGGGCTTCACTATTATGACAAAAATCATATTTGTTGAATAGTCACTTGAAATTCTGGTTGTGATTATTAATAACAATTATCCAAATTAACACTGAACGATGTTTTTTTTTTTTTTTAACAACTTCATAATAGTTCATAATAGTACATTAACATAAACAAGCTGAAAACATCTTTATTAATTTCTATAGTAGCCTCAAATATCAATTACACATTGGATTGGTTTATCATTAAAAAAAACAAAATACTAAATATATATAAATACTATTAATGATAGTATAATAATATACTGAAACTAAAAACAATATATGTCTTTCAATATCTTGAGTGTGTGAACATAAAAACATGTAAACCCAGAACAACTTCTATTCTGAAGTGAAAAGTTAGCGTTTTGACAAATATTGATGTATTTCTCTGTGTATGCGCAGATTTATGACTGATGTGGCTCATAAATGTGATGAAATGGCACATGAATGGCCATTCCACATAAACATTAAATACAGTATGCAGTAGGGCTGGGTATCGAGTTCGATATTTTTTACCGACCGAATTGCCTCGATACTAGGGCTGTGTAATATGGACAAAAGAAACAATCACGCTTTTCTTAAACAATATTCGGATTTCGATTTTAAGCACGATTTTGACACACGCTGACATGTTTTACAGTGTGAATCTGAAACATTTTTCCAAAGGAAAACAATTAGCTCTTTATTAAAGACCTGTAACATGTCTCTCAAACAGACACAAGGCGGAGAAAAAACAACAACTAGTAACGAAACTACAAACATTTTTGTAACAAAATGTCTCTAGCCTACTGCGTGTTCCTTACCAGTAACCATAGCAACAGTGAAGTAATATCAAAGTAATATCAAAGATGGCGACTTCCACAAAACTGAAAATATTAGCACAGTTTGGCAAGAGTCCAATTTAGCCGCAAGTCCTTTCCTCAAATCTTCATTAAGAGACAGCAGCTTTTACATTTGGGGGAAGAGTGAAGCATTTGAATTGCGCGCTGCGCGCAGAACACAAAACTAACGGGAGAGCGGATCCGGTGGAAAACTGCCGTTAAAAAAATGCAGCTTATTTCTCCTTTACTGCAAGTTACCGAAGACACACATTAAAGCACGTAGCGCATGATTGAGCCGGTTTTACTGACAACATTTGCGGGCATCATATATTTGCATATATACTTGGTCTGTTTAGGTGCCCTGCGTTGTGATTTGTTTAAATAGCCTACATACAAATAGTGCATGTTCACATCACGATTTCAATTAATCGCACAGCCCTACTCGATACAACTAATGATCGAACAATGTCTCGTCGAAAAAAGCGCCGCTTTTAAGTAACATTGTCTGATGGCTTTTCCTCTCCTTGTGTCAGATGCTTTGAAGGCATCTCTTGTCTGTAGCATTATACAGTGTCTGTGTGGTGTGGAATGGCTCACATGCATGTACTTCAGCGTTTGTTTGTATTAATCACGGTCAGTGCTGGAGTCTGTGTGAATTGTTTATTTAAGCTGGGCAGACTGTAATTAATATGAGGGATACACCCATTTATGTTTTCAACAGTGTAGAGCCCACATGTTTAGACACTTTTATTCCTTTCATAGCATATAGACTCTCAAGCTCTATAGTTTTAAACCTCAGCGAACATTTTCTGGTTTGTCTTTATGACCTGGTTTCACCTCTAGTTAATGTCTTACTGTGTTTAAACGCAAAATATGTGCAGGATGTTGTTGATTATTGTTTTCCAAATGTCTAACAGACAAAGTCTGCACTGTGTTTGTAATCTGTGGATACAATAATGGGGATGTGTAGATGTCTAAGGGTATTGAGCACATGTGTGTGTTTAGTGTGTTCACATGTGACTGATCTCTGGTTTCGGCACAGGAAGGGAAGTCTTTTGAAACAGTGTGTGTGCACATGTGGTTTTAGTGTGATGTGTACGGTTGCCGTTCAGGGTTGTTGAGTTCATGTGTGTGTAAATGTTACAGGAAGGCCTGTGAACCACCTGATCATACAAAGTACAGCAGCTTGCCCTATTTGGGCCTCAATCAAAACATGAACAAGTAGAACGGAATGGTTATTCCAAATAAAACCAATTTTTGGGACACTGGTAACGTGCATTTGGGAACACAGTATGCACCATGAAAAACGTATAATTTTATTCTTAAACACTAAAGATTTCTTTAAATTCCTGATGATAAAAACAAGAATAGATTATTTTTATTATTACAATTATATATTGATGTTCTGGTCAAATTTTTCTGCTTCAGAGACTGTTTTGCTGCTGTGTGTGTGTATGTAACAGAAAGGACAGGTGTTTTTTCGTGGTAAGCGTGAACAAGAAATAATGTGTATGTGTGATTGATGTGAATAATGTATTCGTGTGAGGGTCAGGCACCTCTCTTATATCTCACACTCTGTCCACCGGCATCAAGGTTAGTTTACTCTTCACACTCTCGTGTGAAAAGGCTCACTCCTGTACCAAGCACGGCATAGCACTGTTGCCTCTGCAGCACTCAAACATTGCCATGGTTACGCTCATCTTTGGTCCGAGTGGCTTGTACTTATTTGTGAAATAATTGCAGAAATCCTGACCTGTCCTGACTGCTCTTGTATTACTGGGTGTTTCATTAAATCCATCCTTATTAATGGATGTTTAGCACTGGCATTATGTTGGTATGTCTCTGATTTCTCAGTCATTCAGTTCATTGTATTGTATCTTGTAGATTTTATTAGTCATGATTATTTTTCTCTCATTTATTTAAACAAATACATAATGTTTCAGCTCTTTAGGTATGTACAGTATTTCTAAAATCTTGTCAATAGTTAATTACTATTTGTTATGACATTTATTTCGGTTTTGGTATTAAATGCCTGCTTTTTCATGATCCTATTAATTCCCAGTGCTTCCAAGTCTTGTTCTTGTTAGAAATGTAGAAAATGTTGTATTACTGGACTCCTATTCACCCATCTGATGTCTGTTGTGGTCTTATGTTATAACTGCTGTCAAATGTCAGTGTGTGTGTAAAAAGACACATAATCTTTTGTTAACCTTTTAATTTAATTAGACCAACTCTATCTCTTATCCATAATTCACTTCTTGCTCTCTTCTCCACCTACAGAGGTCAAGAGTCCCACATCCGATATGAACACATTTACCTACAGGACCCCAGCAGCCAATCAGAAGTGGAATACTCAGAGATGAAGCGTCCTCGCTTGGAAATCGGGACCGAGTCTCTTATTCGTCACTCAGCTCATCGTCAGCCCCTCACCGTGGGTGGAGCTGAGGAAATGGCAAAGGTTTGCAGTTTAAAATGTTTTCCATCATAGATGTTAATACTAGGGATGCCATTATTGTAACTGCTGCTAGTTAATGTGCAAAAAAGATGCTAGTGAATTGCTAAACACTTTTTAACCTTTAAACTAATTTAAACTACCACTTAGCGTTGTTATACTGGTAGCCATGATTAACCGGTAGAGATTTGGACTATTGTTTTTTGTGTTTTTATGTATTATTATTATTATTATTTTAAATTAGGTTATTATTAGTGATATTGACACTGGTGACAAATTCAAATTTATTTTTAAAAAAAGAAATATGGTATTTATAAGACCTCATTTAAAGCAATTACAGTGTGACAAATATTGTAACAGTGAAATAAAATTCTAATGTTTCTCACAGAACCATTAAGCCCAACATGCATACAAGAATAGTACAAGATTGCCCTTGTATACTTACATACTTTGCATATTGTTTAATGGTTTGTGTGTAATTAGCAGCAAAAACAATATGACTGTCTCTAGTTTACAAATGCAGAAAAAAAGAGTTAGCTTTAGATGTTTACAGAATCGGTTAATAAGAAAAAATCTTTTTTTTTAATAAGTATAACCTAAGTATCCTAATAACTAATAAGTAACCTGATAAATATCTTTAAATGTAACATTTGGTGTGGCAAACAGAAAGCTTTAACTGATTCTGAATCCTCATGCTTGTGCATTGTGATTATTATGGGATTAGGCTAGAAAGGATGCTGCATGCTGTATGTGGATTAATCTGACTGTAGAGAAGAGCGATAATAAGTCTGTTTCGCAGATTATCACTTAGTCCATATTTATTGGCCTCGTAAATCAGCCTGTCTGTTTCCGTTGGCCTGTGTTTTTATCATCCCGGCCCAGCACTGCCATTTACCACCACACAGGCCTGTTGGGAACCGGTGTGTGTGTAGATACTGTTTGGGTTGCCAGTGTCTAAAAGATTTCATCTTAAAGAGTTATGTCAGTAACACCAGAACCTCTGACTTTGCAGCTGTGGTTTTATATGTTAGGTTGTGAGGGAATGAACGTGTATGTGGTGTAACGGTAAATGGCACAGGCAGATGTTTGGAATAACTCCGCAACTTCTTAGGAACTCTTTTCTAGGTCAGAGGCGCTGAGAAGGGTGTGTGTGTTTAGGTGGAATATATGCAGCCTTTCTATAATAACAAACTGCTGCCTCACACCATGTGAGATCCATTTCTGCTGCTTTACAACTGTAGGTGTCACCAGACTGTATCAGGTTTTAGCCAAGTGTGCATCACATAGCCAATACTGAAAGAGTTTATTGACTGCTTAAAAGACTCGCACTGTTCTCTTCCTCACAGGAACAACAAGACCCAGTAGATGAGTCAAACTGTGCAGGAAGAGTCACAATGTTGCTGGCAAACCTTTTAAAGCATTTACTGTAAAATCTTGGATATAGGAACAGTCTCACTTTGTAGAGAGTATTTATTTGCATTGTATTTCTATTTATTGCCACAGCACTTTGAAGCAACATAACATTTGAAGCAAGCCATCTGTGATTTAAAAAGAGTTTTTAAGAGGTTATGTGCATTTTTTTTTAGGAATTCTAATTCTTATGAAGTTTTGTCTTTTGAAAAAAAAAAAAAGAAATGAAATGTTGTTGGCAATACAAATCATTAACTTTTTTTTCTTAAGATAAAGAGAAAGCAATAGGCAAAAGGTTATTAAAGTACTTTTTTAGTGCAGAGAAAAGGGGAGCCTTGACTGCAGCCTGTACACAGGGCTTATTGTTCAAGTCTTGAAAGGATTGCATAAGCTGTTTAAAGGAAAATGATTATATGTTTGGTAAAGTGTTAAGGAAGGACCGCTACACCCCGTAATGTGCATCTTTGAGTTTGTTTGTGTGTGTGTGGCAGGATTAAGGTCACTGTGATCACACCTCCTGCTTGTGGCATGATGTAAAGGGCAGAATGATTACACCCTTAGAACAAGCGCTAAGGTCAGTGTGATCACACTCTCGATCCAGAGATGTTATGCTGAGTTGTTATGACTTCCCCTAAAGCTTTTGTGTATTTTTAGCAGCCATTACAATATGGGGCTTGGAGGCAGAACTCTATGTGTGTGTGTGTGTGTAAGTGGAAGCCATTGTGCAACAGTAGTTAATTAGTAATGAATCTGACCTAGATGTGATGGTTGAGCAGTTGAGGATATTTACATGAGGATTTGAGCGTGTTAGGGTGAGATACAGACAGCGGGACATTTGAAAGGACACTCAAGTCAAAGTGGACAGAGGAAATCTCTGATCCTCTTTATGTAAGAGCTGTCACACTCAATGACACTCATGAAACTGAGCGAGTGGAACCGAAAGCTCAGGGAGGAGAAGAGTCTCTCTCACTCACACACACACACACTGGTGTGTGTTGTGTCGTTTTCAGCATACCTGCAGCACTCTTGACAGGTGTGAGCCAGCAGGTCTGTGTCTAATGGCTTGTTACAGCTCAGGGTGTCGGGTGACTCGTGTTATCCTGACATCCTATGATTCATAAACATTTTATTGAGTCAGAGCTGGGAACTGGATTTTACTTGTTCTTCACATACTCTTGAAGGTTCGTCAGACTAATGCACGTCTATCCTGGGATGAGCAATGAATTCTGAAGAGATTGAGAGTGACATTTGATCCTAGGGTGTTTTGTGCGGTTGTTTGGGAGTTGCTTACAGGGCTAGACAAAGGCTTCACCTTTAGATCTTTAGATATGCCTCGACTCCAGTGTAAAATGTGAATTCTATTTATTTATTTATTTATCCCTCTCTCCACCTGGTCAAAATCAGATCACTTAAAACCCCATTTTCACTTGCAGTGGCTTTGTTGCTGCATGTTGGCAGTTGCTAGGTCTTTGGTAGTTATTCCTAGTTCTGGGTGCCCTTGTAATGCTTTTTTCCATTGATGTTTTGAGTTATTTCTGAGTTAAGTCTGTAACAAGAAACGGTGTGTGAAATTGGTCTGCAACAGATACGAAATGTGAATACACATACATACATGCTTGTATGTCCACAGTGAAGAGATGTTTAGCCACAGCTGTTGTCATGGCAGCTGAGAACTTTCATGTGGAAAGAAATGGTGGAAATGTCACCAGAACTGTACACTCGTTCCATAATCATGCAATCAAAATATCACTGCGTTTGTCGTAAGGTAATGTTAAAATGTATTTAATGTCTTATGGTTGTTTTGAAAAGCTGTTTGTACTGTTGAGGTCGATAAAGTACATTTTAAAAAAGGCATTTTGTATTTTAATACAATAATTTATTCCTGTGATGCAAAGCTGAATTTTCTGAGTTTTTAGTGTCACTTGATTCTTTAGAAATAATTCTAATATGCTGATTTATTGCTTAAGAAACTTTTCTTAATGTTAAAAACAGTTGTGCTGCTTGGTATTTTGGGGCAAACCGTGATGTGTACTGGTTATTAGGATTCAATGAATAGAAAATTTAAAAAACATTTTACTAATTTAATGCATAATTGCTTATTATTATTACAATTATTATTATTATTATTTTAAATCTCACTGATCCTAAACTTTTGAACTTTACACTTATTAGTGAGTCTCTTTCAGCCTCATTTGGTTGATTGATAAATTAATAAGTCTCACAAATGCACTAAGAGGTGTTAAATGAACTTGGATGAATGTATATTTGAACAGCACTTAATAAATAAATGGGGATAAGCACTCAACACACCTTTACTTCACATACACACACTACACTTTTGTCTTTGCCCCACTTTAACCCTAGCCTCTTTAAAAGGAGTTTCAGTCAGTCTGTGTGTGTGTTGGCACTCGCATCTGTTGTGAAGGTTACTGCAGTGCATATCCATGTCTTAGCGCTCAGGTTTGTGTTTATGTAAAGCTGCTTGGGGTTTTAATTCTCATACACACGTTTTTGATTCTTGGTTGGTTCCTGTTACTGAGAGTTGGCAGGATTATAATGCTTGTCCTTGAAAGTAATTGTGTGGGGTTAACAAGGCACTTTTCAAACTACACCATGTGTGTGTGAGAAAGAGATTGAGTGAGTGTGTGTATGTACAGCTTTGACTCCTCTATCAAATCCTTTTCAAGTGTTAAGTCCCGCCTGAAGTTTGGAATGCCTCTAGGAATTTGTTTTGAACATTAGCAGAGCTCTCAAGCTGTCCTTGGACATTTGGGCTTTGTCTCCCTCTTTCCATGGACAATCTGGAATTGGGGCAACACGTTTTAAAAAAGTTTGAGATCAATTATTAAAAATGACGTAGTCTAATGTGCCCTAAGTTCAACATCTATTTAAAATGTATTTTTATTAGTAGTGTGTATATATATATGTTTTTATTATATTTTATATGTAGTCTTGTTCTTTTTTTTGTTGTTGTTGTGTGATTGTGTCCAGTTCATGCATCTGTCCGAGTGGTCTTTAAGGTCGGTGAGAGAGAGAATAGCAGACACCCTCCCTGAACACTACTCTTATGTAACATTCTTTTCATGTGAGAGAATGAACCCAAAGGCTCTTTACCACACTTAAAACTAGCTAAATATTCAATAGCTTTAACCACTGATCTGTGTGTACTTTCACCAGTTTATTATAAGAGGTGAGGCTTTTACCGCTAAACAGTCTCTAAGCGGTACTGTGTTGTGACCATGTTTTTCATGGTTCTGAGCGAAAGAAGAATGAGTGCATTGTATCTATTTCCAGGATCCCAAAATGTCAGAACCTTGAAATGCTCAATAGCACTAATTAGGGGTGCTTGCCAAGGCATGCATCACTATTGCTCATGCTTGAGGTTTGGGGTTTGTTAAAATCTCTAAACCCAAGCATTAAACCCTGAAACATATTTATACTGTGAACTCAAGAGTTCTCAATTGATGTGGCTTGTTTTAGTGTAACTTATTTTTACCTGGTTGTGATTTAAACAAGTAATTTACGATGTATAAAGCAAACATTTTTATTTAATCTTTGAGTAGATAATGTACCATTCAGCAAGGATGCATTAAAGTGATTATTAAATTGATGAATGGTGGCTGTAAACATTTGTTATGACAGATTTCTATTTCAAATAAAGGCTGTTCCTTAAGTTTTTATAAGCACTGTTTCCATAAAAATATCAAGCAGCACAACTGTTTATTGTTGTTTTGTTTTAACATGGATATTCCGAAACAGAAGTAAATGTTTCATATGCTAAATGTTAATTAAGAGGGGAAACATTTGAAACCACAACTTTTACAAACAAAATAAAGCATTTACCAGCTCTGAATGAGTACAATGTTGTGTGTGTTTGTACAGGAGCACGGCAGCAGCAGCAGTTCCATTGGAAAGATTGAACCCATCTCTCCCGTGAGCCCAGTGCCCATGGAGCCCGACCTGGACCTGGTTCCCTCTCGCCTCTCCAAAGAGGAGCTAATCCAGAACATGGACCGGGTGGATCGGGAGATCACCATGGTGGAGCAGCAGATCTGTAAACTGCGTAAAAAACAGGTAACCTTCACCTCAGTTATCATAAAGTTGAGTTGTATTGGATCCTAGAATGCA
>JAUCNO010001851.1:10924272-10952864 GCA_032353835.1 Enteromius viviparus
CAGCAAACTAGACATTTTTTATTATATTAACAATATTACAATTTCTGTTAATAATAATTGGCGGCCCCCCTGCAATATCGTCGGCCGGCCCACAGGTTAAAATCCACTGGTGTGGTGTGTGTGTGTATATATATATATATTCTTTAGCAGCAAATCATCATATTATAATTGTTTTCTGAAGTAAGACTGGATGCTGCTGAAAACTTTGCCATCAAGGAGTTAAATAAAAATCCAAATCCATTTATAATCTGTATTATTTTTATATATTAATGCACACATAAAAGACTTCTTTCAAAAACGTTAAAAGAAGCTTACCACCCCCAATTTTTTTAACAGAAGTGTCCTTAGCCAAAATGTAATTTTTATGTCCCTAATCAGATCTATATTCCAGAACATAGAAGAAATGTTTATTGTGAGTAAACAAATTTGATGAATTGCCCAAAACAAACGTCCTACCACTCAGTCCACACTTACAAGATCAGCTGTTTTTCATGTCTTCTGACGATGTTCCCCATAACCTATTTTTCATTTTTTTTTTCTTTTCAGGTGCAGCCAATAACAGTTCAGACACCGAGAGCCTCCCTTCCCCACGCTCCTCAGATGACAGCAAGGTCAAAGAAGAGGGCTCGGCACGGCCCAAAACTGCACCCAATGCCACTTCCTCCTCATCTTCAATGGACAAGGACATGGCAGCTACAGAAATGGGGCTGGAAGAAAAGCCAAAAGTGGAGAAAGGAGAAGTGGAACAGGGAGGAGTGAAACAGGAGGTAAAGACCGAACCAGTGGAGTGTGGTAAGGAGGCAGCAGAAGAAGATAAGAAACCACTTGCCCTGGACGTGGAGGAGGGCAAGAAAGAGGTCAAAAAGAAAGAGCATGGAGGAAAGAGTGGAGCTCAAGACAGCGACTCCAGTGCCACATGCAGCGCCGATGAGGTGGAGGAGACGGAAAGCTCAGAGAAGAACAGGTGAGAGTATGTATGTGTATGAGAGGGCTGATCGGTTGCTTGGGTGGGTCTGATGTGTTTTGTGGTTAAGGAGGCTGGGATTGTTGATTTGTCCTGTCGGACTCTATTTTTTCCATGACAGCAAACACTGTATATGTTGGCCGAGTCAGGGGAAACATTAGCCTGTGAGCTTGCCAAACATAACAGAGCGAGAAGTGTGTGTGTCTGTCTGGCTGTCTTTTGTGTATTTTGCATTTTACATTTCCATAAGACAGCATGTGGAAAGTCTATATTTGTTTATGTGTGTTACGATGATGATTAAGCGTGTATGTTTGTGGTTTTGTGGCATTAATGGGCTGTTTACAAAGACAGTAAATAAGAGAGAATGAGGCTCTGACCATATTAAGCAATAACTCTTCTCTTCTCACTCTCAACACAATGACGTCTGCTAGGCCGAGTTTGTTGAGTTTCGCCCATGATGGAGTGATCACTTCTCCGGTTCAGAAACCACTGGACCTCAAACAGCTCAAGCAGAGAGCAGCCACTATACCTCCCATAGTAAGTACCTACCCATACTGACATTCGTCTTTGTTTTCATGAGGTTTTCACGTTAACAACTGGCATATCTGGCCAGATTACACAGATTAGCATCTTCTCTCCATGTTGCCATGGTTACTAAGGCTGTTTTTACTCCCATGAGATACTCGTTTTCCACCTCTGCTCTTAGCTATTCAGACACTCATGATGAGCTACCAGCCAGAATGTCAGAGCTTTGGCAAAAGGGGATGGGTGTGAAAACTGATAGGCACTGTTCCAAGAGGAGCTTGCATGGTGTTAGTCTCAACACAACAGCCGTAATTGTTTTAAATGATTTAAACATGTTGTTTTTGTTGCTATTTGTTTAAGACTGTATGTAACTGACCTGTTATGATTGATTAGCCTTTTGGGAACATCACCCTGTTTAAAGACAATGATGTGGATGTGGGCGGTCATCAGGGGTGTGCAATATATTATTTCTATGATAACACAGTATTTGTTGTTTTAATGATGTGTGAGCTGACATGATCAAGTATGCTCAGCACTCAAAACATGTCTGTTATGTAGCCAAGTATAATGTAGAGAAAATAGCCATTTGAGTTTTTGTGGTATTTATATGTAGTTAAGCAATATCACACCAGCCAGATTGCATTTTTTTTTTTGCTCCAAATATCAGCAGGGTTTCAAACTTGATATTGATTTTTATACACTTTACTGATTTCATACCAATCAATTTACAACAAAGTTAATATTACGAGTTATGTTTACAATATTGTTGGTTTTGCTGTATTTTCACATAGAAAATATACACAATGTGGGTAATAGTTAATGGTTCAGTGACCGTTCATGAAGACAGTAAAAAAAGAGTTTATTCCTGAATTAATCACTCATTTTAACAAATGTCTAATGAATGACATTAAGACATTGACTTGCCACCAAAAGTTGGTGTTTTTAGCTTCATAGATGATACATACATCTAATAAGACTGGGAAATATCACGCTTATAAAGGTAAAAAAAAAAAAAAAAACCTGGAAAAACAAAAGTATTGCCCAATTTAAATGTGATTGTCGCTGCTGTAAACTAACTGCCACACAGACTGATTGGATGGATGATTTCCAGCCCTAAAGCTCACCAAAGTCTGCCAAAACCTGAAACTAACTGTCAAAATAATATCTATGCCTGTACAATATACAATGCTTGTTCAGTATATATATATATATATATATATATAATTTCGTCCATCCGTCTAATACACTTTTTACCTGTACAATTAAATTTAAAACCACCCAATCTATGGCAAGAGACTTATATCAAAGAACTGGAAGTCATCTTCACTTCCCTCTTTTCGAATCTGGATTATGGACATGACTTCTGTTACACAAATGGAAAGACTGTTATAATGGGTTTTAGTTTTATTTATTTAGAATTTATTTTTAAACCTTTCTTTTTTTTCTTTTGTGAGTGTATATGACGTCAGAAATAATGTTGTTTGTTTGACCTGTTTACTCTTTATTAAAAAAAAAAAAAACTGGCAACTGTGCACACAGACTGTTGCATATAATATAGATATAAATGTATAAATGCATTGTATAATGCTGTGTAATAAATAGTTTGTCTCTCTGCTTGTAGATGCCAGAGATGTCAGTAGCAGGACGTGACCGGCCCAGGTTGCTGGGGAAGCAGCAGGCTATGCCCCACGCTCTTGCATTGTACCAGCAGCAGATTACCATGGCACATGAATCTTCCCAGGAGGCCAAACAGCAACAACCACAGCCAACCAAATCTCAGCATAACACAGGGGGCGGAGACTCAAGCAGCCCACGGGTCAGGACTCGCAGCCCTGGTGTCTCTGACAGAGAGAGAGAAGGTAAGCTTTATCTCTCAGTTCATTATATTTTCACCTATTATTTTAGTTCGCTTTCCTCTCCAGCTTTCTTAACCACCATTGTTTTCCTCGGTTGTGTCTACTACATCAATTAGGCAAGTTCTGATGCGTGTGTTTGTTCACATGTGGAGTGAGCAGGAGGGTTTTGCCTTTTTGAGAAGTGTCAATGAGTGTTGGATGTAAATATAGTAAAAAAGGCGGTGTATATTTAGCTAAGACCCGACCACCTAGATGAACAGCTAGTGAACCAACTTTATTTCTTGACATGTAAAATTCAGCCTGGTGTGCAACAATAATGTTGACAGGTTTGACAGGCAAAGGGTGTTTTCTGTCGGTTGGCACATTTTTAGAGGCATAATCGTTTTGAATGATAATGAATTTCACATTAGGGTGAAAGATTTCCTCATACAGATTCAAGGATTCAAATTGGTCTCGTAGGTTCTCCAAGATCAACAACAGAAAACTGCTTGATTTTAAAGTGACATCACTACACTATTGACCATACATTAATCTATTTGCCTGAAAAACAGTGCTGTGATTCACCAAAACACAGAAAAGTAAAAAAAAAAAAAAACACTTATCAAAACTGTAATAACCTTGCCGGTTTTTTCTCTGAACACATATTAGGTAACAAAGATTTGTGACCATATTGGTACGAGCTGAGATAGTGAGTCTTATTTTTGCAATGTCCATCTGACATGATTTAATATTTATTACACTGCCCTCTGGCAAAAGTGATTCTGAAAGGCCAGTTGCAGAATTCTGCCAGCTAATGTGTTTTGTATAATAACCACTAAAGTGTATAATTAACTTGTTAGCTCTGGCAGTTAATTTCCTACGTGGCTATGCTAGTCTGTATATCTCTCGCACCACTCCATGGCTTCTTTCCTCTTTCAGAGTCAACCAATTTCAACTCAAAATTATTTATTTGGGGATTAGCATAATAATGGTGAAATTTACAGTCAGCAGGTCATTTTGACAGCAAAATCCTTTTATTTTACAGTCATTTTATACTGACTGTGCCATTAGCCTTTACTTAAACTCTTGTTTTCTGTATACTCTAAATTTAATTGTATCCCTTTAAAACTTCATACAAACTAGTGGTTTTTATTTATTTATTTGATTATTATCGACCATAGCATAATTATCATATAATACAGCTATTTATGGGCGAAGGAGTTCCTCAACAGGGAAATTTTACATTATTAAAGATACATTATGGTGTTATTTAATTTGGGCACTCAGAACTAAGTTAAATCACAAAACTGCTCCTTTCGAGTACTTGGAGAGAGAGAGAGAGTCTTGGGTCATGGCCATGTGATGAGTTGCAGTGTGTCTGTCCCTGCAGAGCTGGAGGGGAACGAGAGATGGCTTCAGGCTCTGCTACATGGATTACGTAGGTTTACACACCACATGCATACTCACTGTTGGAGCAGACTCTAATCAAGCGTGTTGATTTCTGGGAGTGTGAACGATTCACAGATGTGTTTGCATGCCGCTAAGCTGAGGGCCTGATGATCTGTGAATGTGTGCAAGGAAGAGTCTGAATAACTGCTGTCTGTGCGTTTTCACACTGGAGATTGCTGCTTTTGACGCAGGGGTTGTGATGATTTGAGCTTTGACATTTTCACCTTCGGCAAAAAAAGTGTCGTAGAATGCTGTCCAATAATTATCTGTTTGACAGTCACCTTTGTATGTTTTTTTTCCCCATGTGTGCAGATAAATCTCGAGCGTTCTCTCCTCTTGCGGATGGTAAAAAGATTCCAGGGGCTGATGACGTTCGTTCTGTAGGTCTAGGCCGGTCAGTGATGTCTCCGTACCAGCTCTCTCCCAGAGACATGGCCAAATTCAGCCAAGATCAGCTGCTACACTACAATCCCTGTAAGACACCATAGTCCTGTTAATTAGGTTCCAAATAATAATAATAATATACACACACACACAATGTAATAACATTAGCTAAAATATGTTTGAATGTTTAAAATAATTAAGATTTTTATTTTATTAAAAATACAGTCAAAACAGTAATATTATTGTTTAAAACGAGCTAATTTCAGATTTTTTAATATTTAAAAAAATATATATTTTTGTGCCGAAAATACTGATTATTTATTTTTTTCATTTCCATCTTTCAGCATTGGCTCCCAATCTACAGCCACAGGAGAGAATGGCTGCAGTGCGGCCTCTCCATATCCCAGAACCCCCTCCTCTCATCTCCTCTTCCAAACCTGGTGGTTCCATCACGCAGGTAAACAAGAACGTAATCTCTCACAGTACCAATGTTCTTTGAAAGTCGTATAACTGGGACCTATCATACGTATTATGTAAAATAGATTCAGAATGTTTTAATGGCTTGTTAATGGGAACATGCATAATTACATCTTTGTATATGTTGTTTTTTATTGGAGGGTACTCCGGTGCAATTGCACAACCCTTCTCATGGCTCCGACCATGGGAAAATCCCAGCACCAGGATCCCTTGGTCACTCCTGGATGGAGCAGAGGAAAATGGGTAGGTTTGAGTTGTTATTGTGAGAGATCACACATCAACTGTCCATTTTCCATATCCAACATCTCTTTCTGTATCCTCCGGGGGGTTTCCAGTGGTTAAACAGGAGCAGTTGTCTCCACGCGGGGCCTCCTCTTATCAGACTGAGAATCTCTCGTCACAGGACAGCCCTAATTCACGGGGTGAGTTTGGGACAAATCATTATCCCTCATCTCAATTCAGTTTTAATTCAAAGAGATTAAGATGCAGAAATAAATCTCAAATCATGAAGAGATTGAAAACGTTAACTCACTCTCATAGGCCCCATGCCAGCTGTTCAGGGTGGCAGCATCACGAAAGGCATCCCTGGCACACGTGTGCACCAAGAACCTTCCAAATCATATCGAGGGGGTTCAATCACTCAGGTAAGAAGCTTCAGTCTGCACGGCACATATTTAGAAATGGAAAGTGATCTGTCACAACTGTGTCAGTGTGTTTTTCTGAGATGTTCTCATTCTTGGAATCCTCATATTACAGTGAGCAGTCAGCTCATATAAACGCCCCTTCAAACAAGTGAATGGAACGGGCAGTTTGTGTCACAGTCATATCACGTCATATTATGACATAACTGGTAATCGGTCGCCATAGCAACAGGTACACAGGGTCCAATCCTATTCTTTCCTTTTATTAATGTGTTTATACGCCTACGCAGTCTGATGTTACCAATCTCTCAAACACGCACTCAGTGTGCCAAGTGACCTACTGTGACACATTACACGCTCAGGCAAATCAGAATGGGGTAGGGCGAGCGTTTAATCAGACCAGAGATAAGCTCTGTGTTTAACTGCGTGTCATTATTGGCAGATTCTATATAAGTCATTGTTAATAAGAGTTCACCTGAGATACGGTTATATGCAGCTCTATGACATGGTGTTATGTAATGTTAAAACATTAACCAGTTAAGCCAGAAAAAATTAATTTGTCCTGCTGCGATTTCTTGTAATAGTTTGAACAGTTGTCTACCTTTTTTGTAGCACAAAATCGTAACAATCATTTTCTTCATTACTGCCGACTTAAAATATAATTATGAAATACCAGTGACTCAAAGTGCTTGCTTCCTCTATTCTTACAACACAAAAGTCTAACCATCCATAATGTACATTGTAGTCTTCTTAAAATTACAAGGCTTTTATAATTTTTTGCGGCATGATTTAAAAAATATTTTAAACGTGTGTGCGGTAAGAGCATCTATGGCACTTTGCATTGGCCAAAACACACAAGGAAACGCGATTTGAACAATAATGTCACCGGCAATCACTGACATCGTTTTCGAATGGGTTTAGTTTTCTCAGAGGATCACTGAGTTTGCTAAAAAACGGTAGGTAATTTGATCTGGAACTATCACAGAGGCTGTGAGAGAAAAAATCTCAAGAGATTATTTTTTAATGTGTGTAACGTTGCCATGTTTATCATAAATAATGTATCCATGCACATCATATTTTTTAATTCACGTAGCCCTGTAATCCTTTATTCAAGTAATTCACTCCCCTCCCCCTCAAAATGACATCTCTTCTCTGACGCTGCCTACTCGAAACAAATAGACAACAGCAACAATCTATTAAAATAGTTACATCACACATTTTTTTCCTCCATTAAACAAAATATCACTTGGAAATGTCACAAACGTGAAGAAAAGATTATCATTCGTTTTAAACTTTCCTATCATTTCTTTTAGGGCACACCTGCAGATGTCTTGTATAAGGGCACAATAACCCGTCTGATCACTGAGGACAGCCCCGGCAGAGAGAGAAGCAGAGAAGACACTGCTTCTAAGGGGCACGTGGTCTACGAGGGCATCAGTGGACACATCCTTTCCTTTGACCGTAAGTGTACATAAACATTCAAATGCTCAGAACATAATAAAAGGAAAGAAGTTGTGTCTGAAAACTGTTTGTATTTGAACGCACAGGAGGTCCAAATTCTAAGGAAGAGGTTCGTGGAGACATGGCTGGGCTGAAGAGGACCTATGACATGATGGAGGTTAACATTTCTCGTGTGCCACCCATCAGAGACTCACTATCTGAAGGTGAACATAAGACGCCCTCTTTAACAAGCATGGACAGTTCCACTGTTTATCCTTTTTCTAGTTAAAATTCCTTCATCTGCTGTCTCTCTTTGGCAGGCTTGATCAGTCGAGCAATGCCTCACGAGCGTGATAGTCCTCATCTACATCACATACGTGGATCCATATCCCAAGGTCAGTCTCAGAAACTCAAACTCATCTGATCACCTTTTAGCTATTGCTCTTATTTTTTTTTCGTCTTACATCTTTTTTTTTTCTCTCTCTCTCCCAGGAATCCCGCGGGATGACTGTCAGCGCCGGGAGGTTAAACAGATGAAAAGAGAGGGTTCCCCATCACCCCGTGGCCCTGGTCATCCCACTGAAACTCTTAAATCACGCTCTCACGAAAGTATGGTGACCACCGTCAAAGAAGGAGGACGCTCCATCCACCTGATCCCTCCTGAGGGGGTTGCGATAGGCAAGCCTAAAGAAGGTTCAATTACCCAGGTGACTGGATTTAATTGGTGTTTGTAATTTTAATACAGTAAAATCTTAAAGAACTATACTTTTCTTCCCATGTTTATTTTATATGAAACATATTTGTAACATGTTTATTTTGTAATAAACATAGTTTCATTGTTTTTTTTTTTTTTTTTTTAAACGTCTGAAAATACACAAGTGATATAAATCCTGAAGTTTACAAAATTATGAGAACTAGGGTCAATTTTTGTGCCTCTAGACTCCTAAAAATAAAGGTCTCTGACAGAACAGAGTCTAATAATGACTCCCTTTCTTCTGGATCAAAACCCTTACATTTGTCTAACTATAAATTTTTTAATAGGTTGTTCATTAAATGCATTCAAAAATAAAAAGAAAATCTAAAAGTAACAAGACTAGTAAAAGAGTAAAATATTGCTTTAACAGTATACTTGATCTGCTACAGTAGATACCTTTCAAACCTGTGTCAAATTAACTGAATATTCACTAAATGTGTGATCTACAGGGCACCCCTCTGAAACAAGAGCCTGTTGGCTCATCCAAGCGCCATGATGTGCGGTCCATAATCGCCAGCTCTCCTCGGCCTTACTCTGGACTGCCTCCTCATCTAGAGCTGAGGCCCGAGCACAGAGGGTCTGACAGGGCCCGCTATGAGGAGGTAGGGAGCAAATCACGACCCAGCGCTGTGGTCAGCACCCCTGGCTCTCTGTCCCGTACTTCTCCCTTGGCACTTAGTGGAGAGCAGAGCAGCAGACCCCACCACAGTCCAGTCGGTTATGAAGATCACAAAAGACCCGGCTACCCTCAGTCCTCGCACAGAGCCTCTCCACTGTCCGGCAGAGAAACCTCACAGCGTGTACATGAAGGTATCATGTTCTAGCAATCACTGGCTTTCAGGAGCTAGTGGCAGTTTGATGTTTAAATGTTGATGCACTTTGTGTGACTTAGGCTCTAGTAAGGCCCAGCAGCAGGAGAGAAAAGCCACTCCCACCCCTCGAGAGATGGGCTCCACTAAGTCTCCACTGGCAGTTGGTGAGCACACTGCGTCTTTGGCTTACGAGAGGATCCTGCAGGGGCTGGGAACAGAGATGTTTCGTGGCCAGATACCTCTATCATTTGATCCTTCAACTTTGCCCAGGGGAATCCCAATAGAGCCAGGTATTTGCAGTTTATGATATAATTGTTTATATTATAATAGAAATATAATATTTAAATTTAATATTGAATACTTTTTGAGTAAAAATGGTTTATAGGCTGAAATGTGAAGTTTATCAATATTAAACAAATACTAGGATGCATATTGCCAAGATTATGAAATACTTATTAAATAATATTAGGGAATGTGTGAGATGTGTGTCCAGAACAGTAAAATCTTTCTTTTTATAATAATAATGTGTATTGGTATCAGGGTTTTTCCCATTTTATTTATATATCAATGAAATAATAATAATAATAGTTATATGTATTTATTAAAATTAAATGTTAAAAATTACATCAGTCCATCACTTTTATTTATATAGCGCTTTTAACAATACAGATTGTAGCAGAGCACTGAACATTATGAAATTGGAGAATAGAGTGATGGTAATGTATAATGACAAGCTTAAACAATTTATTTATTTAATGCAGAGATGGTCTCTGTAATCAAAGGCCGTCAGCGGCAAGGAACCAAAAGTGTTCCCCATTCCGGCTGATCTAATTAATTCAGCCTACCAATCCATTAAGGGATTTACTTAATAAATGTGTGTTAATGTGTTAACTGTAAGCCAGAGTAAAGAGATGTGTCTTTAATCTAGAATTAAACTGACAGAGTGTACCTGCCTCCCGAACAGTATTAGGTAAATTCTTCCAGTTTGGGTGCTAAATAGGAAAAAGAAAAAGCCTCCCGAAGTAGATTTTGATATTCTAGGTATTATCAAATGGAGTTTTGAGAACGCAGCGGACGTGGAGGACAATAATGTGATAAGAGCTCGCTCAAGTATTGAGGAGCTAAGCCATTCAGGGCTTTATAAGTCATTAACAAGATTTTAAAATCTATACGATGTTTGATAGGGAGCCAGTGCAGTGTTGACAGAACCGGGCTAATATGCTCATACTTCCTGGTTCTACTAAGGACTCTAGCTGCTGCATTTTAAACCAGCTGTGGTCTATTTATCAAGCGTGCAGAACAACCACCCAATAAAGCATTACAATAATCAAACCTCGAGGTCATAAACACATGAATTAACATTTCTGCATTTGAGGTTGGTCGCAATTTAGATATGTTCTTAAGATGGAAAAATGCTGTTACAGATGCTAGAAACTGTCTTTTTAAATGAAAGATTGCTATCAAAGAGCACACCTAGATTCCTAACTGATGAAGAACTGACAGAGCAGCCATCAAGTGTTAGACAGTCTTCTAGATTATTCCTGTTTTTTCAGAGCTTAACAGCAAGAAGTTACTTGTCATCAATTTTTTTAGATCAGCCATGCATTTAGTTTTTTAATTTAGTGTGTTTAACCTGGATGTGAAGAAATATAGAGCTGAGTATCATCAGCATAACAGTGAAAGCCAACACCATGTCTCCTGATAATATCTCCCAATAGTATTCGATTTGATTATTTTTGTTAATTTACAAAAAGTGATTTAGTAGAAAGAGACCTGATATTCAGTAAGCCGAGCTTAATCATTTGTTTCTCTGTATTAAAAAAAGCTTTTATTTTTTGAACATCAATAAAATTGTTACTCTAAATTTGGTTGGGGCGTTTTTTTTTTATTTTCTAGTTTGGATGAAACAGACAGTCTATAGTGTAATATCTAGGTGGAAGAGTCTCTATGTGCTGAGCATTAACTGACTGCTGAGCCGGCTAGCAGACAGTCGGTTTAGCCATTCTGTCAAAATATCGAGGGAGTTAAGTTTAAGTTAATATAAACAGCAGAGAGTGATAAACAGAAATATAAAGCTACATATCCGAGCTACAAAAGCTTTCAGCAGAGTGGCAGGCAGCCCAACTTGCTAACTTTCAAATGTTTGGGGTTAGTAAAAAATTTTTTTTTAACTAGTTTGCTTATTTATCAGGGATGCTTTATATTGAATGACAGTAAATACATTTATAATGTTAGAAAAGATTTCCATTTTAAATAAATACCTTTCTTTATCCTGGAAAAATTAAGCTGCACCAAATCAGCATACTAAAATGATTTCTGAAATATTATGTGACGCTGAAGACTCCAGACTCAAGACCTTAATTATTTTTCAAATAGAAGACAGTTGTTTTAAAAAAAATTTCTCATTTCTCAATATAACTGATTTTCCAGTTGTTTTTTAACAAATAAATACAGCATTGGTGAACAAACTGGCTCCAAACTGGTATTTGACTTGTATTATGCATTAATTTATTTGTTGGCTTTGACTTTTTCTTTTCTCCACAGCAGCGTATTACCTCCCCCGTCACCTGCCCCCTGGCCCTGGCTACCCTCACCACTACCCACCCTACCTGATCAGAGGTTTCCCTGAAACAGCAGCCCTGGAGAACAGGCAAACACTCTTCAACGATTACATTACCTCCCAGCAGATGCACCAGTGGCCAGCCGCTGCTGCCATGGCTGCTCAGAGACCCGACCTGCTCAGAGGTCTTACACCTCGAGAGCAGTCTCTTAACTTGGCCTACTCGCCTACACCCAGAGGTGAGGGGTCCTTAATGGACTTTTTGTCCTTCACATATTTTAAATCTTCTAAAGAAATAATTTCTAAAGAGTCATTACTCACTGACAATTGCATGAGAGTTAGTTAAGAATGGTATATTATTATTATTTTTTTTTTGAGAATTATTTCAAATAGCCTGGTCATGCAGCTGAATACAAAAATAGGCAGTTGTATTAAAAACAACTTGTTACATTTAAAAAAATAAAAATAAAATAAAAATGTCTATTTACAGGAACATCTGCATCTCCCATGGATCGTATCACATACATCCCAGGAACCTCTCCAGCTTTCCCCAGCGGAGCCTACAACACATCTCCCATCTCACCAGGTAAAAAGCAACACGCTCACTCAAAAACAACATGGTGATTTAAGAGTAGCTTTCTTTATAAATTTACTTTATACCTCTATCACTCAACAGTGGGAGCCTCTCACATGAGCAAGATCCAAGGCAGTTCGACATCCTCAGAGAGAGAAAGAGAACGGGAGAGGGAGAGAGAGAGAGAAAGGGAAAGAGAGCGGGATCGTGAGCGAGAGCGGGATCGAGAGAGGGAGCGGGAACGAGACAGAGAGAGAGAGCGTGAGCGTGAGAAAGATCGGGACAGAGAAAGAGACAAGTCTCTCGGTCATGGTAACGTGGAACATGCCCCTATATGGAGACCAGGTGAGCACTGCCTTTTACTTTAAATGTGTACAGCCACTTTATGGAACATCTTTGTATTGTTTTCATAGTTAAAATTGGAGCAAATAATCAACTTGGAGATGAGCGTTGCTAAATGTCTGAACATTGTGTCCAAACAGGGGCACCAGAACAGATGGGTGGTAGCAGCGGCAGCAGCAGTTCTCGTCCTCCGTCTCATCCCTACAGTCACCAGTCGTCTCCTCTGTCCCCTCGCCCCCAGGACAACCTGCAGCAGAGACCTAGCGTTCTGCACAACACCAGCTCAAAGAGCCTTCCCAATTCTGAGCACAACAGTCCTTCTGTGCTGCGGTGAGTCTTCGCTTTTTAAACTTCTGCCTGATGGTCAGTCCAGTGAGATAAATATATAAATATACATAATTTGTTTACTTTTCACTTTCTTCAGGCCACCAGGATCTGCTCGCTACCAGGGCTTCAGTGGGCACCTTCGGTCTGGTTTAGCCAATGAGGGTTACCCATCTGGTACAGACTCAAATTCTAAAGATTCAAACAGAGATGGGGGCAAAAGCCATGGGCGTGGAGGTCTGCCCAAACATCAGGACCTTTCATCCTCTTCCAAGTCTGACCCCAAGCTGGCCAGTCCCGGTGCCGGTGGGTCATACCCCTCTCCGTACGGCCAGGCCCCTGGTGCTCACCTTGGTCTGCCTACAAGTCGAGGGCACCCCATCCATACTTCCGAAAGCAACAGCGCCGGCAGTTCCATCCCGTCCCGTGGTGGGGATGGCATCAGCAGCGCGTCAAGTAGGGAAAAGACTCAAAACAAAGTGATGTCCATGCAGGAACACGAACTTCGAGTACTCGGTAAGACCACCATGACAGCGGCCAACTTCATAAACGCGATAATCATGCATCAAATTTCTTGTGATGCGGCGATGCCAGAGACTGGTGCGCTCGCGACCAACGGCACCTGCGATGGTAAGACGCTCTGGGACCTTTGGGCTGTTAACGCCACCTCCCCTCCCTTCCCCTCCCTGTCCTTCCTGTTCTCTACCAATCCACCCAACACCTTCCATCTCTCCACCCTTCCTCTACCCCTCCTGCCCCCATCCCCATCCTCTTACGTCTGTGGCCTAGTGCACGCTCGTGGTGGTTGGCATTGATCAAAATCAACCTGGTTTTAATTTTTTTTTCTTTTTTTTTCTTTTTTGAATATGCTTCTAACTATTGCTTTATATATATATTTTTTTTTAAATTTATTTATTTATTTATTTATTTTTGGCATCTGAAGCATTGCTTAAAGACCACCAAAGGTTTACCTCCCCTTTTGCATCACCTAAACCTATTTGAACATTAGCCAAATCCAAATTTTGAGGGGAGATTCAACATGTTTCCGTCCAAACTTCCACAATGTAATGAGCTTCTGCTCTGTAACGGCCACAGGCGTATCTCTTAGTGGACTGATAATTCACTCTACGCCCTAACGGTCCAGAATGACGTGTCTGGAAACAAGCTTTTCTAGACCAGAGGTCCTGAGGTGAACTTTAAGAGCTCAGTCATTCAACAGTCATGTGGTTGCTCGTTTCATAATGCCTTTTCATAATTGGCTTGCCTCTTGTTTTCCCCTTTTCCTTTTTTTTTTCTTTTTATTAATTTGGGGAACAATCCATACCACTACTTGTTTGCTTCTTGTTTCATTTCCTTTTTTTGGAGGGAGGGCACTGGCTCTTTGACAGTTTAATAGCTGCATGAAGCAAACAAATTTTACACGTTATAGAGAAAGAAGGTGGATCTGGAGCTGAATAATTTTCAAGGTGTTTGGTTTTTAAAGGTTGTTAAATATCTGAAATCCTTCACCATTTTATTGAATCTACAGCCAAAAGATTAAAATATCGTTAGTATCAAACAAAGTCTTGCCTGAGATTAAAAAGAGAGAAGTCATTAATAGTGTTACCGAAGATATGTTTAAAATAAATTCAGTTCTTTTGATAAACTGTTTATCAAAGAAAAAAATACACTTTATCCACAAACTTTTAAACGACACAACTGCTATTCGTTATGTAGTAGCATTATTATATAGATATAACTATACAATATAATTTATATTCCATCGTTATAATATATCATTATGTAACAGTTTTACTGTGTTTTTGATGACAACAAATGCAGATATGGTGAGCATAAGACACTTTTCAAAGTATATTGTTAGGACCATGTTTATTCAATTTATTCATTATTTATATTCAGAAATACTGAACTGTTGACAAGTGTCTGCAACCACTTCCTCATGATTCACATCTTTGCATTTTACAGATGTTGTTTTTGGATGTCATTAAAGTCTGTAAAAATTGTTCAGTAATTTGAATTGAATCCACGAGTTGTCAATATTACTGCTTTGTTTATATATATATATATATATATATATATATATATATATGTATGTATGTATGTAGTTTAGACCATTTATATGTGGGAGACTTCCTCAAAACTACCACCAAAAAAAAGAATTAAGTGGAATGGAAAACATACAACAGCCCTTCACTAGGTATTACAACATTTTTCACTCAGACTCATTTTCTGTTGTGTCAATATATGCTTTATATTGTTGTAAAGCTATTAATGGCTAGTGTGAAAAGAGTGGGGGAAAATCCAGTGTACAGCTGCATTATCCTGGTTTTAATAAAGATAGGATATCCCTTGTTATTAGGCCTGGTAATAAAGCAGATATATCCACCTCTCCTACATTTACAGCTCATTTTAAACACGCAACATTGCTTCTGTTTTATTGTTATGTTTTTGTTCAAAGCATTTTTGCTAATCAGCACAGTGCTTACACTTCGCTACAGTCAGATTCCTCCATAATGTTGGCTTGATCTCTAAACACACATGTGAGCAAGTCATTGAGTACTGTAATCCCAGAGCCTGTATGTGACCGCACTGCTTACACACCCGTCTCTGCTCTTACCCTCAGAGTGACCCAGAGCCTTCTGACACCCCATACTCAACCACACTTTCATGTTTTCTTCCCTTCTTGTCTACGTCTGCTTCCCTATCCTCTCTGCAGCTCACCAAAAGGCACTAGAACAGCTGTACGGGTCCGAGGACAGACTTTCTCCAGGTCAGCAGCCACCTTCAGGCGTCAAAAGCTCTCGAGTGGTCACCCTCGCCCAGCATATCAGTGTAAGTGCCAAAGAAATGCCCCAAATTCTAGACTGTTAAGAGAAACTTTTACAAAGATTACCAAATTTTTTTTTCTTTACAGGAGGTGATCACTAAAGACTATACCCGCCAGTCACAGCAAGGCCAGATAGGGGGTCAATCATCTCTACAGTCTGTGTTTGGGTATCACAACTCCCCTGTGCTGGATCTCACTCGTCCTCCCAGTGCCCCCCAAGCCCAGACCCCCACAGACCCCAACGCCCGCTACACACCAGAAGGCGCTTCTGGTGAGAGGGAGAGAGGGAGAGACAGGTCTCCTCCTCAGAGTAAGGCATCTCCAGTGAGTCTGGCTGCTGATGGGATTGAACCTGTTTCACCACCAGGGGCTGTTTCGGAGCCGGAGATGCCAGGAGCTGCCTACCCGAATGAACAAGCAGAGCAGGGGTAAATAATATAAGAGCAGATGCATTCACGCAATAAAGATGGGAATTGAAATTAATTCTATTAAATGGACCCCTTTCACATTTCCTTGGTTCTCAGAGGTAGATGTCCTCATGAACTTTCATAGTGGTGGATAGAAAACTACAACCATTATTATTTTTGCATTTAAGTTTGATTGTTAATAGCTCCGGAAGCATGTCATCACAGTCTGTGAAAAGTGCCTATTCATTATCAAATCAGGAAAACTATTCGACTCAAAAAAAGGATTCATTGATTAATTGAACATCACCTCTCATCCTGTGTTTTCATTACTCATTCTCTGTTTTTGTGTCTCAGTATGGGATCTCGTTCACCGGCCAGTAGCTCTCAACCACCAGCTTTCTTCAGTAAACTGACTGAGAGCAACTCTGCTATTGTCAAGAGCAAGAAGGAAATGATTAAGAAGATGGTAGTCAGCGCAGAGGCTGAATTCAGTGAGTTAATGGGACTGAATCTGTTGGATTTTGACTGACATTAATAGACATGTGTATATATGTATATATATGTTATTGTTTCTGACTAAATGGCTGAAACTTATCTTTTCCTTTTCTTTTTTAGACCAGGGCCAACCTGGGACAGAAATCTTTAACATGCCTGCCTCTACAAATGCCGGTGAGCAGCTCTTCCAGTTGTGTTCTTTTCACTTCGACAGCAGTTCATTTTATACCACTTTATAGCTGTGTCTTTAACCCTTCACAAACTCCTGTTTCTTTAACATAACCACTGTGACTTCTGTTTTAGGACCTGTGAGTGTGCGCAGTCACCCGCCACCAGAGGCCAGTGGTAATACTATAGGTCTGGAGGCCATCATCAGGAAAGCCCTCATGGGCAAGTATGATGAACAGATGGATGATCGCTCGCCATCCAACTCTGTCAACTCGATGAGTGGTGGCATGCCAGCTGTTGTTGGGCCGCCAACTTCAGCGGATGGGCGTTCTGAGGACCCCTACTCCCTGCCAGGTGCGCAAAAAAACCTCTTGATTATTTAGCTACCTTCATGGCAAGGTGTCAGGTTTTGGCTGCATTTATTTTTGGAGCAAAAGTGCTCACATGTAAATTATTAACAGAATGTGATAGTAAATTGTTACATGATGAGCCTGTCTTGAATGCAGTTGAGTTTTCTCATCTTGCTTGCTTCTATTTTAATAATTTGCACCAAGGTAATGGTAAATTTGTTTAGTTGCTTTCATGTCTGCAACAAAAGAAGCATGGCATCTCCTATGCATAATTTACCGTTTGCATATATTTTCCCCTGGTCAGAACAGACCTGTAACTTTTTATAGTTATGTGTTTCACCAGCTGAGAATTATTTTGTGAACACAGTATTCAGATTCATATGTTCAGATATCTTTATACTTGTCTGACTATCTTGGTTTTCTGTCCTGTGTTTGAATTCAGTTAAATCCAAAGGAGGGCGCTCTAATGGTCGCAAGACTAAGTCTCCTGGTCCTGGTCTGTCTGGAGGAGAGAGACCTTCATCTGTGTCCTCTGTCCACTCTGAGGGAGACTGTAACCGGCACACCCCCCTCACCAACAGAGTGTGGGAGGACAGGCCCTCATCTACAGGTACATGTGTCCACACACGCGCAATCGCAATATTGGTGAGAAGCATCTGCCAACTGAAATATTTTAATCAATTTCAACTATTTCAAATAACTGTTTAATAAATTTGGGATAATTCATGTTCAAGAACTGTATTTTCTTTTATTTTTGAAGCGAAATACATTTCAGAAAGGTTAAAGTTGATTATTCATCTATTAATCAAAGAATCCTGATCATAAATTTATCAGGGTTTTCTACAAAAACATCAAGTAGATTTTCAACATAGATGAACCCTTTCCACATCAAACACAGAACGTTCTGTTATTCATGAGACAACACTGTGTTTTCACGGTTATATGCTTGAAGGTGCTATTACTCATCTCCTGAGTTAATCTATAAAGTGCCACAGACCTCACAAACCAGCGATCTCTTATGTAAGCGGAAAGTGGTAAAGGCCTGTGCGTGCTTTGGGAGTACTGATGGAAATCTACTGCAGCTTTGCTTTAATAATAATAATACTGTATGTGATCCATTTGTATTTGATAAAAAAAATAGGGGGGAAAAACAACTTAAACTTGTATGGTAATCATGCAACAAAATATTTTGGGGGGACCAAGAAATTTTAGTTAAAATTGAAGCTTAAAGTCTGAAACGCTGACGTGGCTGAAAACTTTTTTCCAAAAACACTGCATATTGGAATGATTAGTTAAGGATATGTAAATTCAGCTTTGTCATGTAATCAATTATATTTAAAAATACAATTAAAAAGTAATAGTGTTTCAAAAAATGGCTTTTTACTGTATTTCTAATCAAATAAATGCACCCTTTGTGAGCATAAAACACTGTTGTTGTTTTTTTTTGAATGTTGGACCAGAACCAGATGGTGCTGTATATTTTATGTACTTCAGTCAAAAGATTATATTTGTACTGTGTATATTTATTTTCTATATATAAAGACGCACATACAGCATCAATTTTGAAAATATTTACATGCATTATATTATATAAATTCATTTATTTAAAACAGAAATGCAACATAATGCATACATATACAACAAATATATAAAGTAAACAAAAACTTTTATTTTGGATGCGATTAATCATTTGACAGCGCTTATTTTTAATGTGTGTATATATATTCTCTGACCTTTTTTTCTGGTTCCTCCTTTCAGGCCCCACTCCATTCCCCTGTAACCCCCTGACCATGCAGATGCGTCTCCCCAGTGGGATGATGTCGGGACCCTCACCTTCCCCAACACAGCAGGGTACTTCTGCGCCTCCACAGGGCCAGGCTCAACCCCGCACCTGGGAGGAAGAACCCAAACCTCTGCTGTGCTCTCAGTACGAGACCCTGTCAGACAGCGAGTGAACACACACCTCACACCGCATACACTAGGACTGAACGTTTGCTGCTTATGAACAGAAACTTGTTCCTGTAAACAGGGATGTTCGTGAACACACACGTACTCATGTCCATACTGACATACGGGAACACACACGTGCATCTGCGCTCATGCCCTCTGATACCTCTACACACACAGTCATGCATACAGAGACACACATCCCATAACCCACCCCAAGCGCGCGCACGCATCAGTGGAAGTGCATTACATGGCTGCAGACGTGTATTAATGTGTCAGTGTGTTTGTGAATGCGCACACATGTATTAGCGTGTGCGTCACTCCAGGACTACTTGTAGGATGAATCACTTTTTAGTTTTTTTTTATATGAATATATAAATATATATATACTTCTATTCGTGTCGTCTTGCAGGCCTTATCAGAGTTGACTCATGGACTCATCTGTTTTGTTGGCGCGTTTTGGAGCATTCCTTATTAGACTGCTCAGGACACACTCTTATACTGTAATACAACTGCAAATTGTTTGTTTTTTGTGTGTGTGGGTCTCGTAATGCAAAGGCTGGATGAATCCTCTGCAGAAATAAGCACCCTCATACACACACACACACACGCACATCTGCAGTCCTTCATGATGGTTGCCAAGAAGACCCTGTTGGATTTTTGTTGATGCTGTTGGGCCATCCGAGTATGTGTGTGATGATACAAGACCTTCAGAGAGGCAGGTTAGCTGAACCCTGCGCTAAACTCTACTGGTTTTTGAAGCAGATTTCATTTTATCCTATCACATTCTGTCCTTACCATGCTTCTTCTGAGAGTTTACATGGGCGGCCAAATCATTGGTTTACAGGGTACACATAATGTTCATTTGTTAACATCAAACTTCGTTATTTTTTTTTTCATTTACTTTAGTGTCGACACTCAGAAGTGATTCTAGCTGACCAATAATACGTCGTCTTTTCCGTCATCTCTCTTTGATAGTAGATGTGCAAGATGTTTAGTTTCAAACTTTTTTATGTACATGAACCTTTGCATGTTTTTTGTTTTCGTAATGAGTTAAGCACTTAGTCGGCCAACGGTTCCTGTCGGTGTATTTCAACGGATGCCGACCTGAATGCAACTTTTTACACAGCATTTATTTTCGTTTTTTCTTCTACTGTGTTTCGTTGATTTGTTTCGTCACCTACCTTGTCAAGTGTTCCACTCTCTTGCGACAATCACTGGCAGAGAGTTGAGCGAGTGGACGCATCTTTAGGGGAAGCTGCTTTATCACGTCTGAACGTCCCAGCAGACCTGATTTTTAATTTGTTGAAGAGTTAAAGCCATGCTGTTTGGCCAGTCCTTTGACATGACACTCACTGAGAGCTGCTTTACTTTCGCTCTTTGTGCTTGAACGAAGGGTTCGGGATGTGTTTTTGTTTTCTTCTGTGGGCTCTTTTGAGGAGATATATCCTGCGTAGTAAAATAAAATGGAGGTTGGCATACGGCGCACCTCACGTAACCTGTAGTCCTTCACTCTGTACAGTTTTAAAGATAATTCTAGTGTTAAGTGCCATGTATTTGACATATACATTTCTGAACTTAAAACTACCAAGTGACTACGCACAATTGTTTTTTTTCCCCCTCCTTGTTATGCCAGGGTTGTACAATTTGTCACAATTTAAACCCGTGAAGGAGTTTCTCCAAAACGCCTCTCTTTCGGACCACCTCAGCGGTGGGGTTACTAATTGCTTTGCATGCATATTAGATATAATGAAATGTTTTAATTCGTATTGTTTGACTTTTATTTGTCACATGGTTTTACTGTAAAAAGGTATCTTTAACAGTTCAAACTGCAATGCGCATTGTAATCTCCAGACTTCGGGGATATTTTTGGAAGCTAATTAAGAGATGAAACGTCAAAGTTCAGCAGTGGGTTTTATCCGGTGGGGGCTTTTGTTGTTGCTTTAATGGTCGAGGACAGTTTTAGTGCACTACCTAGTGTGGTTTTGTGAAATGGGGCTTTATCTTCAGTCACTTCAATCCCAGATACACTCTCATCAAGATCCCTGAACGGGGTGTGCGAACAGTAGCTATACTTTAAAAAAAACACCAATAACATCTACACAGACATCACAGAATGCTCTGCTCTGATTTTGAGAATCATTCTCTAACATATCACTCCAGACAGTATTGTATTTAGTGGACAAGTCACTCTAAAGTTCAGTGTTTTCTTGTATAGCGAGCCCTCTTTCCTCTATATCGACTGTTTGTTTGACCTTTTTACTGAGGACAGTATTGCACTTTCCTTAGATGAGGCGTTCTCACTCGTAACTGATAAACGTGAATGAAGCTGAGATTAAAACAAATGAAGAGGGGAGAGATGGGAAAACAGCAGTAATCATCGCCCCTCTGAAGATGGGAAAGGTTACGTGGGTATTTGGGTGGCATCTGTTTTTGTACAACCATTTTGTGCACATTGCGGTTTTTTTTTTCTTCCTTTTTTTTGTATTAAGACCCACTGTATTATAGCGAGGAGTGTAAATAGACCTAAAAGGATGTACATATTTATGTGATTTGCTGCAAGATTGATATTCACACTGTTGTATTTCAACATGGCCACCAGCAAGCTTTGTGGATAGCAGTGTAAAAATTAAACGAAAAAAAAACAGACACTGCCTTAATGTTTAAATAAAAAGCTTATTGCCATTGATTTGTTTGTCTTTTTTTATTGTGCTTGTTCTGTTATTGGTATTTATTTATTTGTCAATTTATGAAGTTTCGTAATCCTGAAAAATCTGCTGGTTCAGCTTATAATGGGCACATAAACACAAACAGGTTTACGAAGATGTCTAAAATTCAGGGGTTAGAGATATTGACTCTATACACCTCCAGTTCTAGTGCTGCATAAAAGTAATGGCTGTTTCTCTACTTGTAAAAGAGCACCAGAGTTGCTGTGCTTGTTTCTAGGACTGCACAATTGGGCTAGGACTTGTAGGACTTTAAATTATTAAAATTAGATGACACAAGAAAAAAACACTATAGTTACAACATGTCGTTATGAAAAAAAATAAGAGAAAGATCTAGATCATGTAAAAACACTAATGTGATGCATACTCTAGCCTAACGACTAGTGAGTGTGCACTCAGAGACGAACCAAGGTGAAGTGGGGGCCCCAGGCAAAATGAAATGGTGAGGCCCTTCTAAAATATTGTTTCATTAATATATCATTGTTGCCTAAATATACACTTATACAACATAAAAAAGTAGCCAAAACACATATAACAAATAGTTTTGTTTTTTTTAAACAAAGTGCATGTTCTTTGACAATATTAATCTAAAATCTTTTAAAATTAAAACTTTTTAAAGCAATTAACAAATCCTTATACTCAAGGAGCAATTTCAGGAGGGGGGGGGGTCGAAGGCAGTTAAGATCTCCGCCTCCCTAATCTTGTTATTATCTCGTTATTCTATTAGAATCGCCCTATAAATACCCATAGCTCCTTCCTCTCCTCACCTTGATAGCAGTATCCCCTCCTCCTTCCCCCTTCTCCTTCTTTGGGGGGCACTCAGGATTGGGAACCGGCTGTCCACCTCCTCCCTCTTCCGAGCCCTTAGGTCTCCTCTCCTAAGCAGCACACCAAACCAGCTTCGCTTATTTTATGCCTTCAAGCCTGAACTCGTGAAACACACTTGCGTTCCTGTGACCCACCCACCACGACCTTTATAAAAACAATATTTTGTTACCATACGAAACAAACACATGACTTTAATCTTTTGAAACCAGTTACACACTGCTGTTGCAAACCTAAAACAAATAATATGACTTTAATGCGAAAACATAACCTAACAAGTCAACGTTTTCATATCTGATTCCTCCCTCCACGGAAATAGGATGTCGCTGGTCTTGGTTAATAGCAGGTGTGTCTAATCTAATTTGTCTGTCTAATGTTTGTTATAAATAGATTTTTTATACTTGTGTTAAGTATGAGTACAACTTTATTCACCTTGTATAATTATTTGTCGCCCCGTACAAAAAATATAAATTTAAACATAAATTACTGAGACTTCTTGAACTTAACCTGTGTGCAGTTTTGCCACATCCTTTAGCTAACTTTGTGTCACACTTGAAGGCTGCACAGCGGGTCATTTTTGAAGTAGAACAACCGATCCGATGTAGTGCAGATGTTGGAGCCCTCTGTGGGTAGGGAATAGTAAGATGGTGGATCGAACACTTTCTGGTGGCAGTTTAGAACGTAATGAGGGATCGAGTCATTATATATAGATCAGTGTGTATAGTGCATTTTAAATTTGCCATGATTAATCATTTTGATTCATTTTACAAACAATTTAACCAGTTTGCTTAATTAAATTCACCTAAATGAAAAGTTCACATAAATATAAAGAGAAGCAAATTGAAATGATAAAATACTTAAATTGTTAAATTAAATTAAATGACTAAATACTTAAATAATCTGTAATTAATAGAATTACTAAATAAAAATAGTGTTAAAATTGACTTTTGAGATTTTTGAATATTTCTGTAGGCTGTAAACTGTATACTGTATACAGTTTTTCAGAAGGTTAGTTGTTGAGGGTTATTTGTCTCTTTGAACATGTGGTTTGATGTGTGTGCATGTGCATGCATCTAATAAATCCCAGTCCTAAGAGAAGGGGATTTTTGGATAAATCCACCCAGAAATCTAAAGCACTGAAATGCACAGAGAAGAAAAGAGAGGGAGAAAATGACAGATAGTGAGAATCTTTGTTCAGAGGCAGAAACTTTGAAGGGATAATTAGTAAGAGTGAGCAGTGAGGACTGGGGCCAAAGAGTGAAACTCTAAAGCTTCAAACAGAGATTATCTAAACTAGAGCTGAACTTCTCCTGACTCTTCTAATCCCTCCTCAAAGATGGCTAGTCATAAAGCATATCTCTCACACTGCAGTAGCCAGCTAACCCACCCAGCCCCAGTCACTTCAGACTGTAGTCTAGTCTTGCGCAGGCTCTAGTTTAGCTCTGAGGAAAAACTGTTTGGATGACCTTCAGCCACCAGTAATTTCATCATCCTCAGCACCAGCACACTGATCCTCAGCCATTAGTCTAAGCTAATAATGCGTTCTCATCTCACTAAAACATAAGTAGGGTTGGTGAAGTGCTGATTTAATTTTCCTCCTCCAGTACATGCAAGAAAACTGTTACGATTAGCTGTCTCTTCCATTATTTGCTATGTGTGGGGAAGCTTGTACAGTAAAATTTGTTCATTTATGTAAATGTTTTGGCTTCTTTACTATTTGTATTGATAGGAAGTGTATAGAGAGGACAGGAAATGTGTCTAATGTGGTGTCAGCTTACAACTGCACCTAAATGTGCTTTATTTTTAACAGCGATCCATTAACAATCTATTATTTTAGAATAGCTAAATAATATTACACATAATATTAGAAGTGGATATATAGAGCATCAGAACTTTCAGCATTTTTAAAATCACAATTACAATAATTTGCTTCAGTTTAAGCAATAAGAAAAAGACCATAAATGTGGTACTGAGAAGTTTGTTTGTTTGTTTGCTTCCAATTGTATTGTGTACTACAGTAAACAGTCAATTACAATTGGAAAAATGACAAACATTTGCACAACCCACAAAGACACAACTCTGAATTGTTCACCTTTTGAAAGATAAATTAAATAAAAAGTTAAGAGAAGACAGCACAGAGATCCTACAGGTCAGTTTATTTGTTTTAGCATCCCTGGTTTTAAAGCATAAAAATGTTGTGGTGTTGTAATACACTCAACCTGTCCCAGGAGCCACTGACTCAGCCCAAAACACAAGCACTGTCTGAATTATATACCTAACATTCAGCCTGTTCACGCACTCAGCAGCACGATGCATGGAGCACAGCAACGTTATACACCTCACAAATTGAAATAATTATTTCAATAAATCACCCCCTCCAGACATCTCCATCTCACTGCAAAATTGTTTTTCTTGATCAGCTTTTGTATTTTATTTTAATTAAATCCTTTAAAAATAAACTACTAATGAAGCCTACTGAGATAAAAAGGAAACCATGCAATACCTTTATTTCTGCCTACATATAGGTTGAGAAGGTTCCACAGAGACAAACAGGAAGGGAGATGTCAACAAGAAGGACAGTGGGAAAGAAAGAGACAGGGACAGTAAATTGTAGGATGAGAGTTATTGTACAAATACACATTAGGACAAATTTACATGCACTTTAGGATAATTTGAGCATTGCATGTGAGCACACTGCAGTATCTAAATTGAAGAATCATTCAACTAAAGAATTAATATTGATTTAATCGATTCTCAATCAATATCACTTGAATTAAGGTGGGAAAGTGCACTAGTGTTCTTAAGACTAACAGATGCTCAGGGACAGAGTTTGGCACTATTTAATATTTTGGGTCTGGAAGACAGAAATATGTTGATTCATATATTAAGCAGAATCTTTCCCCATGAGGAATAACATATTCTGTGTCCGAGGCTTTCAAGTCAGTATATGAGCTTTTCAGCTGAGAATATATAATGGAGTAACGTCTTCATCGCTGTCCATTTCCACTTACAACCCACTGTAGGCATGCACCCAAGAAAATGTTACATTTTTGAGCCAAGTGACCTTAATTAGTAGGTGAGATTTGCAGTGAATAGGATGCATTTTGTTTGTTTGTTTATTATTTTAAAAATAGATATTGATGACATCTGGGAGCGACCCATAATTTCCGAGATGAGGATGCAACTGTAAACAATACTGTACACCTAAACACTAGTCTCTCGAAACTTAAAAGAAATTCAAATAAATGTTCATATACTTTGCTCTTTTGTTTCTTTCTCTTGTTATCTTGTCTTTGTTTTTTTGCCTTTGTGCGTCTCATGAGGCTAAAAACGGCTAAAGACCTATGCGTCGACTTTTTTTTTTTAAACTGGTAGCATAACTGGAAGTGGCAGGTTTGCCTGCACCTTGCCGTACGTCCAATCAGGTACAGTAACAACGCAAATATGCAAATTAGAACGTAAACCCTGGGTTTAGGAATGTGCGGTGTGAAACGTCTGTTAATGAATACCCAGGATTAACCGCTAACCTCAGGTTTAATATAAGCAGTGTGAAACATGATGTTACAGATAACTCAGGATTCCGTTTATCCGGGGTTTCAATAACCCTGGGTTAACCATTTCAAGTGTGAAAAGCCCTTATGTTTGACATAAAGTTTTTTCATAATAGACACTGATTTAACCAACCTGATCTCACGGCAGTTTGTACATACTACAAATTCGTTCGACCTCTCTTCTAAATCGTATGTATTTTACGAGTTGAAAATTTGTATTTGTGGAATTCAAAAAGCTTTTTATTTCAAATACTTTAGGCAAGATTTTTATTCCATAAAAATATCAATAGATTTATTTTTGTAATTTCAAATTAGTTTTCATTCGTTATCATATAATTTTTGTCTGTGAAAAAAAAATGTCATTGACGAACATTATGATTCACAATTAACACTGCATAAATGTAGTAAATACATCAGTAAAACAATTTAATGTGACATCAGTGGCTCTATGTGACTATTTTTTCAACAGTTTTGCGATGCTAGAGGAATACTTTTTTTACTCAAAGAGAACAAATACTTTAATGCGTGCGTACAGTATGCAATACTGTTTAGAATGGCAATAGTTGAGTAAATTGTTATTTTTGTTTTCTTTGCTCAAAAAAAAAGTATCCTCATAGCATCCCAAAACTAAGGTTGAGCTACTGATGCCACATCCCGTTTTATTGATGTATATGTTGCTGTCTATGGATGGTCAGAAGAACGGCATGTGTTCCGTAGAAGAACCGAGGTTTCCAACCTCATGTGGGTGAGTAAATAATTGCATTTAAATTTTGGGGTGAACTAACCATTAAAAGAATGTAGTAGTAGTAGTAGTAGTATGTTAATCATCATTTTAATGTTAATCATGTATTAACATTTTAATGCTGCAAAATAATTGATTGATTGACAAACTGTAGCCCAAAATTGTGCAACTCTATTGATTTTAAACCCTCTTTACATCTGCATTTTGCTTTATTTTTGGATCACCCTGGTGTAAACGGGTTCTTAGCTGCTATTCTGCATATGTTATCCTTCCAAAATAATAAGGTTGTAATTACAACCTGGGGTTTGGAGCCTTGATTAAAGGCACCCTGGAGATAAAGCAGGTCTATGATCTCTATATGATTTTACTTTCAGGGTGACCCCCATTTGACATCCTTTAAATCATGTTAATAATCTTCGATTAAATAATAATAATAAAAAAAAAATACAGCTCAAACGCTAGATCTAGTAATTGCAATTTGCAGGGTTATTGTAATGACCAGATTCCCATCTAATGTAGGTTTGTAGTGGCGTATCTATCCATTGCATTCAATCAGGGCTAAGGAAAAACAACTCTGTGGGGAACCCAGCGTGAGCTGTAACTGCTGCAAATCCACATTGTGACGGGATGTGTTGACACAGGATGGCTCCTTGTACTAAATGATGGGGTATAGTGGAGTCCACAAAGCTCCTCAGCTTAGTCTCAATGTCTTCGTGCAGGGAACACAATGAAAGCATCAGCCGTTTTCAGAGCCGTGCATTCAGATCAGACTCTGGCAAGAGATCGAACAGAAAACGTACCCATAAAATATTAATGTCACAGTTGAAGAAATAGTGCTTGTGCAGATCGGCAAGCTCCACTGAGAGTGTCTGAATCTGCCTCGCTTTCCTGCTGGATAAAGCCTCATTCCTCAAACCATTGACAGCCAGGCCGAGTAGTACCCGCTGTATACAACCAACTAACACTTCAAACACAATTCACCGTTCTCCTTCTCTTCCTCACCCCTGTTTTCTCTGACAGCTCTTGTTAAAATACTGTTCAAGTTTTGTCTTGTACGCTTGCGCTCAAAACTTTGGGGTCATGATTTTTATGAAAATAAATAATTACTTTTAGTTAGAGGCAGGCATTAACCCGTAGACATGACTAACCAGTAGGGTTAGGCATCAAGAACCGGTTCCAACTTGGAACCGTTAAAAAAATAACGATGCCATTGGAATCGTTTATAAAATTTGTTTTCTATTCTGGTCATCGGTTCCAAACACACAAGTTTTGGTTTCCATTGTGGCCACCATATTTCCGGAAGTGCTTGTTGCGCGCTTGTTCAGTTACAGCTATGGAGCACGGTAAGCGGCGCTCAAAAGTTTGGCTTTATTTTACACTAAAAAAGCCTGGGTCAGCACAGTGCAACACGTGACAAAATTATATCTTGCACGGGAGGATGCACTATGAATATGACGAAACACCTACGCCTGC
>JAUCNO010001851.1:10953275-10981048 GCA_032353835.1 Enteromius viviparus
TGCTGCAGTCTGCACCTTCCAATTAATTTGCCTGCTTCTCCTCCAGCTCCGCAACACCCAGCCTGCAGAAAATGCGCGTGTACTTTGCGAGCTTGTCTCTGGCTCGTAACGAGCACGCTCTGCCCTCACAGGCGAGCATTGGTTACTGGCAGTCAAGTGACTGATGCGAGCCAGATCCTTTTATTTAGCATAATTGAGATTAATAGTTACAGTTTATTGTCTAGAGGCAAAGACAGGGCTCCATAGGCATATAGACATTTAAAACAAAAAAAAAACAAGAAAAGGGCACTTGGGTCATCCTGGAGGAAAGGGGCGGGTGCTCAAGTTTGAGTTTAAAATGCTTCCTTTGGGCATACGTTATAGTGCCTTTATTGATCTGATGGATTCTCAGACTCGTTTGGTTCCATACACAAGGCTTTATTCATAGTCAATGACAGGCAGAAGACATTATCCAAAGCAAACAGGTGTAACACAGGCAATCAAATAGAACAGTCAAATAACAGGCACAGATCAGAGAGGCAGGCAGGAATACTCGTAAATGGGAATAAACAGTCCATGAAATCCAACTCGAAAGGAATGCTCGGAAATATGACCATGGAGGGCTGATAAGACTCGCAAAGAGTCTGGGAAAGTCTGGCCTATAAATACTATAGGCAGGTAAATGAGCAACACCTGTAGCGAATGAGCCGAGGTGCGTGGGGCAATAGAGTACGGGTGGGAACTAGTATTCAGGTAATGATTCTTGCTGCTGTCGGTCAGAGAGAGCTGCAGAGGTGCTTTCTGTGACAATTGACACCTAGTGCCTAATAGATAAAGCATCACAGAAAAACATTGTTGTTTTTTTGTTATTGTTTTGGGACCAGTTCCATTGTAGAAGCCATTTGCAAGTATGGCTTGCTGCGTACCACAACATACACGGGACGATGTTGGATCCACATCTAGGAAGTGGAGATGGGTAGGTTTAGGTATTAAGGAGGGAGTAGTTGGAATTTTATTCAATTCAAGTTTGTATAGTGCTTTTCATGATAACAATCATTGCAAAGAAGCTTTACGGGAAATTGTGTTTCTACAATATATTTAGTTAACGCTTATAAGTGGCTATGTGAAGTTGATTAACATATGTACAAATGTACAGTTTAAATCAGTTAAAGGCATAATCAAACAGATGATGAACACTAATTAACACTATATTATATGTATATATATATTCATGTTAATCAAACAACACTGCTACTGACTAAATCACTTTTGTAACTTTAATAAGAGGTTTAATTTACACAGTGAAAATATGCAGTCTTTTTGATTAATTGATTTTGAAAACTTAGTTAAAGGCTTAGTTCACCCAAAAATGAAAATTTTGTCATTATTTACCCTGTCGTTTCAAACACATAAGATCTTTGATCATCTTTGAAACACAAATTAAGATATTTTTGATGATATCAGAGAGGCTTGATTATATCAGAGAGCCATCTGACTCTAAATAGACAGCAACACAACTGAAATGATCCAGGTCCAGAAACGTACCAACAATCGGTAAAACTGTCCATGTGACATCAGTGACTCAACTTCAGACGATTGGAGAATAATTTTTTTTGGAAAAACAAAACAAAAATGACATAATTTTACATCATTTAAATGACATAATTTAACTTTAACTTTAACAATTCTTCTCCCGTGAATTACGTCTACCAAAATTTTCGAGAGTATCAAAACACAGCGCATACGCACGCTTTAACGTATTTGACGTAATCAGTGTTGTTTACATCAGGGGGAAAGCTCACGTATGTGCGTAATCTGTGGTTGTTTATGCCTAGTGGAAGGCGTACACTTACATAGGGATACTTTCTAAAATGGCGGAGGACGTAAGCCACAGGAGAAGAAGGGTTGAGTAAATTATGTTATTTTTGTATAATTTTTGTATATTTTATGCACGAAAAAAAAAGATTCACAAAACTGAAGTCCACTGATGTCACTGTTTTACCAATGTTTTTACTATGTTTCTGTATCTGGGATCATTACTGGGATTGTGTTGCTGGAGGGTCAGATGACTCTCTGATGTCATCTTAATTTGTGTTCCAAATACGAATGAAGGTCTTATGGGTTTGGAACGACAGGACGGTGAGTAATTAATAATTAATTGGGTGAACTAACCAGGGCATGTTTGTTGCGCTGTTGCACAAGCAGCGCGCTCATTTATTTCAATTCATTTGTTGTTATAGACTATAGTGTGCGCTGTACACCCTACTTACTGTTTTGCTGCAGTCTGCACCTTCCAATTAATTTGCCTGCTTCTCCTCCAGCTCCGCAACACCCAGCCTGCAGAAAATGCGCGTGCACTTTGCGAGCTTGTACCTGGCTCGTAACGAGCGCGCTCTGCCCTCACAGGCGAACATTGGTTACTGGCAGTCATGTGACTGATGCGAGCCAGATCCTTTTATTTAGCAAAATTGAGATTAATAGTTACAATTTATTGTTGAGAGGCAAAGACAGGGCTCCATAGGCATATAGACATAAAAAAAAAAACACAAAAAAAACAACAACAACAAGAAAAGGGCACTTGGGGCATCCTGGAGGGAAGGGGCGGGTGCTCAAGCACCCTCCGCCCCCCCCATCCCCAATCAATATCTTGATTAATAGCCTAAACAAACTGTTGCAATTAATGCTTCAGTGCTTAACATTAAAACTTCCTTACCTGTTCAAAACAATCGATTCAACAAGTAACGTTAGTGATCTGAGGAGCGTGCACTAATATTTTCACTTCCATTCATGTGCGTGTCGACTCAAAGACACGCCCACAACAGGGGAACTCACGACTATTCAAGTAAACTCCACCCACTGGAACAGCTTTTTGCAGGAACCGAATATTACACAACACCGTCCCTCTGCTTTCCCTATGTATCCCTCCGCTGCTAAATATTTTTATCATCTGATTTGGTTCATTTTTTTTCCAGAATAATTAATTCTTTACCATCTTTTCAAGTAGTAATTACTTATTTTGACTAAAAAGCGTGTTAAAAATGGAATGGGAAAAAGGTTGTTGAGGAAACTACTTTACTCGGAGGGATATGAAAGCACCTGTAACAGGAGTCACCCGGTCCTGTTATAATAATGAAAGATGTTCACCACCAGATGGCGCTTAAATACACAAAACACAACTGATTGATCGTTCCAGTCATCACGTTTGAAGTTAGATAATTAATAAATAAATGCTGCTGACAATTATATTTAATTTCTGAGATGTCCTTATACATACCTCGGAGAGGCTAATACATCTATTGGACGTCTCCTTTTTGATGTTATTCTTAGTAAAAACTAACGTTAAGGGAACGTGTCTGGGAATGAAGGGGTGGGGTGTCAGTCTCAATCCTCATACAGTAAATCACTCACATTGTCTTTAACTTGAATGTGACATTCGACCTTGTTTACAGCTGTCAGCTAGCATTAGCTTGTCCAGTGTTAGCCGCTGTACTTATTTTAGCTGCATGTTGCAAACTTTGTCATATTTTAATTTAAAATAGTTACTCTAACAAAATGTTTGTAGCACAGTGTATTTCATCATTTTGCACGTTACTATTGTATTGGCAAATATTGGTAAATTAATAAGGTGGATACGTTAAAAACTTTCCCACTGAGACATTTGTTCACCGATTGGTACAGTAGTCAAAATATAAGTGTGCTATAATTCGACTTAGTAACTCGATTTAACAACTAACCCAGTGGTGTATTAAGTAAAAGATGATGGTTCTTCGTTTGCCAAAAGGTTTTGAGTCCAAGTTTACAATCGGTGGATTACTAGCAGCGTCTCTTCAATTGGCGTCTGGACACGTGTTCAGCACTAGATGGCGCTGCTGACCTTCAAATGACCTCGGTCTGCAGTTTGTTTGCTGCAGCTCTTAACTTATCACAAACGACATCTAATAGACAACTTGTTTCCATGCTGCTGAAAGAATGAAAGAAGGAATAATTATGCACATGCTTACGTGTGGAGCACGTAAAATATCAATAATTAATTAAAATATAATGTTTGCATATTTTTGGAAAAGTATTAAAACATTAACATTTTGTTTCAGTCCAGGCAATACATTTACGTCACAAGAGTAAAAATATGTCTATAAAATGTAAACGTTACATATTTGCATTAAAATTAAAATGAAATTACAATATTTAGTGTTTATATTAAATATTATTTAACCTTTAATTTATACAATTGCAGTATTTGAGGTATTTATGTAAACTGGGAGACATTTTGCTATTGAGATGACAATGTCAGCCTTGTATCACATTTTAATTGGCTGACCGTCTTCTAGGTGTTCATGAGAAATGGCTGTTTTAGAAGCCTACTAGGTATTCTTTATGTTTAAGTGTGAAAACATTCAACTTTTTTTATGTTTAAAAGCAATAAAGTGGGCAAACAATTTAAGCACTCTCTATCCTGTAAAGCAATTTCAAAGAACTGCTATCAAAGTCGAGTCATTCGCCAAATGTTTGTAACTCATTAGACTGGAGAACTTGAACTGGGAAAGAGCAGGAAATAATATGTTTTGCTAACATACAGCAACAAAGTTTATTTCAAATACAAATAGTATATAACTCTGAATTTGTGTACTGTATGAAACGTCTTCAGTGCAATTATGTAGCTGTAACATACACTTACCTCATGATATTGTACTTTATGACTGCTTTCATGTAATCCTTTACTCCCGTATATGAGATCTAGCCTAAAGCAAGCCTTAATGCATGGATTAAAATGATATACGCTACAAAAAGACTCTCTCACGGCTGGCAGTTTTATAGGAGGATGGTGGAAGGGTTTCTCGTCTGAAGCTGGAAAGTATTTGACCTTACTGGAAAATGCTGTGTTAGTGATAATGTACATGGAAAACAGACTCATTCTTACCTCACAGATCATTAAACATCCAGAGTTTATCACAAGAAGGCAAACATACAGCAGTGTTGGGGTTTGGGCCTTTTATTTAATCGGTTTGGATATACATCGTTTTTTTTCTTAAATTATTTTCTCATCTGTTGTCCAAAAGAAGTCCATTAAGTTGGGAATTATACAAAAATATAAAGAGAATTACGAGTGCTGTATGCCACATATACAACAGGAAAGTATTTTACAGAAACACAAATCACTGCTTTAGGAAATCAAACTAAATCTGTTAGCAGAAAGCATTTTGTACACCAAACAAATGTAATCATATAACATTTCATACACGTGGAAAAAATAAAACATCTCCCATCAGATCTGCTTTCAACACATTGTTAAAATTCCTCTAACAACTTATCCAATGTCCATCTAGAGTGAACAGGAAGTTATTCCTCGGCCATGCCTTCCTGTAATTTCATCTCTTATCAAGCCCTAATGATTTTTTCGTCGTGTCATGGAAGTTAAACTTTAGCTCTTGCATAGCTTTTCCTCTCAAAAACACATCCACATACCAGACGGAAACATACTCTGTTATTGTTCTTTTATTTTCAGTCACCAGACGATCTCTATTATATAAAATCAGAAATTAACAAAAGAAAACGAATGAGGTAAGAGATCTAAATTTACAAAACCCACTTCAGCTTTTACAGAATTGAAAGCGTATAGTCTCTCTCAGAGCACTGCTCCGTTTCATCTCATCGCCTGCCTAAACAACAGCTCCGCTCCACACAACAGTTTCTTATACCTGAAAGAGGAAATGCACTTGCTGGAGAAGCTCAGTTTGGTAATCTAGATTTCTGCTGAGACAAACCGGCTCTGAAATAAAGTCATTATTGACATTATCTAACCGTGCAACCTCCTACAGGAGGTCTAGGAACCTCAGAGTTAATTCTCTAATTCTCTAAATGCCGAATTCTCTCATCTAATCATCACATGCTCAGTCCAGTCAAACACAACCTTCTGTTTCCTGTCATTCTCTGGGTGCAGCTCTTATTTTGGCCACTGAATCATTAGCAAGTCGGGCGGCTTCTCAAACTCTCGTGCAAGAAATGATTCCACGTTCTCTGAGGTACAAACAGAAAGGGAGGAAATGGTTGTATTTCCCTTTCTGCGAATTCTACAGAATCTTTGGTCCAGCCTTTCAAGTGCTCCTACACGTTGATTTGCCCTTAGTCATACCAACACATTTACAGCCAAAAAGAAAAAAACAACAACTTTCCATAAGTGCAACTTAAATACAGTTCCTCAGCCAGTTCTGATAGTCTACCGATTAAATGCCGGTAGACCTGAGTCATGCTTCGCACGTTTAATCTTTGCCATCTGTGTTAAATTCAATACAGCATCTAACCTGACTAAAGTCTAATGTGTTCTCGTCCACATATAATGTGCTTATGCTTATTGTTTTAATCATGAACTCTTTCCTGTTTAAGTATTTGTAAGATTCTGCAATACTAAGATGATAAAGTAGGCCACATGGCATGTTTTTACATTTTTGGGAGGAGTACTGGCAGAATGTTTATGGTTTAATTAAAAAACGGTTTTATTTTTGGATAACAATCTTATCAAATTAGCCAAAGTATCAAATAAAATTGAAACCAAGTTAAATTTAAGTACCAGACACATAATGACTAACAAATAAGAATGTAATCTAATCTTTGGAGTTCTGTGTAAATCTGCAGATCTTTTGTGGAATCCTGTGGGCAGAAACTCTTCCCTCCGCCTGACTGGCACGACTGGATTTTAAAAGGAAAAGAAAAAGATGTACATAAATGCATTGCATGTAATGGCCACAAACACACATCCCCACCATCAAGTACCAATGTCAACGGAAGCAAAAGTACAAAGTGACATTTTGTTTCCTTTCTCTTAAAAGTCATCCGTTGTAAGGTTTTAGTCCATGTAGCTCTCTAACCAAAGCGAGTTTTTGAAATATGGAAACTATAACATGTCTCTCAGAGGTCTTCTGTGTAAATGATGCATGGACTGGCGTCCTCGGTGGACTCCAGCCTCACTGTGGACACAAACCGCCGGCGGCCGGCTGTGTTTCTGTTGTAGTTGAGCGTGGTGCGGTATGTATTCCGGGTGTGTTTGGGGAACACGATGGTGGTGCTTTGGAAGTGTAGCGGCCTGTAGCGTGGCTCAAAGTGAATCTCTGACTTGTAGCTGCGCCACGTGCAGTTGTGAACGGCCACCACCGTCTCACTGAAGGATGTGGCGGTCGGGACCTGGGCGCAGAACACCTGGTCACGGAAGTGTCGGTCTGAAGCGTACTTCACCGCAGAGTTGAACCTGATGGCGGACAGAAGACAAGAATACATCAAACATGACTCAACTAAGATTGCTAACTAAGACCAATTTGGAAATCAGGTTTTGTAAAAGTTGAAAGAAATGTTACGATATGAATGAAGAAGAAAGGTTTCTAGATCACAAATACTGAGAAAGCAATGCATATTGCAGTAGGAAATGTGCAAAACATCTTCATGGAAGATGATCTTTACTTCATGCCCTAATGATTTTTGCTAGAAAAATCAACAATGTTGACCCATACAATGTATTTTTAACCATTGCTATAAATATATCCCAGCGACTTAAATCTGGTTTTGTCATCCAGGGTCACAAACCACGACGTTTGCACAAATGCGTCCGGAAAAGTCTTTACAGTACAGTAAAGGTCTTACAATCTAAATACAAAACTTTGTGCTGCCATTGTAATGTTATTGATGTTTAATTTGAACCTTTTAGCCAAAATGCTTCAGCAACCATATAAACTGCAATGAAAAAGTGCAAAACAGAAACTGGTTTGGTCTCCGACTTTTGTATCCACCGTTAGTTTGGATGGCTCTGCAACCGCAAAAATATTTAAGACTCACTTGATCTCTTTTTCTGGTTTGGGGTTAACCTCGATGCTCTCTCCATAGACCACAGGGTACATGCGTGACTTCGCATCTGGACCTTGAGAGTTCAGGAGCAAGTATGGCAGCTACACAAGAAGACATAAAAAACAGGAATTAGTCATCAAGCTAGTTATTATGACCCATCATAAAAGATGTTCAGCCTTGGGCAAAAAATTCATACTTCTCATTTCTTGCATGCATGATGACAGCTAAACTGTCTAATTGATTTCTTGCATATACGTGCTGGTTTTGTGTATATATTGTCATTTTATGGTCTCTACTGCTCACACAAGTCAAGTTTGATAGCTTTCATTATCATAAAAAAGCTCTTCTAACGTTTGTCCTCTTATTCCGAACACTGTTTAGCATTTAGCAAAGCAATAATGTCTATTCTAGTTTTTCTGTCTGTTTATATGTGACCCTGGACAACAAAACCAGTCAGAAGTGTTTATTTTCCGAAATTAAGATTTATACATGATCTTAAAGCTGAATAAATAAGCTTCCCATTGATGTATGATTTGGATGAAAAGGGAAATATTTGACCGAGATACAACTATATGAAAATCTGGAATCTGAGGGTAGAGAAAAATCTAAATGCTGAGAAAATCACCTTTAAGTTGTCCAAATAAAGATCTTTTCAATGCATATTACTGATCAAAAATGAAGTTTTAATATATTTTCTGAAAGAAATTGAGTTAATATCTTCATGTAACATGATGTTTACTTACTATCCCAAGAATTTTTGACACCAATAATTTTGACACCCACAATATATGTTTGGCTATTGCTACAAATACACCAAAGTGACCTAAGACTGGTTTTGTGGTCCAGGGTCACATATGAAATGAATAAACAGTCAATACCAATGAACTTTATAGTATACCTTCTTTTTGTTGATTTGGACTAGTACTGTCTGTCTGCATGTGTTTGTCTGCGTTCTGATATATATATATATATATATATTGGTGCTCAGACAAACGGCGACAATGCAGCAGTGTGTGTGAAGCTGTGCCTCCACCTGCTCCAGTCATCAAACACACACCTTGTGAGCTCTCAGCACCTTCCTCGGCGTCCGGCACGTACACGCTCTGCTTCTCACTCTCTGTCTCTGACACCTCATAAAACCCAATTCCGCAACGTATCACCAGCCCGTAGTCATCTGACCTGACACGGGAAACGTGGGCTCTTCCTCAGCTCCAGCAGAACATGTGTGAACTCGCACATCCAGTAAATCAAGAAAAGCGTCACTTTTATAGTCTCGCATTCTAATCTGCATTTTTTTCTTTCGCTTTGGCTCCTTTAAAGAAATTTAGTTCTGACTGAACCAGTCTTGGTTTCAGATTGTGGTTCACATGAGAAATTCAGAAAATGAATTCCTCAGGGTTGGATAAAAGTAAACCACTTGCATCATCTCATTCAGTCATGCTCTGTGATACTGTGATGCACTGTATTTTAAAATCTGTTTTCAAGGTTGGTCTGGCTCAGTTTAAGGCAAGAAAGTTATAATAATTAGCAACATAATTAGCAGCGAAATTAAAAACGCTCTCATTACTGACATATATGCCGTTTATGAGAGGTTTCTGGCATCATGCTGTTGTCTCATGGATGCGAGCCAGGGAGAAAGGGATCGCGCCCTTGAGCATGTACTTCTGTGTCCATATGAGTACAAGAGAGAGTGTGCGTTAAATCCCGGACGGATACAGTGTCCACTGTGCTGTTATACAATGTGCCGCCTGCCACACCACACACAAACCCTGGAGACTCTCATTAGAGACAGATCTCAGCAGGGACCGAGCTCTTCAACAAGCTCAGACAAACAGTCTCTTAAAGTCTGAAGGTTGAAGAGAGTTTGACATCTCACGTGGCATCCCTATATTGACTAACTAGGTTAGGAGGTCGAACTATTTTTCTAAGGGGGTCTGTAAAAAAGAATAAAAGTCAGGTCGCATACTTAAAACATTATATTAGATTTATTTACTGCAATGTTAAATGCAAAAACCATGTCAATCTAATACTGTAGAGAGCTCTTCAAATATAGACACTGCAAAATATCTACTCTCGTAAAAATGTGTAACTAATAGTTTACTTGCAAAACTAGTCAATAGCCGGGTTTCCATCAGAAGCTGCGAATTTAACTTGTGCGCAAAACTGAAAAATCGCATGTAATATTTGTGAACCATCACCGTTTCCATCCAACGAAATTGTCACTTACATTGCTAAGAAAAGTAGGAGAATTTACTGAATATAATAAGTTTATTTTCCAATATAATAAATTACTTGCACCTCAGAACAAACGGATGAAACTCCATGCATCACATGACTTTTTTAACGCACATCCCTCAAGAAAAAAAAAAAAACACCTCAAGCCAGCGTAAAAAGTTTTTCGCAGACTTACAAATGTGCATAAAACCAGGGCAATGGAAACATAATTAATGCTAACTAGTCAAACCTTTACTTGTAAAGTAAATATATATTGCTTTTAATGGTTTTAATGGCATTACTAGTCTTATTGATCTGGTACTTTAACATTCTTATTTTTTTTTCATTATGCATAAAATAAACAAAACAATACCACTTTTCACTGTATAAATTAATAGGTTATTCAGTCAAGAGCAGTGAGTGATTCTTTAGTACCAAAAGTCGTCTGAGCTTATCGGTACTACTACAGTCTTTCAAAATTTATCCCTGGAGCCCATTTAATACCAAGTTTTGTTGCCTATCCTGATACAGTTTGAGGGGTTCAAGCTAGATACAGACACAGAATCTGTTTTTGACATCTAGTGGCCTGAACTGCCTGACTCAATGTTTTTATTCACTGCTGCGTCTTCACATTGGAGGTGAATTATTAATATTTGCTCTGTTTGGTTTCATAATCTAGTTTTGTTTGTAATGTTTGCCTTTGTTATAGATGGATGTGCTTGTCATATGGTTTTGTTTGTTTGTTTTGTTTAAACATTCTGGCTGAAAGCTCTATATTAATGTTTATGGTAACACTTTATTTTACAGTAACACTCATTAGTTGCTTATTTTCATGCATATTACTAAAATATTAGCTATTTATTAATGCTAAGTAAGTCTATTCCACATCCCTAATCCTACCCACACTGTAAAAAAAATTTACGGTAAAAAAATGGCAGCTGCGGTTCCCGGAATGTGACTGTAAATAATACGGTAACAACGTTTTAGGTTTTACAGTTTTAAGTAACACAACCCTAATAAACATCACTGATTAGAGGAAACTAAGAAGAAACAGAGTTAGTTCAAAGAAAAAAACAATTTAAACAAAATTTTAAATGCAATGCAGGGAATTCTGGGAATGTCAGTTTAAGTTTTTTTCCCTGTACATTTTACAAGAATTTACGGTTAACTATTAACAGTTTTTCCCGTAGCATTTACATTTTTTTACTGTTAAAATCACAGCCATTTTTACAGTGAATACCTAAACTTAACAACTACCTTACTAAAGTAACTACTAATATGCAGCAAATTGTGAATTTATTGAGGGACAAGTCATAATTAATAGTTAATTTTTTTTAACTGTTACCTATTCGAAAGTGTTACCATGTTTATTATTATTGTAATATTGTTAGTAGTAGTAGTATTTAGTAGTAACGCTATACAAATAAAGCATAACCAGTAAAAAGGGATGTTAAAAATGTACATATTTTTTTCTAAAATATAAACTAGTAAAAACTAAAATAAGTTTTAAAAGTAAAGGCGTCTCAGCAGTAGGATGATATTACAGTAGGATCATTCATATATATATATATATATATATATATGAATGATCCTACTGTAATCCATGTATGTATATGTGACCCTGGACTACAAAACCAGTCTTAAGTATATATATATATATTTAATTTACATCATATGAAAGCTGAATAAATAAACCATTTATGTATGGTTTTTTAGGATAGGACAATATTTGGATTTCAAAATTCAGAATCTGAGCAAGTTGTCCAGATGAAGTTCTTAGCAATACATATTACTAATCAAAAATCAAGTTTTAATATATTTAAGGTAAGAAATGTACAAAATATCTTCATGGAACATGATCTTTACTTAAAATCCTAATGATTTTTGGAATAAAAAGAAAAATTTATAATTTTGGCTATTGTTACAAATATACCCCAGTGACTGGTTTTGTGGTCCAGGTTCACACACACACACACACACACATATATAAAGGGTAAATATAAATCATATAATGTGTATATATACAATTGCTAAAAATGAATGCAATTAGTGTTTATTTTTATATTGAATAACTTTCAAGTGAATGTCCAAACAGAAGTTGTTGCTTATAAAGTTGCTTGCATCCCTAAGGCATTCTCATAAAGCAGCATTAGTTTGTTTCAGAGGTGCCACTGCACCCTTTATTTTAATATCAGCAAACAGAGGTCATCAGTTTCTTATGCAACTGACTGCAACAGCTCTGCTGTTAGGCCTGCTGCACGAAAATAGATTGGAGAGATTTTTTTTTTATGTTATGCAAACACAACTCTCGAAATAGACCTGCAGCCACAAAATGAAAGGAAAAAGGCAGACATTTCCTTTGCAAACATGCATACTGCATATAGTATACTGTACATACATGCTGGGACGGACAAACCTCTGCAAAGCAAGGTTGCCATGGACGGAAAATACAAAGTGCAGCAAACAATGATGGCTTTGTATGCCTACATTTTCTTTTCTGCTCTGAGAGAGCATTTGGTCCTCATATACTGCATGTTGCCTGCAGGCTCCACCACTTTTGTATACATTTAAGTAATAGGATTTTGGAAACAGCATATTCTGAAGAAGTTCGACAGAGGGATGTTTTGTTGATGTTGGCTTGAGAGCTTTCCAAAATGTTAAAGACATGCTGCTTAAAACCATAAAAAATTCATGTTGCACAAATATAGTCATGCTGTTATTTTCTATTTTATCGAGTGAGACGCTTTATTGCAGCGGCGTCCCGACAAGTGCATGCATGTTTCTTGAAGAGGAGTGTCTGAGTGATCATTTATACACTCCAAAATGCCTTTAGATGCTCTTAGCGGCGTGCTCAGGCAAAGCATTTATGCTGCACGACACAGACAAACGCAGCTCAATCACGTTAGCAGTCGAGCAGCAGAAACCGGAATCAGTTTAACAAAAGAAGCTGTTGTTTTGTTAGTGCCGAGCTTAGCTTAATACTTTTAGAAGATCTAGAAGTGTCGCAAAAGGTTATTTCCATGCTAATCTGAATCTTCTAGCATTGTGGTTACTCTGAAATATTGACACACTGCCGAGATTTGGTAACAGGTTTGATTGGGTGGTCGTGGTCAGATGTGGACACTGTTAGTTTAGCGTGCTATGCAAGCTTTCAGAGGCAGAAATACGACTCTGGGTTATGCTGAGGCACTTGTGCGGTGCTATACTGTAACATGAACACACTGTCTAGTAATACTGTACCAGTATGATATATATGTGTGTGTGTCTCAGCACGTGTTTGTTTGTTTGCACGTGTGTGCTGTAAAAGGGTTGCTATGAGGAAGCTATGAGGGACAGAGAGAGATCGGTTAGAGTTACCACATTCATCAAACACAAGGTCAACTTGTTTACAGAAACTCTCTCTCTCTGGTCGCTCCTTGTCATCCCTGCTTCATTAGAGTAAGTCTCCAGAGGCACGAGCACCTGAACCCCTTTCTATTTCAGGATTCTGCCCTATTACTTCTTATTATTTGTTCCCTGGCCTCCACACTGTCAACAGTGTCTGTTTGTGGTAATGAAGAACTGCATATTTACTTCTATAATAATTAATTTTTTTGAATTGAACTACTTCATTTAACCACTGGTTGCTCACATGACTTTTGAATTGTACTGTTTGTACAGAAGCAGTTCGAATGCTGCCAGTATGAAGGAATAACTGAAGTCGATACATAGTATGTCTGAAACCAGTTTAAAAAAATCTCAACTTCCATAATTATTTAAAATCATTAGAAAAAAAATGCCTATTTTCTAATTGTGCAACAATATTGATCTTTTAATTGTACTGTAGTCCACTTAAACCCATTGTTTTTTTGTGATCAACCTCAAAATCGGCATCTATCTAATCAACAACCAAACAAGATAATATGAAAAAATATCTGCCACTACTTTAGTTACGTAGTGACTTAAAAGACTGCATTTAAGGTGTAAGTTCATCTGTCAGAGGATAAAACTGATTGAAGACAACAACTGGATCTAAAACCTTTGGATGGCACACAGCTCCAAAGCCACACACAAACACAGTTCAAATGTCACAAGTGTGTGCAAAATAACCTTACTTAAAAATGCCAACAAAATGCATTTTGTGTTTTTCGATTTCATTGTTTTATCCCTGTTTAAAACTAGTTGTTTTCACTCATAGTCTTCATGCATGGGTCTAAATACTGCACATGATTTACCCAAGAAGAGCATTTTCCTGCATCAACATCCTTTTCCTGGACAACAAGCAGCACCCTAACCCTACCCCTAAAATCAGTGCACTGATTGGTTGATCTGAAAACTGTTCCACTGCCAGCACACGATGTTGATGGAGGAACATGGCCTTCTTGGGTCTCATTTAAGCTCCGCGGCTTCATTAGATGAATGCATACCAGTTTGCCTTCCCGGCTCTCCTTTCTGCAGTATCCTTGCAGCTCATTTGGGGTTGAGCAGCTGCCGGAGCGCGACTCGAGGATCCCCGGTGACAGAGAGTAGAAGGGCGGACTGGGGCTGGGAGGGAGTCCTGAATCCGGACTGTCAAGCAGTCCCTCCCGGTTCTTTCCTTTCAAACTCTCATCCATAGCTTGCAAATGTAAATGCCCCACCATTTCTGGAAGAGCGTAAACGGTTTAAACCAGCCGAATTCACTCCAGGAAAGATGATATGAGAGGTATAAACCTAAAGTCCCATATCAGAGATGCAGAAGGAGTCCTGGTGTCCCAATAGATGCCTAAAACAAAAGTATTACAGTACATATTATATGGGAAAATGGGGCTAGGTGTCAATTTTGACAACTCATGTTCATATTCTAAATGTATTTTCATATATGTATATATATATATATATATATATATAGAGAAAATGTATTTTAAACTATTGTTTTTGCCACCAAAATTCTACTATTATATAAAAAATATTTGTATATTTTACAATATGGTGGGTGACGACTACGTTCATATGAGGAACACGCACAAAAACCTTATTTTTATTCAGATACAGCCCCTATGACAACTAGCCCCGGTCTGCCTAATTTATTTTACACACGAAAAAAAGATAAATAAATAAAAAAATAGCTGTTTTAAAACCTAGTGTGCTGCCTGTCTAGACTGAAGTTTAGGCATCATGACCGCGTTCGAAAAGTATCTCATCTAGAACGTTCAAACGCGCGCGTCATCCCCAAAATACCGACTAGGTAGGCAGCTTATTAGGTTTCGAAACACCGCCGAATATGTTCCCAAACGTGCGCGTTACCGGATAATACATACACGAGTATGTATTATCACAAACAAAAAGCACATTTAAGGCACTCTATTATACATTTAAACAAAATGAAGGAGGAAAATATGCCTTGAAGAGTTTTCGTTACCTTTAAATGTATAAATCCCGCCGGTTAAAACTCCGTGAATGAAGAGTTCAGCGCATAAATCAATTCATGAACTGAGACAAAAAGTAAAATCCATAACAGAAGGGATGACTTTCTCGCAAACAGTTTAAAAAGTGCGAGAATGACACCAAAAACTTGTAAAATCGCACAACAGTCCCCAGCTCATCAGTGCCGGTGTCTTCTGCGCGTCTCTTGCCCTTCTGGAAGCGCAGAAGTGTCTCTGGCAGCAGCGCGGCGCACACTGACCGCCAGTCTTTATGTGCCTGGAGTCAATCCAGAGCCGCCGAGGCTATGCTGTGTTACCCGCCCCGGCCAGCAGGGGGAGAACTACTTTTGACAGTTCTGACCTACATTTTAGCAAAAAGTTAAGTGTTTAACAAAAAAATAAATAAAGGTAGAGCAAACCGCGAGCGTTAGCCTAAAACATTTGTATAAGTCAATTTACACATATCAACAATATTTAGTATGATTTCTGTTGCTGAAATGAGCCTTAGTGATTTCTGAAGAACATTTGTGAGCTTAATTGGCCTCAGCTCTTGAGAAGGTGTATTAGGTTACTGTGGGATTAGTGTGTCACACTTTTGAAAATTAGGGTGACCAGGTTTTTGGCAGAGACACAGCTTTCATTCTCTGTAATGTAATGCAATTCTGTTGAGAACCATGAGCTGCTGAGAAAGACATTGAGGACACTTCATTTTAAGTCTGTCGGCTAACAGCTGAAATAGGGACACACCTCATGAAATAGGGAGTGTCCCAAATAAACCGCCACTTCAGCAAAGGACACTTTCCGTTTCTTTATACCACATACATTTTATAATTAGTGATAAATGACCTTAATGGAAATAATAATAAAAAAAAATACATGCTGGACATGTAAACTGGTATTTGTGTATAAAAAACAGTTACTACTCAGCAGAACTAATGACTAAAATGCTAGCATTTTTAAAATGATCTTACTGGGTTTTTAACTTTCAAGTACTTTGGATTTAATTGGATTTCTAAGTTTTTTCTAAGTGCTTTTGTATTTTTATAAACATCCATAAATACAGTAAAAATGTGCAACAATGACATACACTTGACCGAATATGCTTGGATTGTCTTTGTCTTTCTCCGTTTTGCTAATCAAAATCAGTTCAACCAAAAGTCAGCAGATTAAATTTAACTGTTTTCCCTTGGTCTTGCTTCATCCTTATGTGTAGCATCACAGCAGTTAATAGGGTTGTCACACAGCAATGCAACAGATATCCGTTTCTGTATTTTGCGGGACACAAAATACAGAAACGTCTAGCATCCTAATGAAAATACTTGTTCTGAAACTGTGCAGAAGCCTGAGCCGTCTTGTGTGTAAGTTGCGCGAGTGTGTAGTTGTATTTCAGGCCTGGGTGGAGTAAGGGTGGGTACTTCCACTCTTCAAGGCATCACTACCAAACTCCCAAAAACACTTGCACACACATATATGTCTGAGAGAAAAACAAAGAAAGAAGATAACAGTGCTGGCAGTAAATAAAAGCATTAGGAGAATTTGGCAGTCGTTTACAGATATGCTGTTTGTTTGGACCCGAAGAAGAGTTATTCAGTGATTCAGAGAAAAGATACACGACTGGTTCAAACACAGAAACACGTGCGTACACATGCACACAATCATGAAACACATCCAGAGAACTGATTGAGGCTTTGATGGTTCAGCAGTTTTCTGACTTTGCCTCGGCAAATTGCCAGGAATCACAGCAAAGCTTCATTGTTTGAATGGGATAAGTGTTGAGTGTTCGTATACACTCCCCAGGAACCCAGAGCTCTTCCTGTCATTCACACACATGCTTGCATGTAGAAATGTACATTTTAAATGGTGCCGGAAATTGCAATTATAAAAGCCCAAGCACATTGGAAGGGGCAGAAATTGACCTCAAGACACAACAGTAAAAAACATATATGAAGACTTTCAGTTTTATGAACCAAACTTCTTTTTTTTCCCTCAGAAGGGAGTCAAGATTTTACAAACATAACTGTCTAGGTGTTCTGAACAGGGTGTTTTTCTGAATCCTCATAATGTTGGAAAATGTGTTGAAAAAGACAAAAAATACAGTTCTGGAGTAATTAATAATGTAATTAATGTGCTTATTATAGTGTATGCTTGAGATCATTATAACATTCCATATATAGGCACTTTACTGTGTGTTTGCACAGAGGATCTTCCCTCACTTTGTTTTTCTCCAGTATACAAAGAGTCCACTGTATGAGAAGGATCCTTCACTCTCTCTCTCCCACTTCCTTCACACACACAAACTCATGTTTTTGTCGAATGTTGTACTGACTCACTGTAGTGATTCATATTCCCTGTCTGAAATGGTGTGTTTGTAAATACTTTTAAGTGATGACCTTTTCAGACATTGTGTGGTTTTACTCCCTCCCTCCCTCTCACAACCAGACAGATGCTCCAAGTGTAGTGTGTGTGTGCCGGAAAGAAAAATAAATGTTTACTGTATTAGATATGAGTGTGTTGGGAAGTGGAACGGGATTTTTAGCGCGCACACACACACACACACACACACACAAACACACACACACACACACATGTAATTGTAGAAAGCAATAACACACATCCTTCTCCAGTCTTCACACCTGTTGGCACTGATAATACTGCAGTGTAACCTGGCAACCTCATGCGTTCACACACATGCACACTGCCAAACCAGCTGTGAAGAGGACGGTCCAAGTCCAGGTGTGTGCGTGGGTTTCAATGGGTTTTGAGCGAGAGAGAGTGTGTGCATGTACAATGCATCTTTCTAAACTTCATGTTTGGTTTACATTTTCAGAAAAAATAATACTCACCTGAGCTTCACCTTCAGTCAATCATACACACAAATAAAGCTCAGTTTTCTGGAATAGCTCCCTACATAAACAAGTCTTAATGAGGCCAGGGTTGCTCGCTCAAAGAAAAAAGACTATTTCTAACACACGCACACTTTGTGGTATTGATACTAACATTATGAGGCAACAACGCTTCCATTCTATTGCACTGCAACCAAACAGCATCAGTTATAAATGTTCTTTTAAGTGACTGTTTTGGCCATAAATTATATTTTTGACAGCTTAAATGATCATACTAGTAGATCATAATTGATTAAGCTTAATTAAGATTGCTTTATTTTTTTCTTGCCTGCTACACACTGCATATTGTGTCTTGTTTATAGGAAACCAGTTACAAATATGCACGCGACCCCAGTTAAATACAGTACAAGTAAAATAATATGCTGCTGTTTTTTCCCAGCAGCTAAGGGATAATCAGTATAACCTGCATTAAGTTGACCTTAAAAACAGTTATGAGCCAGCCTAAAGTATTCTATGCAACATGGAGTGTAAACTGTGCCAAAATACTTGTTCCAGACAGCATCGATCAAAGTTATATCAAATAATTCAGCCATGATGCTTTAAATTGATAAAAAAAAATGACAGTAAGGACTTTTACAATGTTACCAAAATTATATAGAAAATAAATGCTTTTCTTTTGAACTTCCTATTTATCAAAGACACATTCATCAAAACTGCATAAGTAATGTTTCTTGAGCACCAAATCCGTTTCATCGCATGTTGCTCATGGACACTGTGTATATTGGACATAGCTGATCTTTCAGGTGTTTGTTTTTCACATAAAGTCTATTTGAAGCAGACAGTGTGCTGACAGTGCGGTTCAGAGCCGTCCCAGACTGGGGGAGTTTTCTCAGCTCTCTGTGACTGCGTGCGGTGCAGAGATCCAAACAGACACAGATAGACAGAGAGAGAGGAAGAGAAAGAGGGGAAAGTTGGAGCAGGCCCCAATGTAAGGTTACATCAAGTGCTTAATCTGAAGCTGTCGGATTGATGGATGGCGTTTGGAGTTTCTAAATATATCTCGGGTGACCCCTTTGAGTGCAAACACGTTCAGGCTCATGACTGCACAACTGCATCTGGTTTCAATGTCTGGAAACCCTCTGCTGAGATACGGGTCTCCACCGCTCCTCTCACATCAAAACACTCCTTTGCGCTTTGACTCGTTCCCCATTTCTTGTACAGTTTTTCTCTTTTGTCTGTTTTCCCAGTTTCCCCATCTTGGGGTAATTTCTGCAGGGAAAGCAAGGGTATATATATTTTTTCTTTATTTACTCAAGCATCTTTGACATACGTAGCAGTCCGTATACGTTCACTTAATTTAGTTTACATAATAAAATGGTTAATAAGAATATATAAAACAATATAGAATATAAAAATGATTAATAATATAATATTAATGTAATGTCAAATATGTAAAACAGGTTTGAATAAAATAAAACATTAATAAATAATATAATATAACAAACATCTTAGATACTGCAGTAATTAAACGTTAATTTAACTTATTTAAAATGTAATATAAAAATAGGTAAAATAATTAAATTTAATGTAAAACATGTAACAACATATGAAATATTACACTATCTTATATAAAATAAAATATTAATAAATAATGCACAATAATGTAATAAAATATAAAAAATGCAAATATAAAATTGTGGCTTAATGTAATGTGTGACACTGAATGAGCAACACCTTTAGCGGAAACTACAGAGGTACCACAGGTGAAATGGGTCCAGGTAGGAACACTAATACTCCGGGGAAAGTTCCCGCTGATGATGGTCGGAGAGAGCCACGGAGGTCTGGTTTGTGACATAATGTAATATAATTTAAAATAATATAATAATAGTATTTTTTTTACTTTTAGTTGTCAGAATCAATTGAAGAGATCTAATGGTGAGATTACTGAGGTTTACAGTGATATATGAATTATTGCATTAAATTGATCATAAATACAACTATAATACATTAAGAGTTATCTCTGTCCTGCCTTAGATTTAATTTATCATTGAAAATCTCCCACTTTTAAGAACAAACATTTATACTAAAGCTGGGGTTTTTACTAAAGCTGGAGTTGATAGTGAGTAAACACATAGCCTTAGGTGACACAGCTGTGTGTGTGTGTGCATGAGAGCAAGGATTGCATGCTACCAAGTCATCTACACAGATCTGTAATCAACTCGCTCACCTGTTGTCCTCTTCTCCACCAATTACTACTTTCTGTGGCATTCACGCACCGTGCGAGCGCTATGTCTTACAGTCCTCTACTTTGTCTGCATGGGTACATGTGAAACTGAACATGTTTGCACTGGTCAATGGAAAACTCATTCGATGCTTCCTCCTTCGGTGCGCCTACTCACATCCGCTTGTGATCGATTATGCTTTATTCTGTAAGCTGACAAACATTTGAGCCAGTCATTTGTATAATTAAATGAGCTGCATTAGAAAATAGCATGTCACAACATAAACATTCTTAATTTCTCTCTCCTGGATATTTCTAAGCTTATTATATTTTTAACAGTTTGAAGGGAGAAAGAAGGACCAGGTCAGTGTTATTGATAAGGCTGGAAGTGCGTCAGTGGCCTGAGTGATGTTTAAACACGAGAGGATGGTGTGGGGAAAGGAACAAATAAACTGTTGGAGTGTAAGCGAAGAGAGAGAGAGAGAGAGCAAAGACTTTCATGTACAGGCCTAGTGAGAGGGAGATAAGAGCAGCCTGGCTTGTTTGAGTTTCCCTCTTCAAATCCTTCTCTCACATCAATACACATATTCCCTCCCTCACACACACCTATCATAAAACAATAAGGACAGGGCTGTTAAAGACTGTGTGAGTGGTGCTAAATTTATTGTGTTCAAAACGTTCTGTTGGTCAGAATCTAAACATCTCACATTTGTCGACATGTGAAGGGGCTGCATCTGTTGTGCAATGCATTTTAATGCCTTTACATTTTGGATAAAATCCTAAACTTACATATTTAATCTATAATAATCTTCGATTTTGAATCTGGCTTTTGATCGCATGCCCTGTTGTTAAAGGGACACTTATGTCAGAAGTAGTTGAAGTATATGAGTATTTTTTGTAATGCTGAAAGATGCACACAAGCATTGTCACAAATGTCATTTAATTTATAAATGTAGTTAAAAATATTGTTATTAATGCATTTTTGAAGAATTTCTGATGAAAAAAAGTTGATGTCCATGCTGTTTGCTGGTCTGTGGCAGGTCTGGTTTCAGTGCAGATGGACGTGTTTCTCCTTCATTTAGAGCATCTCTTCTCTCACTAAATTAATGTAATGGCCTGAAGGAGCAGAGTGACAAGTGCAGGCCACCCATGTTTAGAGTGGACTCTGCTTTATCTCCAACCGTGGGAGGAATTCCCCTCTGTGTGTGTGTGTGTGGAGTTGGGGTGAGGTTAAGGTCAGGTGAAGCACATTCCTCTGAGAGAGGGAAGGAGGAAGAAGAAGAGGACAGGAGGGAAGTAAACAGAACATTTGACAGGCAGGACTGTTTATGTGCAGAGAGAAAAAGCAGAAACTCAGTCCTTCATTTCTAATTCAACCCTTAACCTGCAACGAGGTGATACTGCAATGTGTGCAGTGTGTTCATACCAGGATGTTATTGCGGCATTGTCATCTTGCAGCCTTAAACACGCAACCTCATGTTCTGACTCTTTGTTTTTACTTCTTCTTTTTTCTAAAACAAATGATGGGGGGAGCTGTAAAATGTGTAGAATTTGTGGTGTTTAACGTTTGGTGTGTTTGCCTTTTAGATAAGGTGTGTGAATTGCCCTGTCAGTGGATTTTTTGTGACAGTGATCTGTAGGCTCATTTTTGGAAAGGTTGTTCCTCTGGTTTCTTAGGGTAAGTTTGCCATGTTCTAACATGAAGCAAAAGCACATTCCCCACATATTCTCCCATCTGACAGAAGATGAATGTTACACCAGGCGTTTCATATTCACTGAACACTTTCTTTGGGTTCATCTGTATTATCATTCAGACATTGGAGTACAGGACACCCCCACAGTCCCTGCTACGCTGGACGCCCTGACCCCTCATGGCATTTAAAATCGATTATGTATGGTTACATTTGCTAGAATGGTAACTACTCTAGACATATCATTTAATATGCTGTTATAGGAAACAAATATATTACATACTTAATAATAGTTCAGAACAACCACATTATTTTTCACAAATAAAACATGTTCCAGCATATTCAACCTCCATAAGACTTTTTTGTTTTTGTAAAATGTCTAATTTGCTCATGAGGGTGTGTTTATTTAAAAAATACAGTAAAATCTGTAATATTGTACTGTATTAATTTTTTTTTTTAAATGTCTAGTTTGGAATATTTTAAAATGTAACTTTAACTATGATGGATTTTTGACGTCATTACTTCAGTCTTCGGTGTCACGCGATGCTTCAGAAATTATTTTTTATAATATAACAATGTTTTTTTTTTAAGTTATGCTGATTAGAATTTTTGTGGAAACTTTTTTTTTCCCAGAATACTCTCATCAATTCAAATAATTCAACAGTATTTATTTGAAATCAATTTAATGGTGCGTAAAATTATTGCAAACTCTTACTGACAACCCCCCCCCAATTTAATTAAAAAAAAGCAAGAAACATATGTATAGACATACAGTAGTTGAACTCCCTTAAATGCACCTGTTAGGTCTTTTTGAGCGGAGAATTGAAGATTTAAGACAACAATGTTGATGCAGCTTGACATTAATAATAAGCAATATAATTTACTGACTACAAATGGGCCAACACCTTCTTATAGTGTAGAAGAGTAAAAGTTTCAATTGCAAAAGTTACCCATATTTGCCAAATCATCCTATTACATTTATACTCCCCAGAATTTTAAACCAATACATCTTAACATATGTGATTAGATTCTTGATTCCTTGTACTCTGTTCTTTGTCATTTCAGTTTTTGATGATTAGCTACCGTAGATATTTTATAATAGAGAAAGTTGTTGGGGTTACTAGATGTCATCCGTGAGGTGAGCTGGCTATCTATGTGCTAGAAAGACTAATCCATGATTCGCTCTTTCACTTCAGGTCTGGAGATAGGGTGGAGGGTGTGCGGGAAGTGTTTATGTCAGTCTTCACCCGCAGGCCAAGGAAAAGACAGAGACAGAGAAAAGCTAGGGAAAAAAACAAAAACAAAAAAAAAACAAACCTGTAAATGTGCAGACGTGCTATTGCTCAACACTGCTGGTGCTTCACGCTGCAGGCGGATGTAGACTTGCACAAACCTGTAATATAGGATCCATTCTGTTAACATACACGTTCACTGAGAAGGACACACACACAGACTTAATTTCTCCAATACATTTACATCCACACACTCTCCATCTTATCACTTAAACAGCATGTGTTTCTGATCACAAGTGTGGAGTTGCAGTTTCAGTGAGGCCGTTGTTAATTAAAGGCTGTGTAACTGTATCGGGTGTGTGCTGCTTACTCAGGGACAGAATGGAGGGGACTTTTAGACAACTCCATAAACAATGTGTGCTTGCTGAGAGATCTCGCTCCTAATTTTAGCGCGGAGCGGTTCGGTGGTGTTTTGTTTGTGTCGGGTGAGTCAGACGAGACTCTAATGCTTCAGTAAGTCAGCACAGTCAGTCTCACACTGCTTTTCTTTTCTCATTCACATGTGAAGTTAGTCACTAGATTAGGAGGTGAAAAAAAACAGCAACAAAAGTTGGGCAATCTTCAATAGAATTTACAGAGGTCCTACAAATGCTATTGAACATTCAAAAAAGACACACTAAAAAAAGTGTTTCTTTATTTTTTACTTTTTGTTTTCTAGTCAATAGGCATAAACATCCTGGAAATATAATTACATTACTTCTACTTCTTTTAAAAGTAGTTCATTCACTCAATTGAAAACTGCTGAAAATGTAGTCACCCTCAGGCACTCCAAGATGTAGATGGGTCTGTTTCTTAATTAAATGTATTTGGAGAAATTTTATATCATTTGCTCACCAATGGATCATCTGCAGTGAATGGGTGCCGTTAGAATGAGGGCCCAAACAGCTGATAAAAACATCACAATAATCCAGGATTCCAGCCAATCAATTAAACCCAAAATGCTGTGTAAGCAGATCTATTATTATGATTTATTTAACTTCAAATTGTTGCTTCCAGCTTAAATACATGTCCATAATATTGCCTTCTCCAGTGAAAACATCATCTTGTCTAAATCAGGAGATAAATAATCACAAATCATGCAATATTTGGAAGTGAACAGCCAAAAACAAGACTAAACCATTCCGTTGGTGGATTTTGATTTGAGCACAACCGTGGAACGCCTTTTTACTGCATTACGGCTGAAACTAATGGTTTAAATTTAAAATGTAATGATGAATTGATTTATGGTTGTACAGATGCATCTCATTATATTAGAATGTTGTGGAAAAGTTAATTTCAGTAATTTAACTTAAATTGCGAAACGTGTGCATTAAATACATTCAGGGCTCACAGACTAAGTCTTTTTCTTTTAATTGAGATGTCTTAGACTCAGATTTAACAAAAACCCACCAATTAGAATACTTCATAAGACCAATATACATTTTTTTGTGAATTGTTGGCCTTCTAGAAAGTATCTATGAAGAAACTTCTATGAAGTATGTAACGATTGGACAGAACACGGTAGGTAAAAGTTCAACAAAGGAGTTTATTTTGACACAGAACGAAACAAAGGTAAGTAAACTGAGATTCTTCCATTTCTGGGCATGTAAACAAAATAACTGAAAGTATCTTTCTGATTGTAGATCACCGATGACACGTTGCACACCACCACACACCACAGAAGACAATACCAGACGGGAGACGAAGGGAAGACACAGGAGACTGGACGGAGCAAAGGAGATGTCAGGAAACAATGGGACTTCAGGAAGGCTTCTGGAAAATACAAGGTAAGTATTAGAGATGAGTATGGCAAGGTAAGTGTCCTCTTCGTATTGTCGAGCTTGGACGATGACTGTAGTGTGGTGGGTGCTTTTGAATGGTGCGGGTGAGTGCTGGGAATGAGAGTCAGGTGAGCAGAGCAGGTGATTCCAATCAATATTCAGGGGACTGTGAACGGGAAGTGACTGTGGGGGTGGAGCCTGGTGTCGAAGCTGGGGCCTGTACCATGAAGCCGGATCAGCTAGCTAGCCAGGTAAGTTTAGGATTAGTTTGCACCAATCCTGGGTTTTAGGTACCATGAAAGAACCTCGGCTTCATTTGGTGTCAATTCCCATGGTAACTTGCGCTGCATGGCTAACCTGCTCCGTGGCAGGTTATGTTCTGGGTTAGAGAGCTTAAAACAGAATTTGACCAATCAGCTTCCAGCAAGGTGACATGTGTCTGATGCAATAAAGCCACTCCCCCAGCTTCCCTTACTCCAAATTAAAGGACGCTGCATAGTAAAACATTGTTTAAAGATAAAATCATCCAATTTTTTAAAATTATTATTTTTAGAATTACTTTATTATTTATGTAATTATTATCTCCTTAATCTATTAAACAAGTTTAATATGCTTTTAAATTAATATAAATATAGATAATACAGCTTAATTGCAAGTTGTTGTTTTTTTATTGTTTTTTTTTTTTTCTCAAGTGTTCCTCTTTCATTAAAAGATCGTTTTTATCTTGCTGTGAAAATGTGATTAAATTCTTCATATTGCTCAATCTTTTAATCTTTGTTAGTGAATCTGACTTACAAGAAGAGAATGAAAGTTTAAAAGCATGTGATTGGCTGCTTATTGCTGATGTCACACTTTCATGTGCACGTGCCACATTAACTCTGGATCAAGCCTGGGTTAACAAAGAAAGTTGATGAGCTCCATCATGGTACCAATAATGCCTGATTGCATCGGTTTGGATTTGTCAACCCAAAACTAATCCTTTAACTCTGAGTTTGTTTAGCCACCATCATGGTACAGGCCCCAGGGGCCTAGGGCCTGTTCCATAAAACAAGTTTACCAAAAAGCCAGGCTTATGGCAAATAGTCTGACTTATTTTAATACAAATTAACTGGCAATAAGTCAGACTAACTGAAATAAGCCTGGCTTATTTTGTAAACTTGTTTTATGGAACAGGCCTCTGGAAAAGATCTGCAAGGAGGAATGGCAGAGGATCCCCAAATCCAGGTGTTGCATCTTTCCCAAAAAAGGCTCATGGCTGTATTTGATCAAAAAGGTGCTTCTACTAAATTCTGAGCCATGTCAGTTATGTCAGTTATGTAATACTTAGGACCATGTGATATTTCAGTTTTTCTTTTTTAATAAATCTGCAAAAAATGTCAACAATTCTGTTTTTCTGTCAATATGTGGTGCTGTGTGTACATTAATGAGGAAAAAAAATAACTATGTTATAAGAAAGAGTGAAAAATTTAAGGGGGTCTGAATACTTTCCGTACCCACTGTATATATATATATATATATATATATATATTTATTTTTGCCTTGAAAATAAAACCTTTTCATTTATCCACACAGGTTGTGTTTAGTTTTTAACGTGAGAAAATTTAGCTAATGACCTTTGGTCCTAGTTTTTTAACAACCATATTGTGATAAGTGCTCCATATGAGTTATGTGTTACATTCGAAATCTTCTAAAACCATATAATGATTTTAGGTAATAAACAGACTGAATCTTTCACTCTAGCTCTCACCATATATTTGCTTTTATTTAGATAAATTGTTCTTGTTTTATTTATTGATTGTTCACATCAAAACTGGTGTTATATGTTGGCATTGTTTGAATATAATATCTTTCTTTGTTTTATGGAAGAAAAAAGTCTGTTTGAAACTAAATGAAGGTGAGTAATTAACTGTATTTTCATTTTTGCATGAACTTAACAAATAAACAGCAGTAGAATGGCACGCTTTACGTTCTCCTTGGCACTTCTTTTTCCTCCTCCTCAGCTGAAGCATTTTATCCCATTAAGAATATAAGAGTGAACTGTAGTCCAAATCTGCTGCATTGACACAAGGCATGTTCTCAATAAGTCATGCAAATTAGAGGATCGTCTTTTGGGAGCGTGCTGTCAATCAAACTGAACCCAGAGGCACTACTCAATCTCTTTCTCCTCACAAAGCTTAAAGAGGAGTTCAGAATGGGGAGCGCAGACTTAGTCTCACACATCCATCATGCTAAAGCTGGCACTGTCATAGCCAACTTCCTCTCTTTGGATAAATGAAACTTCAATATGTGTGCCTAAATAATTTGGATTCAATTCATCTTCAAGGCAAAATATTCAGCAATGATCTCTTGATGAACTTTTTGGGTTGAAACTGATAATTTAAATAAATGCAAGAAGTGTGTGCAGAAAAGAATAGCAAAATGTCCAGTGGTATCACCATGTTTTTTTGGGAAATCCCCATTTTTTTGGGACAGTGTGTAAAGTGTTCCTTTTCAGGAACTCGAGCTGCGTCAACGAGACGCTTTGGGAACGCCCCCAGCGTACGTGCTCTGAACAATGTG
>JAUCNO010001851.1:10997560-11013364 GCA_032353835.1 Enteromius viviparus
GTCTCGTAATCAGTGTCTGTGTACTTAAGTCTTGTCTTTTGAGTTCAGTCCTGTCGATCAATGTTAATGTTACGTGTTACTTGTAAGAAGATTCTCGTTTATGGATACTGCTCCACGTTTAATTTGTTATTATTAAAAGTCTTTTGTTTTATATTTTACGTGCTGACTCCTGCGTCATCCTTCACTACCACGACACGTTACAGTATTCTAATAGTCTTTGGTTTATTTACTACAGTGTACTTTTTATCTAGACATTTCATATTACTTGCTCTGCATGTCCTTGATTTTAACTTCCCTACACAAACTCGTTTCTTCTTTTCTTCTTCTTTCATATTTCCTCTCTCTCTTTCTTTCTGTCTCCACCTCATGGATCTCCGGGAATGGAAACCTCAGAACTGCTGAGTGCTGACAGGAGCAACCAGGTTTGGACTCTCTGTGTGTATGTGTAACGGTAACATGCTGAAGGCACACTTGGAATATGCAGCATGGCAAAGCATGGATCACACTCCACCAATGGCCACCCAATACCGCCGGCTTTGACCTGGGGTGGGTTCTGCAGTTGAAGGGGGGTGTAGGTAATCAACCTGACATATTCAGCAAGTATGCTTAAAAGCACACACAGAAGTGAAGTCTTGTGACTGAGGCTTTGGCAGGGACTGACAGGACTGTGATTGTGTGTTGTGTTGAGTTTCAGCTCATGAGATCCACATGCATGTCCATGTATTTACTGCCAGCTGCCACACATTCCAGCTGCCTGTTCTCAAAAACTGAAGCCTGAGGAATGCTGGAGGTGGACACAAAAAGCACTGATAACCTTTTTTTATTCTTAACTGTTTAGCCTGTTAATCCTAAATATAATCATATAGTAAGTAATGTAGTTTGTTAATATTACTCAGTTCTTAAAGGTATAATTATACAGTTACAGGGACACCTTAAAATAGTTTGTAACAATAGTGATAAATAAAATAATCTTTTGGAAGTTTTGATTTTATTTTTATCTTTGCAGAATCTGTGAGATAAAAAAATATAGAGGGAGCATTTTTAAACAATGCATGTCAGTTATTCACAAATCTTTACTTTAGAATGGAGAGACGAAAGAATGAAGAATGTCGATGAAATTTTCCAAATGATACATAGTTCCAGACGACTTTAACAAGTTTTAATTTAGGCCCTTGGTTAACCTCAATCACCCAATCTACCGCTATGAGAACATAGAAGTAAAGCTTTTACATTGCAAATTGTTTGTATGGAATGTGTGACAGACAATTAGCTACGTAGTGTTGTTTGAACTTTTTTTTTTTATATTAAAAGGCTTTCTCCTATTTCATCTAAGTATACTGAGTTGCGATTCACTGACAATAAAATTACAAACTTTTTTGCAATGGTTTTAGCATTGTGAAAAAGAATAGTATATTTGTGTGTGTGAGAGATAAAAGTAACAGTTAGAAGGTGAGTGAGAGTGCAAGTGTTAAAGGACAGAGAACATATGGGTGTGTGGAGAGAGTGTGTTTGCAAACCCCGGAGCTTATCAGTAGGTCATGGGTGGGGGAAACAGAAACTATACCTCACCTTAACCTTGACTGTTCATGAGAGCGAATACCATACACATGCTCTTTATATCACAATTATGAAGAATCAAAAGGTCCATCTTTTCTCAGAACTAAGGTTTAACTAACTGGTGTTTTAGTGGATATGTAAAGTATATATAGGCTACAAGGGCCATCAAACTGACCAAAAGTGCAAGGGCGTAGGTTTGATGTTGACATTGGTGCGGACATGACAGCAAGAATTACACAATTGTGATTATGTAAACCAACAACATTACAGTCATTCACTCAAAAAAAAGTTTTTCGGGGCTCAACATTAACTTTCTATGTCTGTGTTTATCTCTTGTAAATCTTCTTCGGAGTACTGTACTTACTACATGTGCACCTGCAGGCAGAGTGTGAATTAAACAGTGTATTTCTATAATAAAAGAATATTAAAATTAATTGGACCAATAATGGTAAAAATAAATAGATAAATAATTAACTAATTATAATAAAATTATAATAAAGCAGCACAACTGTTAACTGAAAAACATCAACAACAATAATAAGAAATGTTTCTCAAGCAGCAAATCACCATATAAAAATAATTTCTGAAACAACTTCATAAAATTTACAGTAAAATAAGGCAGCTGTTGTTAGAATTTTACTGTAAAAAATACAGTAGCAACATTTAAGGTTTTACTGTAACTTAAATTTACAGTTGGTGATATTATGTTAAAATACCAATCTTTTCGAAGAAATGAAATCTGTTTTGTATCTTTGTAAAACTCTGAAAACCACAAAAAGCAGGTGGTGATGAGAACCAACAAAGCTATGGGCAAGTGTGCCTTGGAACAGAAGCCGTTTTTACCAAAAGCTGTAATACCAAATATTTAAATGATTTAGTTAATAGACGTTAATTGATAAATTAAATCTATTTATGGCATTATTTTTGAAAGCCTTGTCATTTTAAAGCATTTTTACACAAGTGTCTAAAACTTTGAACAATAATCTCACTGCATTATTACAATTAATGACAAAAATAACAGTTTGGAAATGTGGAAAACTGACACGCTACCTGCAAAAGATAGAAATAAAAACCATGTTTTGTTTTAGCCTAAAAGTTTTGCACAGTACTGTATTAAAAGTTCTGGGAATTTCATTTTCCATATGTAATGTCTACTAAGATTTTTCACTGTAGATAGTAAACGAACTTAGCATTTTCACTTTGACTACAGCATTTTTACAGTCTTTTACTGTTAAATTCACTGTCATTTTTTACAGTGTGGGACACTGAAGACTGAAGTAATGTCTGCTGAAAAATAGCCAAGACATTAGCATTTTCATAAATCATTGCATGCATCTTGTGAGGTGAGTTTCATGTGATGCTGTCTGCTTTTACAGTGGCCTTTACAGTGTAGTCGGTATCTGTGATGTGATGTAAGATTGGCACTGTAGAGAGCAGCTGTCCCGTGGAGAGATACAGCCAGTGTGGACATGTACAGTCTCTGGGTGTGCTTTGTGCTGAGAAAAAAACAGACAAAATCTCTTCACAGGTCACCTGGGTCAAGAACATTACCGTGTATATGCATGGTTATGGATACCAGCCCATATGTGAGAGAGATCATGTGAGGGCAAGAAGATATGAATGAGCTCTCAAACTGATTTATGCTTTTCAGAAATGCAGCTGTTTGAATGCTAATTAAGGTTCAGCAAAGGTTAGTACTTCAGAGAAAGGTGAAAGGTGATTAGTTACAGAGAGAGTTTTCATATGTATGCTTGTTAGAATGGATGCGGAGTAGAATGAGTGTTAGGATTGTTTTTATGTTAAGTATTGGCTTATAATGAAGCCAGTTTATTCAAAGTTACTGCCAAATGAATATGGGTGTTTATTCAACCCTTGTGAGAAAACGTGCTTGATTGTATTGATTGTGTTTCTAAACACTTGTGAGTACTGTTGTAATTAGTGTACTTTGAAATGTCAAAAAAAAAGAAAAGATTTAATGTACAGTAAATAAATTCATCTTTTGTTGTGCTTTAAAGAAGTGCACTTATTTGAAGTGTTAACATACTAAACACAGGTATGGTACTTTATTAATGAGATAATGGGAACTGTAACTACTTGAAATTACATTTAAAGTTTAAATGTGTCATTTAAAATATATTTAAATACATGACATGCACGTTTCATAAACCATAAATTCTTGTTAGTTCTGCACTACACTAGATTTAGTTATAAAATTATGCACTTATGTTCTATTTAATTGGCAAAAAACCCCCACTAATTTTAACAAATTTAATTTTACTAATTGCATGTAATATGAAGAATTTTAATATAATACATAATAATACATTATCATTTAGTTGTAAATGACATGCAGTTAAGTTTCTGGAAATTTAAATTCTGTTAACTCTTTACAGTAATATTTACTATATTTTAAAGTATGTCATTACTGAAACGCCCCTGTTGATGATTATGTTCAGGTGTGTTCTATTAATTAACGTCAATTGTCTGTCCTTTATTAGTTACATCCTGTTTAGTTCTCATTGTCTGGTCATTATTGTTGCTTTGGAAGTCGTGTGAGTTACCCTGCCTATGAGTCTGCTCTTCTGGAATATTAAAGGATTTGTTATTTGTTGCACTACCGACTCTGCTTTCATGCTTTCACCACACACACCGTGACAGAATGACCAGACCTTCAAACTTAAAGTGAACGGCGTGTCTTTTCCCAACCTTTTGTTTTCTGTCTTTTTGTCAGTTTTAATTTAATTGTTTCCCCGGTCTTTCCCATGGATGTCTTGTTAAGCCCCAACTATCTCCTCCTAATGCTGGAGCAGGGGAAGAGATCGCTCGAGGGCCATACAAGACCGTTCTGGGACATTGCTAATTACACCAGCTTTCTGGACAGCGTGATTTGTGTTTTCTACCACCGAAGCCTGAGACCTGAGCAGAGTGCCGCTGTCAGAAGATGGCCCTCGAGCAGACTTGCTGGATTGAACACTGCTAACCCTCAGCCCAGAATCTGTGTGCTGGTCTCGCCACGGGTCTGCCAGCTGCCATCTGCGTCATGGCTGGATGATCCCTCAGCTCCGCCTCCTGCCTCAGAGTGTCGGACTGCTCATAGCTCTCCTCCCGGCTGCCCGACCACCTCCTGAACCTCCTCCTGACTTGTTCTCTTGTCTTCTGGGTCTTGTTTATGCCGCGAGGATTTGTTATTTGTTGCACTACTGACTCTGCCTTCGTGCTTTCGCCACAAGCACCTTGACGATTACCGACTCTTTTTGCTTAAATTATGCTGTAATATAGTGAAGTGTATGTAATAAGTGTACAGTGCACGTCTACAATGTAGTTAACTCTCTCAGTATAGTTTATTAAATGTGTAGCAATTTACAGCAGTGGACATATTTTAATAAAATAGGCTACATGCATCAAAAATCAGTAGATATGCAATTATTGTTAAAAACCATAATTTTAATAAAAACAAAACTGTCACTGTCAAATTATGTATTGTTTTTAGATGTATCCTGTACTGAAAATTATTTTTTAAATGTTTGTTTCTTTTCAACATCTCTTAACATTAATTAATTACATACGATTGATGTATGTTAGAAATTGCTAATCTTGACGTTTACTAACAAATTTGAAGACAAAAAATTATATCTGCATTAATTACGGAACTGTGAACTAACATGATCATGAACATTTTGATTAACTAACATTGACAAAAATTAATAGCTGCTTATTGGCTTATTGTTAGTTGTATTACCAAATGAAATATTAATTAAAAATGTTGTACATTATTAAGTGAAAAAACTAAGGCTACTTCAATAGCCGGCTTTTTATGCACTATATATATATATATATATATATATACACACACACATTATTTAATTGTTTAATTACATTTTTAAAATGAAATAATAATAATAATAATAATAATGTTACAAAAAATAATGAATATGAAAATAATAAATAAATATAAAGAAATAAATATTTATTTTAAAAAATTAAAGATGATTTTTAAAATGTAGTAAATTTTATTAATGTTTATTTAAATCCTATGTCTAGAATGATAGAAAACCTTGCGTAAAATACATTTAAAAAGTATACAAAATAAATTATAAAGACATAATTTATTATTATTTAAAGATGGTTTCTCTTTTTTATAATCCTGTGACAAAAAGAAAATGAATCTATCCTATTAGTTAAATAGAAATACCTGTACTTAACCGAATACTCATGAATGAAGATTTAAGTGAAGGAGCAGTCATAAATCAAACTGGAATATCTTGCTCAGGGACCAGTGATGACAGGACACGACTTTGGCCTCTGGAGCTGCATTGTATTGTACCAACAACGTCACTGTGTTTCTACTTGTCTGTTTGGTTGCAAACACTAAAGGGAATTATTAAAATATATGCTGAGTGAAAGATATCATTAAAGAGAGTCTTTTACTAAGCAGCTCAATACAGCATTTTCTCTGAGTCTGTACCATAAACATAGAGTTGTTATAACCATCCTGCATACTTTTTAAGCTTCAGTTCTTGACACAAGAGCTCAAACAACACTAACATGACAGATTGTCCATGGTCTTTGGAGCATTTAAAGGCCAAAGTCTAGACACTGTTGCTTTAAGTGCTGTAACATTTAAATACTTAATGTTCATTATGTGCTGAATGAAGTATCATTCATCATGATGCGAATGCTTTCATATAAACAGACCAGAAGAGTGTTTGAGTCAGGAGCTGTAGATTGAACGCTGAGGCTGTAAACAGAGATGCGATGGAGAGGGCTGGTTGAAGTCTTTCTCTCTAATTAGGCTTGTTTGATAAGAAACAGATGTCTATTAATAAACTGATGGTGTGCTTTGTGTTCCCTCGAATGCCTGTGTTCCAGGAGCGGAGCAAGGACATAAAAGCATTCCTGCCAATTCCTCTGTGGGACGCCGAGCTCAGCGCACATATGCATGCACATACTCCACGATCCTGAGTTCAACTAGACCTGTGAACAGCTGTATTTAGCTTATGATTCTTACATGTAAACAAACCCAAACAAAAAGCACGAATTTATAAGTTTCTCATATCATTAATAAAAAAGAAAACCTTGCCTTTGCCTTTAAAGGGGTCATCCAGTGCCGCATGCACTTTTACAAGCTGTTTGGACTGAAATGTGTGTGGGCAGTGTGTGTACACAACCACCCTACAATGATAAAGATCCACCAGTAGTTTTGTTTTAATTTAATAAAAATAAGTTGCCCCTTCTGAAATCAAGCCATTTTCAAATACATCACACCGACAGAGGCCACTCCCACAGTAGTTGATTGACAGCAGCGTGTCACACAGACTGAACTGGTGTTTTACCTCAGACCCGCCCTGAGTAAGCCGTCATCAGACTCAGAAGACTCCTAAGCCATATAGGTGTTGTGGAATGTATTAATGAACATACAGTAGCAGTACCTCCGAGATTTGTGTGACTGAAGATGCAGAGGATTTACGTTACGTTTGGTTCTGAATGGAAACGCGCCCTTGAAATGCGTTTATGTTCACGCAAATCATTCATGATCCAGCCTCACCTACAGAAGCAGTGAGTATAATGTCTTTTAATGAAGCTTTGCAAATCGCCTTAACTAATAATGTGCTACATAGCAAGTTTCACTATGAATACGACTAAAAAAAGATCCTCCGAGAGCGCATTGGAAAAGAGGGGTTGGGTCAGGTGGAGCTCGTGAAGATTTAAAGGGGAAGTACACAGAACAGAGTGATTTCTAAAAAAAACTGTTTTTGATCACTATAAAGCTTGAATAATTCATGTAAAGATATTCTCAATATCTTAAAGCCTAAAATATGTTCATTCACAGTATAGTCTGTTATCTTTATCTGTCAGATATATTTATTTTTATAATTTGATATAACATATTATACAATTATTTTAATACTTACCTATTTGTGGTTAAAACTTTAAAAATATGTGTGATGCTATATTAATTTTGGTGTTGCTGTTTAGTACTCTTTAAAGGTAGAAATAATTATTGTAATACATTATAAAAACTATAATTCTTTTAATCTTTTAAAAGAAATCAACTGCCTTTTTTTGCATAAAAATATTAACTGCTTAAAAAACTTACAGATCCTTAAAGGCCTCATAAATACAGTGCATAATAATGTGTTTTACAATGTATTATGGGTATACAAAGTGTTGTGAGATATTTGAGCTGTAGTGGAATCACTGTGAGTCATAAACATTTGCGTATTGGTAATGACCATTGTTTCACATATTATTCTGCAATTACGAGTTCAAGAGGTAACGGCAACATTTGAAGGCTAAAATATTTAGTGAACCGGTGTGGAATGCATCATTCCAGACCTTGATGATTCCAGATGTCTCCTGTCTTTTGTTTGGGCTTGTTTACACGTCAAAAGTATTTAGTTTCTTTCCAATCACAACTAATTAAATTGCACTTCCTGTTCCTTCGATCCAGTCAGTTGTGTAGAACAGAACAATCTCTGCCTGAGGCGGACTGGCTGCTTATTGTTATGGTGCCTTTTCTTTCTTCCCTTGGAGAAAAAGTTCATTGACTCCCTCCACCAGTTTTTATGTTTTCCTCCACATGCCTGGAAAAGTTCCATCTTTTATTTGTGCCTTTCTTTCTTTCTAAATGCCACATACACATACAGATGATGTACCTATCTAAACATACATGGAATAGAAAAATAAAGATAAACCAGTATATTCCGTACTCAGATTAAAGAGAGAAAGATTAGGCCCCTCAGGCTTTTCTGGGGTTAAAAGGGTATTTGACACCCTGTACACAATGGGAGGAAGTGAAGTTTGTTTTTGCACCTCCCCTCAGGCCAGAATCAAACTACACAAATATACAAGGAGCCCAGACCCTCAGAGCTCTCCCTCTCCCTTTCTTTCTGTGTATGTGTGCATTAGCCGCCTCCTGGGCCCCTTGTGGTTTCCCCCCAATGCCTGCTGGCACATTGACAGAGGTCAGAATAATAAACAGCACGTTGATGGACCTTGACCTGAGAAAGACCATGCTTCCCCAGAGAGAGCTGAACCCTGGAATGTTTTGTCAGGTAACCTAACATATGCTTGATGTGGTAATAACTGAATTAAGCCTCGTCTCCTGAAACATGTCAATTTCTACAAAGCTCATCGCTCTAAAAAAGCAAGGTGTGCTCTAATTGGTCAGCTATCCAGTGTACTGTGATTGTCCAAATATCGCAAGTGTGTGGCGGAAATGTTTCATTTTCACAATGAAACACAGCGTCTCCAGAACATGGCGCCTGCAGCAACACTACAGCAAGAATAATAGCTCTGCCCACTTTCTTTGCGCAAACATTTGGCCAGTGTTCGAAAATAAACCCACACTGTGATGTAGAAAAGTGGGGGCATATTTAAACGAGCTGTTTTAGGGGGGTGTGGACAAGTCAGAACTTTTATAAAGAATATCTCTTTTAAAACTTTAGGGATGTTGTCTATGCATTATGTGGTAACTGAAAGATTGAAGGAAACAGAGGTTCAAAATGAAGATAATATAATTTTTACTCAGCCCTGCAAGTCTGGACGACTTAGTCAAGTTAAATAATACTTTAGGCTTTTAATCAGTTAATTGAGAACCAATAATGTACAAGTTTTTGAAACTTAAACCACATAAACACATTACATTAAATAGATAAAATATGCACCAAATACATAAAATAATGTCCATTTTTAGCAACATCATATGACCCCTTTAATTTGTACTATTTTATATGTTTTCAAATTTTGTTTCAGTGACGTTTATGTTTAAGAACTTTCATGCTTTTTTATTTAAAAATCATGTTTCGTTACAATTTACATTGTAAAGATTCATACAAAATTGCCACCTTTTAAATTAGCTACACTTTCCTGTGAGATCAGGTTGAAATTCCTGTGTTTTCTACACCTTGTTTTAACTAGGGTGTGATAAACTACTATTTTTTACTGCAGTCTCGAATCACAATCTAATTAAATCAATACCTACCTATAGTTCATAAGCTTATAGCAATTTGTAAAGGTTAGATAAACTAGAAAAGCACCAAACAAAACAGAGAAAAGATGGAAACAGCCTCGTGAGAACAAGATCAAAGAAAAGCATAGAGCTGAAATGTAAGACAGAGCAGGGAAAATGACGAGGTGGCAAAAATCCATCTAGCATCCCACCAGAAAAGCTTGAAAAATGGAGCAAGTGAAAGAAAGAGAATGAAAGGGGGACTCAGTTCCAAGCCCACACATAATTGGCCAGAGGAGAGAGTGGTGGAAAGAAAAGAGTGAGTGTGTGAGTGAAGGAGAGAGGCAGGGAATGTCATGCATGAGCTACCTGCCAAGCTTTAGGGGAATGAGCAGTTTAAGTGGCATATGAATCCAGCCTGACTGACTTATGTATTGTTGTACGCTTTCATTCTCTAGCTCTGCGAGAAGGATTTCAGACAGTCCTGTCGACTTTCCACTGTTTACATTTGCAGCAAGATTCTTAACCCTGTTGTTTTTTCCTGTCGCCTCAGTGTTGTGCTGTCTAATAAAGGCAAAGTCCCCATAAAATAAACAATCTTATTGTATAAAGTATTAAAATATGAATACAAATCACTAGGTTCTTAGTAAATGCTGTCGTCGTGTCTTGCTGTGCAATATTCAAACATCTCTACTCTTCTCTGTTCTGCCTCCAAACTCTAATTTTGGCAAGAGACCTGTGTCCATTTCATCATTGATGACTGTTTTTGGCTAGGACCTCGGTTTAAGATTTGTGGCATATATTTATTGTGAAAATAGAGTTAGAGAGCCATTCAAAAAACTACTGATTCATATGGCTTGCTGTTATGGTTGACACTTTTGGCCAGAGAGTGTGGCTTTATGGGAGTCCCCATTAACGGCTGGCTCAACACCCTTCAATCATGCTCAGCTAAGACCACGGGCCCGAAGAAAACACTGGAGCCGTAGAAAGCCGCTGAGAGAGTACTGATAGCTGAACAGCGGCTACCAGCCGAGAGTGAGAGTTGTGGCTCCAGCTGGTGTGTTTTATCCGAGTAATTAGCTGTAATCAGTCCTCTCAGCTCTCTGGGTGTTCCAGAGCCCTGTTTTCACACGCTGACACACACACATAAGCACAGTAAACAGGCAGCTAGCACTGTTGCGGCATGAAATAGCTTCACAAAATGTTACAATTTTTAACTTTGCACAAGATGTAAGATACAAAATATGCAAAAATGTTTTTTTATTGTTGTACAGGTTTTTTTTTTTTTGCAGCATTGCCTGTAATTTTGTGGATTTTTGCTACATCGATGAAAATACTAAATCAAGTCAAAGTTAGTAGTCGTTCCTGAAAGAATCGCTTGACTGAATGATACAGAAAGTAATTGAATTTGTGTTTCTCAATGAAACACACAGAAGTGGTGCTTCATTACTGAATGAAGAGGCTGACACAAAAATTCGGAGCAACTCATAGTAGTGGTGTTTTGTTTCTGAGTGCACCAGTGTTTCTGAATGAATCGGTTGACTGAATGATTCAAAGCACACAGTAGCAGTGTTTCGTTCCTAAATATTTTGTGTCTGAATTAGTGTTTGCTTAAAAAAATTATTCTGAGTAATTTAATGTAATGGTGTTTCGTTCCTGAATGAACGAATCATTTCACGAATTCACGAACGAATTCACTGAATCATTTGATAATTCACTAATAAAGAGTCACTTGTTTCATTCCTGAATGAATCAGCATTTCTATACAAACTGGTAGACTGAATAATTTGATGATTCACTTCATTCATTTGAACAGTCACTTGTTTCATCCATGAATGAATCATATCCCATAACTAACCTAAATTACAAAAAAAGAAAGAAAATTAGAAAAGTCCAAACTCTTATTAAGGTTAATGTCTTATGTATTCCATATTTTTTTAACATAAAGAAAACTAAAGCTAAAGGTTAAAAACTACTAGCTAATTTAAAACATAAACATCATTTTAAAAGTGCCTCAGTTTAAAAAACTGCCCCATTTTGCTTGCATCAGTAACTGATAAATTCCCTCCTGCTTGTTTGGACTGCTTTAAGGAGCTGCTTGTTTGTATGTTCCGGTCTTAATATGAAGTTGGTCCTTTCTCTCATAAAGTGGTTTGTGCGTTTGTGTGTGCGCATGAGTCTGTTCCCTCATATGTTTGGCACATGTTGGCTCAGTGTTCCTTCTGTCTCTCTGTAATGGCTGGTATCCCTCACAACAGTTAGTGGACCCCCACCCCCCAGCCCCCCTGACCCAACCCATTCCCCATCCAAATACCCCCCCCCCCCCAACTAATACACACCCTAACCCTGATTAGATCGGTTAGACAGCATTAATTAGTAGCATAATGAAGCGGTCTAACTACCATATTCTCAACTTGAAGAGCTGTAGATGAATCACAGACGTCTGTAGGAAGTTTTACACAATTCAACAAATTAAATTATTATAAACTATTTCCAGACATTAGCAACACCATATTTGATCTAAACAAACACTTGCTATTAAGTATTTCCCAACAATTGACTGCTTTGAATAAACCTGTTGTGTTGTTGTCCATTTGAACGCCTGTCTTCTGTTTTCTCAGAAGCTTAGGTGAAGTCAGGTAATGTACAGTATGTGTGTATGTCCACCTGCTTTAGTCTAGCGCACATTATAAGCTATAAATCTGATCTGACTTTCCATAGAGAGCTGTATTTTTACCTGCCATATGTTATTGAGGTTATATTTAGGATACATTTCTAGGAATGTTACATAATATTCCCAACATGTATGGCAATTACAGCAGTGCTGCCAGTACAGTTGTATGGAAACTGGGCAAAGTAGGTTTTCAGAAAATCAGGATATGTAATAAATATCAGTGACACTTTTTAAAATCGGTAATTAACAATCATTATATAATTCATAGCACAAATTAACTTGTTCAGTTTAGTGTTATAAAAAAAAAATCAGTTGGTTTTAGATTATTATATCATGTAGGAAGAAAGAGAGAAATTAATAAGTCGGGCATCAGTTGATTGAAATTATAGCATAATTTAGCATAAACCACAACATGTTTTACCACACAGTGGTGTAAAAATCAAGTAAGAGATGACATTTAAAAGTTTGGGGTCAGTAAGATATACTGTATATGCAACTATTGAAGAGTTAATTCAGCAAAGATGCATTAAATTGGTTCAAATGTTAAATTTGTAATGTTATAAAAGATTTCAGTTTCAAATAAATGCTGTCCTTTTGAACTTTCTATACATCCCAAAAATGTTAAGCATCACAACATTATCAACCATGATAATTGTGAGAAATCTTTCATGAGCAGCATATTTGATTTCTGAAGGATCTTGTTGGAGACTAAAGTAATTGTAAAAAAAATTGAGAATAGTACTGTTTTTATTGTTTAAAAAAAAATAAGAAATGAAATTATAAATCAAATATATGCAAGCTTATAAAACAGTTCTTGAAAAAATAAATAACTAAAAATACAGGCCATAAACTTTTGTACAATAAGTTGTGTACATTTAATCTGGAGAACTCAAAACAAAGAACTTTGATGTAGTAGAAATATTTGCAATGAGAGGGTGCTATGTCTGTATCTTAAGTTTAATATGAGAATGCATGTCACTCTCTCTTGAACCTCTGTCCATCTGTGTGTGTGTGTGCGCGTGTTTGTGAATGGGCCATGACTCACATGTCAGGGGCCCTGTGTCTGTCTGCTGCCAGCTCTGCATATTTTCAGAGTCAAAATGTGAAAATGTCTGAGACTCAGCCCACCCCTGTTCATATATATGTATGTGAGTGATGGGCCTTGCCCAGTATGGTTTAAATAGACACAGGAGACTAGCCAAAGAAGACAACTGAACAACTGTGAAAAGACAAGGCCCTGTGGCAAATGACTAGGAGCACTCTCGCGAGACAAATAAGCGACGGCAGCTCCAAAAACAAGCCCAATATTGCTTTATTCAACTTCAGTATATAAGAATGTATATAAAAATTAAGTGTGTGTTTGCTCAAAACAAGAAAACAATTCTAACTAAATTAATTAGTTTTATGCATAAACCTCATTTAATCTCAAGATTAAAAAACAAGACTGGTTTCACCGACAAGATAGCAGAGTTATTTTAAGATCACTTATCAGGTCACATATTATGGCTTAAGCCTTGTGAATTTTATTTTTTATTTAATTTTTTTTGCAATGCAAGATTATTAGATACAGATCAGTTATCAGTTTATTTTTGCTCTGCCAACTTACATATAGATAAAGCCAAAGCAAAAAAAGTTTGGGTCAATGCGCATCACACTTTTTAAATAATTGATCCAATGACTCAAATAGACTTTTCCTACTGAAATAATGATGTAACTTAAATAAAGAATCCCTGAAAAATCTCTATCGACTGACAGACTGACAAAGGTCTTGGGAAATGTTTTCAAAATGAAATAACATAACTTGACACAGCATCTTAAAAATAATAAAGTAATATTATAACAATGAGTGTGCTTCTGTGAGGAGTAACAGCAGTTAAAATTCTTGCACGTGATTTATGGGAAATAATCTGAAGCAGCAATTTGTTACGAAGTCTAAAATATTGCACTGTGGAGATTTTGGAGATAATTTCTGTCCTTAATGTCTGTCTAAATGTTGCCAGCACAAAAAACACATTTCATAGCCAATGTAAATTAAGTGCAGGTGCAGAATTTGCTCCAGAAATGCTTCCTGTAAAGCAGAGGTTCTGTTTTGATGTCCATGAGGTAAATTTCATTTGAGCTTACAACTCTGAGTGCATATGTGCCATCTGTCTGTTTCCATCGGCAAGCACAATTACCTCTCACATTATGTTTTGATGGAAAACTGGTGTTCTTTCCTTCTCTTTACCATCAGTTACCACTGATTCAACCTCTTCCTTCTCTTCTTGCCCTCTGCCCCTCCTCCCCACTTCCTCTGGTTTGATGTTAGGCGCCCAACATTCCAGCATTCAGACAGGATACCCCACATCCTGAATAAAGAAGTTTAGAATCTGCTTCTAGAATGAGGAGGTTTGTTTTAGGTTGGAAAAGAACATACAGTGTTGGAGCCTTCTGAGCATTATATCAATCTGTCACATAGTGTATTGATAATGCATAAAAGCATGTGTCTGCCACTGGCTAAAATAAAATAAATAATATAAAGCTTTTTATTCGCTTTTAGGCATGTTCAAAAGCGTTGTAATTTTGTCAAACATGCAAAAAATTATTTAATCAATATAGGATGCATTTCTATGACTAGCCTTAGTAAACAAAGAATTGGTCTGAAAATGCTTAAAGAGAGATCGCTATCAAATCTTATTCCAAGACTGTGTGAGAGTGTTTCTAAGGTGTGTTTTCTTTGTAAAGCTTGTGACAGTGAGGTCTTATGTGTGTGGAGTCCTGCACACACACAGCTGAATCTAATTCCCTGGTTCCTCTTAAAATGTAGCTGAGCAAAGCCAAGTATGTGTGTGTGTGTGTGTGTGAGGTTCAGTCTACAATATCTCTGCACTGATAAACAGATGCACAGCAGGAATTCAGCTTTCTCTCAATTTGTATGTGTCTGTACACTTCAGGCTTTCTCACTTTACACTTTGATCTACATTGTCTCAGTGTGATGCATGATGAAAATCTGCCACGTTCCTTTCATCTTGTGCCTCCATCTTTCAATTCCTTGATCTGTGTCAGAGACAGGTTGGGTGGGGTTTTATTTTGTGCATTTGGCAGAAGTGGTTGTTGAAGGAAAGGAAGAGGAAGGCCCACTTTTAGGTTCCTTTATATAGATGGGTAAAAAATATATATGGATACTAGATACAGTTAATATTTTTTTAAAATATATTTAGCAAGCATGCATTAAATTGATCAAAAGTGACAGTAAAGACATTTATAATGTTACAAAATATATAACGTTTTGTTATTTTAAACTTTCTATGAATCAAATAATTTTTTACATAATATATCTGTAGTGTAATATATATAGTTATAATATATACATATACAGTGGGTACGGATAGTTTTTAAATGTTTCACTCTTTGTTATATTGCAGGCATTTGCTAAAATCATTTAAGTTCTTTTTTTTTCCCTCATTAATGTACACACAGCACCCCATATTGACAGAAAAACACAGAATTGTTGCATTTTTGCAGATTTATTGAAAAAGGAAAACTGAAATACCACATGGTCCTATGTATTCAGACCCTTTGCTCAGTATTTAGTAGAAGCACCCTTTTGATCGAATACAGCCATGAGTCTTTTTGGGAAAGA
>JAUCNO010001851.1:11024227-11048725 GCA_032353835.1 Enteromius viviparus
TATACATTACCATCACTCTGTTCTTCTACTTGATAATGTTCAGTGCTTTGCTACAATCTGTATTGTTAAAAGCACTATATAAATAAAAGTGACTTGACATGACTTAAAACATGTGGTTCTAATGGCTCTTCTGAGTAGCAGCTATCCATGTGCGGCATTAGATCTGTTTGTTTGGGTGGCAGTCCTGTCCTGTTTATTGTAATTCCATGTGTGGGAATATATGCATGTCTATTGAAGTAGCAGCTTGTTTTACTTACACTCAGTAGCATACATTTATTGTCATGCATTGTCCTTTTTTGTTACCTGCATTGTTAGCTTTTCTATTCCTATTTGCCTTTTTTCCAGCATTTGCCATCTGCATAGAATTCATATCGCAGAGGGGAGAACACGATCCTCTGACCCTGATTAGCTGTTCAAACTTCTGACCCCCTATCAGTCTGATCTAAGATCAGATATCCAAAGCTCTGAAAGCTGCAAATAAACACTTGGGCTGCTTCAGTTGGTCCATGTAACGAAGCCCCCGTGAGCCATTTGGCTCTCTCTATACATTCGCTCTGCTCACTGTGGAGTTTAATGGTGTGTTTTTTTAACAGTCTCCAACTTTAAGAGAAAGTTTGGGGCGAGCTGCGGCAAACCACGTAGTGGGAACTTGGTCGGGTTCCAGTGCTTTCATTTACTATTACTGTAGGTACTGTATAAGCCGGGCTTGTACATACTGTATACTAAATGTTTTTGTGAGAGTGGCGATCTGAGGTAATCTGTCTCTTATGTAGGATCATTTCCAAATGAGAACTGATCCTAATTTTTTGGGGAAAACTTGATTCTACTTCAAAGTTAAAATAAGAAATGTCAGGTAAAGTTTAATATAAGAATTTAAGTAACACTGCAAGATTTAAAGTAGGAATTGTGATGTACCGCAAATGCATAAGAGGCTTACATAGATTTTTTTTTTAAATGGATACATTTTAAATAATGTATATTATTTTAATATACTTTCATTCATTACCCATTCACTGTAGAGGATCCATTGGAGAGTAAACGAATGAATGCAAAATTTTGTTGTTTTTTTGTTTTGTTGTTTTTGTTGAACTATTCCTTTAACATCATGTTATGCATGCCAAGCAAGACCATTTTTCAGATTAGAAGCTCCCACGCTTCCTCTGACATGAGTTTAACAGAACATGCAGATCAGCAGAAGAATGCCAAGGTTTGCAAAATCCCTTCTGCTATGACTCTAAATTCATTCAATGGTCTTTTTTTTTTGGCTAGATTAAAGAAACATATACATGCTGAATTAGCCCATCCATCCATCTTCTACTGCTTATCCGGGACCGGGTTGCGGGGGCAGCAGTCTAAGCAGGGACACCCAGACTTCCCTCTCCCCAGACACTTCCTCCAGCTCTTCCGGGGGAACACTGAGGTGTTCCCAGGGCAGCCGAGAGACATAGTCCCTCCAGTGTGTCCTAGGTCGTTCCCAGGGCCTCCTCCCGGTGGGACATGCCTGGAACACCTCCCCAGTGAGGCGTCCAGGAGGCATCCATGACAGATGCCCGAGCCTGGCCTCTCTCGATGTGGAGGAGCAGCGGATCTACTCTGAGCTCCTCCCGAGTGACAACTGGTTGGGTCTCCCAAGGCAAAAAGGTCCTAGGTGAAAGGCCAGACAAAGAGCGGTCCTAAACCCTATATAGCGAGGAACACAATTAAAATTGCGACGTCACCCGGTACGGCACAGCCGGGGCCCCAACCTGGAGCCAGGCCTGGGGTTGGGGCTCGTATGCAAGTCTTGTTTGCAGGTCTTACCCCACGGGGGCCGGGCTGGTCCAGCCCGAAGGAGCGACATGGGGCCGCCCACCCGTGGGCCCACCACCTGCAGGAGGGACCATAAGGGGCCGGTGCTTTGTGGGTTGGCCGGTGGTTGAAGGCGGGGACCTCGACGACCCAATCCTCGGACACAGCTGAATTATCCCATGTATGTAAAAAAAAAAAAGCAAAGAATGTGATTTTCATATTTTTCAACAGCAGATACTTAAAAAGACTGTAGAGGTTGGAAAAATGATCAAATTCCAGTTTTTCCTAAGCCACCTTCCCTAAGCACATTTGTATTTCCAATTAAGGTAATGTTACAAACTAAAGTGAAATTATTGAATATCCCTATATAAGGAATGCTGGAGTATCCTCATCCTGTCATGTTTATAACAGGAAAAGACAACATGGAGTCTTTTGCTAAATCTGTGTATTGGAACAAAACCAAGAACAAGTAAGCTTTCTAAATTTAAGCCACCATGATGACAGGATGGATTGAACAGTGACAGCGTCGATCTGTCTGAGCTCAGGCCAGGATCTCCCAGACACATGTAGGCTGTTCATTGGAGTCGACATGCTTTAGTTTCCAAACAGCGCTGTAAGATGTTCTTATCTTTGTCTTAATTTGTGCTGAAAGACTCATTGTATGTTTTGAATCGTGGGCCACCCTGACGAATTGTACGAGTTCACATACAGTATACACTTTCATTCACCTTTTAAAAAGGGAAGTGGTACAAAAATGGTTGTGGTGTGCGTCCCATTACACCATAGTGTTTAAAGTGTCAACACCTGAAGCTATGGACCACTTCACCTACATGGTCTATAAAGTCTTTGACTTAGTCAAAGGAACCTTACCTTTTAACCTGTCAATGCCCACTCATTATCTTCAGGATAATGTGTGTTAACGCTCAAATAGGAGTGAAAAGGTTTCTCAAGAGGTTTCTTTTTTGTTAAATATGAGATTTAAATAAATCCAGTACATGCCCTAATCAATCTGATATTCATCGTCATTTCCTGAAATTGATGTTTTATTCAATTTATTTAACTGTGCTGTTAGATTACTTCTTTTTACCTAAAAAGAGAGTATGCTTCAGACTATTTTTATGTACTTATTAGAAATATACTTAAATATATAATTCAGTATACTTGGCTTATACTGACTAATACTGTGCTTTGGTGGAAGTGACTTGATTGTTTGGAGCGCTATTAATCTACACAGAAACAGAATTTGAATTTGCCTGATTTTATTGACAATTCTTTTACAGACAAAAAACAAAAATGGTTGAATAGGCGAGAAAAAAATAAAAATAAATAAATAATAATTTGTTCGCTGATGCTAACTGGCCAGCTAGCTAGCTACCTGATGCTACTAGCATGTGGGAATTTTTGAATATAAAGTATTCTTATATTATATTTTAATTAAATTATTTTGATTCTGATTTGTTCTGAACAGAATAACTATGATTGCCCATTACCTAGGGGGCGTTTTACCCCACAGACTACTTTTGAGAAAAAAAATTATATCATTCTAAAAATATAATTATTGTCTACAGGCCCTACTGTTATCATATCATATATAACAGTAGGGAGTCATTTTTTTATCACACCCTACCCTACTATGGAAATGAATGGGTGCCCATTAGGAACAACCTGAGAATGATTAAATGGTAACTGATTTTTAGTTTTTTGGTGAACTATGTAATTTCACTTAAAAATATATATATATAAATATCTATATAATAATAAATAATAATGACTGTTAAATTGGTGGTTTAACACTGTACTTCACATACTGTACTGTCATAAATTAAAAGTGCGATAAAAAACAATATACCTATAAGTTAAATTGTTCTATAGTTTACAGCAGAAAAAACTCTATTATAGTACACTCAAAAGTGCTTTTACAAACTAAAAGTCCCAAAAATTATTAAAATTGTGCACATACAAATATACCACTAGTACATATTATGTTTACTTTTGGTTATAAAATATACTTAACTTGAAGTATAATTCTTCTGTAAGGGCGGCCATTTAGTGTTTGTTGTCTTTTTGCTTTGTGTTGCTGCTAGCATTAGCATGTTACCTAACCTGATTGCAGGTTACAGCAGTGCCAAAATGATATTTTACACATCATGCAAATATTTAAAGCAAAAATACACAATGTAGGGTATAAAGCTCTCTTCTCCAAAAACGTTTTGCACAGTTTCTGTCAGGACATTAGCCAGATAAATACAGCTGCAACTATTGCATGCATTATAGTGTTTAATATTCCACAAAACTTACTGCATACTACAAACTTGTGTAGAATAGAGCAGAAACATGTAAAACTGGACTGATATTCTAGCGCAATCATTCTGTCAATCACAGTATCATCTGAGACAGACTCTTTGTTTGTTTGCCATACAGCCCATTATATAATGGCTCATTACAGCAAAGACATGAAGTCCAATTTTCACACTTCTTTCCTGAGCTCCATCTCTCCAGTGTTTATGTGCTATCTCACTATCTATCTTGCTTCCTCCCTGTGTGTTCCAGCTGCAGAGCCCTCAAAGGAACCTAGCAAATACTTTCCATACCTCACCACAGCAGAGAGAGACTGGTTTTGCTTTAACATCTGGTCTGAACATGATGAGGGGTATTAATGAAATAGACGGATGTCTCTTTGGAGAGCTCTGATGGGGAAAAGGTTTAGTTCAATGGTGAGGATTAACCCCTTGAGTTGAGCTCTGCAATGTCTGTTTATATGCCTGACTTTTTGGCACTGATTGTGTTTTATGAGTAAAACATGTGCACCTACACATTATGAGACAAGCACAAGAATATGTTTGGCACCAGAATGCAAAATGTGCATTTTTATGCAAGTTGCTTTAGTGATACAGTGTCTGCTAAGACCATGTAGGCCTAAGTGAGAACAGATTCAGTTATGTTAAAATATTAGGGTTTTACAAAAACATTTTTTTTGCAGCCTGCATAAATTAAATCAAGTTATTAATGACTTGATGTATTGTGTTACTTTTTAAGAAAAGAAATCTTGTATATTATCTACATGTATTATATCTATTGTCCATATACATATACTGTATATACATATTTATAATAAATGTATATATAAATGTATTGCAAAATCAAATACAGCATTGTATATATACAATGCTGTATTTGATTTTACAATACATTTATATATACAATTATTATAAATATGTATTATTATAAGTTTTTTATTTTATGGTGTTTGCTTTTTAGGGTTATTTCCATCATTTTAAAAACAAATGCTCCATTTTGGCTCTCTGAGAGTAATTTAATTTTTGGCAAGCAAACAATATTAAGCAGTCAGTTATTTTATGGTGCATTTGAAAAACTGAGGAGGTCAATTTCAAACTGTACTTGGGGTTCTGCAGTAATGAGGGCTGAAAAACTCCATTGTGGAGCACGGTTTGCTGAAATCAGTAATTTTATTCAGTGGCTGTGAATACATTGGCAGGCTTGCTCACTTTGAACTAATCAAATAAATGACACTTTCAATTTGATCTCAGAGAGATTATGACTTCCCTTTTTAAATGAAGGGGGGGGGGGGACGTTTGGAAAATTAAATTAGCTTTACGTTTTTGGGGCAAGGTCTGCCTTGCCAACTCTAGTATAATAACTGTAAGACTATTACTACCTGAAAATGGTTGGTTTTGGCAGCATCTCAGAAAGAGGGCAATAAAGAGCTGGTCCGTTTGCCATCGTCCCAACTGCATCCGTAGGATTAAGTTTCTGAGCTTTTTACCAGCACTGAACCCAAGACTTTAACACCACCCAGTTCAGATCAGCCAAACAGGACCTGTTCACACAGTTCAAGCTTATTCCTCTTACTACCTGCTCCTGGTGAATCGAAACCACACCTGACTTCATTTCTGGCTTGGCACACACAGTTAAACACTGGTGGGCTTGTAGTTTTTTACAGGTAAGGTGTGCATAGGGCCACTGTTTCACAGTGCGCTGTGTTTCCTCACAGTGACACTCGTAATGTTTGATTTCTCATTTCTGAATGTACCTGTTGAGTGAGCAATAAATCACACTCGTACATTCATGACACTTCCTGTCTTTTAAAGGAAATGGCTGATTTCTGTTGAGCTTGCAATGTTTGTTTGAGAGTAGACAAACAACCTAAACCATTCCCAATTGCTCCTAAAATTGTGCTTTAAAATGATGCTTATTGTTCAGTTACAGGGCCAGTTAAAAAAAATAAAATAAAATTCTGTCATTAATTAGTCCCCCTCATGTTGTTGCAAACCAGTAAGTCCTAAATTAATCTTCAGAACAAAAATGAAGATTAATTTTGATGAAATCCGAGAGCTTTCTGATCCTGTATAGACAGCAACACAACTGAGACGTTCAAGGTCCAGAAAGGTAGTAAAGATATCTTCAAAATAGTCAATTTGACATCACTGTAATTTCATGTAGCTAAACAAGAATTAAACTTTTTTAGCAAGATAACCATAATAACAACTTTTTTCAACAATTTCTTCTCGTGTGTCAGTTTTAAATGCACATTAGCACATTAGCATGTCTAAATACTATGATCGTGTCACATACTGTCTTTTGAGTTCAAGAGCTTTTTTGTTCCATAAAGTTGTTCAAGGTTCAGATGGATGGTTGGCTTTATGTATTTACTTAGGTGCAGCATATATATCCAAATCACAGCTTGCATTCCATCTTTAAAAGAATAGTTCAACCAAACATTTGCTGAAAATGTACTCCTCTCAGGCCATCCAAGATGGAGATTGCATCTTCATCTGCATATAAAAAAAAAATGACATTACATCACTTGCTCAACAATGGATCCTACTGTAGGTATTGAATGGGTGCCGTCAAAATGAGAGTCTAAACAGCTCATAAAAACATCACAATAATTCACAAATAATTCACACGACTACCATTTAATGTGTTCATGATAAACAAATCCATTTTTGCACAAATCCATATAAGTGCTTTCTCGAGTTAAAAAGCTTATTCGAATCATTTGAAAAATATAAACAGATCAAGCAATATTTAACAACACAGTCTCACTCGTCACATTTTGACGCTTGGTCAAAACAGTTTTGTGTCATTTTTCGACGCTCAAGTTACCCCTTTTTAGGCAGTTTTTGACGTAAGGGGTCCTTCCTTGTTTGGATGTTTGGCTAATGTAATGGTTTGCATGCATATATGAATTTATTATATACTTTTTTGGTTTTATTGGAGCACCAAACCCCGCCCCTACCCTAAACCTACCCACCTCTGAACAATATAAACACACACACAGGCAAATGCGGGTATTGTACAGGTATTTATTGCACAAACTGATCATTAACAAGCTGTATAAATACATTGCAAACAAGTTGTGTCACATTCCAAATTATTCTGAAGCCATACAAAGTCTTTATGTGAATATGTAAATCACAAGGTTTTAATCACTAAAAATGATCCCGCTCCTTTCACGCGCTGTCATCTCATTCAGAAAACATACTCGCGTCCGGTAGCATGACGCAATCCATCACGAGATACACAAGAACCAATAGTATTTCACAACAGCATGACGTAATCGATCACGAGACACACAAGAGCCAATGACATTTCACAACCAACGTTGACATAAGGATTTTTTAAGTGCATTTTTTATAATCGCTCACAGAGAGGAAGTAAACAGAAGACGGAAACAACGACCGCGACGGCGCCTATTCCTCTCACAAATCAATCGTTTTGCATCAGAAGACTTGGAATATTAATATCTTTCAGATAAATTATCACGGTGGTGTAACACCATCCTGATAATAAATTATCACGGTGGTGATAAATTATCACGGTGGTGTAACACACCTGATCCTGTGTTTGTTTATCTTGTCCATGAGTGCTCTGTGTTTTGTTTTCATTTCATTCTCCCTTGTGTTGTGCCTTGTTTGTGACCCCGCCCATATCATCAATGTTCACTCCCTGCCAGCTGTGTTTCCAGGTGTTTCCTCTTGTCTTTTGATTAGTCTTTGTATTTATTTGATTATAAAATCCCTGTCTTTAGTCTAGTGTCAGTTGGTAAAGTATGTTAAGTCTCTGCGTGTTCGTCAGCATTTCCTTGTTCTCTGGTAAATAAATGCTTTTTCTTTCGTAATCTTGGCTTCGTGCCTTTGCTCGCTGAGAAGCGAGGCTCAACGTTACAGGTGGTTATATCTGCCTGCTATATCTTGTGTTTTATTGACAGATGGTAGGTTTAGGAGCAGGGGTTGGGTTACGTGCTCATAAATGTGTAAATAATATAATTCTAAATAAAACTGGTTTACATTGGAAAATCACACCCCTACATATGCAATAATGCCATTGTTTTTACCCAATATATCCTTTTATTATGACTATTAAATAAGAAAAAAATATTGTAAAATATTGTAAAATTTCCTTTTTTTAAAACAACGACGGACCCTCATGTTGAAATGTACGGGTACATTGAGCGTCGAAAAATGACGCAAAATTGTTTTGACCAAAATGTGACATTGGAGAGAGACTGTGTTGCATTTACAATGAAAACAAGCAAATATAATGGGTGATTTTGATGAGATGGGGGTGGACACATGATGTGACATTTGTTGCCTACAGTTGAGCCAAAAATAAAAATGGCATCCAAAAGTTGCATGTGGTGGTCAGCTAGTCAGTAAATGTATGCTTTTAAACATTTTTTTTTAATTTAATTCCTTGCAAGAAAATAGCACTGTAGTAATTCTGAAATCAGTTTCTTGAGGTACTTTGTGTTATGGCTGCAAAATCATTGCCTAATAGGACACCAGGCAACAGGTCAGCTCCCTAAGCTTCCTGATAATGAATTCAGACATACTCGTCCAAGTTTTGGCATCTATAAAGTAGATTATTTTGGAGACGTATTTAGACACAGTGGATTAATTGTTGCCACATGCTTATCTTTGCAACCTGCAGAAAGAGTCACTGCAAAATCACTGCCGCTAGCGTACAGACAGTCTGTTTGGTATATGCAAAGACACTAACCCATTCAAATTCAAAGACTGGAACTAATCTTTTGTTACAGTGGCAGAATGTTTTCATCAAAGTCTGTTTCACTGGATTTGCTGGAGTTGTCTTAATGGTGCATTTTTCGCGTGGTTGAAATAGTTGATGATAGTTGGGCTGAGATTTTTTTTGGCAAACAGTACCAAAAAGGTCTGGAAATTGCTTTAGGGAGTTTAGAAGACTAAACGCATTTACAGGCAGACATCTCCAACTAGTGCCATTCCGCCTGACGGTGTGTGTGTGTGTGTGTATTAAGAGCATGCTGGTATTCAAACGTGACCCGCATCGCTCACGGTCGCTCTAATGTAATTCAGTGCGTATTGAAACGCTAGACTGATTTCCTCGGGATGGCTGTTTGCTGTGGTCTTCATGTTTTATTTGGGGAGTTAGTCCTCCTTCCCCCTCTGAACTTTTATAGCTACCTGTTATAAAACATAAATAACTTATAGGACACAAACTAAAACAAATCCTGAATAAGGTATGTGTTTGAATGGAGAATTTGCTTTCAGCACCGATGGGAAAAGAAATGGTTGTGCCTCCAACCACCCCTTCATCTGTCTCTCTTTTTCTCTCACTCGTTCCTCGCTCTTTTCCAGATTCTGGGCTTTTAGCCAGACTCCCTAAAAATAAAGACACGAGAAGAATTTAATCCAGGTCAAGAGACTGAATGAAAGCTGGGTAAAGATTAAAGTCCATTTCCCAACAATAACATCTCAGGAGTAAGACAACAATTCCATTAATCCCACAGACCTGCTGCCTTTTATTTGAGACTGTCCTCAAGTCTAGCTCTCTTCTTCTTGAATGGCTCTGAAAATTGATTTTTTGTTTGGTTCATATCACTTTACACAGTAGCTGGGCCACTGCGGAATTCACTATGCCAAATGTAGTTTCAGGAAGAGAGGGGTCTGTTTGTGTGGAGCGAGAAGTACAGAGGCACTTCTGTTCTCTGCCTCGGGCGCTCAGTGAAGGGTTTTGAGGGTTTGGGCTCAGGGAATAGCCACTATTCGTTTTCAAAAGATAAACTGTAAAGTGGAAACTGAACATGGGTGATTTGTTTCTATAAGAGCATTAGCATGGCCACAACCGCTAGGTGCAGACATGTTATCTGGTGTAATATGTGACTGAGTGACACCGTACACTGATTAAATCTTGTCAAAAGCTGTTGGATAAATATTATATGCGCAGAAAATGTGATTTAGCTCTTTAAGTGATATCTCTGCCATACGGTTGAGCTTATATTAATAGAGAATACATCTATCAAAAGGAAGAGATGAGAATTGCTCACTCATTAGATAATAGGGCCAAACAAGCAATCAAAGAAGTTGGGATGATACCATTATGTTATTGTGAATAGGGTAGGGGGTAAAGAACAGATATAGCTAAATGTATGATAAATGTAAAAATGTTTATTTACCATAATTATCCAAAATCATGCATGACTGTACAGTTGATATGTCTGTAAAAATATTATATAGCATAGATATTGACATATTATATAGATGCTTAAATTACTTTTTGTTTTATCTTTGTGGACCCTGAAGGTTAATATATGTATCCAAGATATTAATACAGTTAAAGGAATGTTTATTATTGGAAAATAACTCTGAATTAAACTTTTTACCATGGACTGACTGCTCAACTGTAAGGTAGTTTCATATAAAGCATAAATTAAAAAAAAGTGCTTGAGGCTATTTATTACATATTACATATTACTAATATGAATTTGAAGTTAAATATTGTTTTCATTAGCTCCTTTTATGGGTGAAGGTAAAGCATTTGATACAAAGTCTAACCAGCGGTTAGACAGAATGATGAACAAGCATAATTTTAGACAAGACAAGAGCTACTTTTTTCTTCCATAAAGCAGTTCAAGTTTTAGATGGATTGTTGGCATCATGTTTTACTTAGATGCAGAATATATATCCAAGTCTGTGTTTGTTATAAAAAGCTTTTGTGAAAACCGCAGCTTGCTTTCTGTCTATAAAGGAATAGTTCACCCAAAAATTGGCTGAAAATGTACTCCTCTCATGCCATCCAAAACGTACAGTAGATGAGTTTGTATCTTCATCTGAACATATTTTGGGGGAAAAATAGCATTATATCACTTGCTTAAAAATAGATCCTCAGCAGTGAATGGGTGCCGTCAGAATGAGAGTCCAAACAGTTGACAGTCCAAACCGTCCATCAATTAACATCAGCTAAATGTGTTTGTAAACTGCTGCACAAATCCATAATAGCACTTTCTTGAGTGAAAAAAATGTCTTATTTAAATCAGAAGTGAAATATACACAGATTAAGGAACATTTACAAACGTAAAAAGTTCTGAACGAATATGATGGGTGGACACATTTTTTACATTATGAACTTGAATTTTGACAAGAAGCAAAGGTTTAAAGGTAAATCCTTAATGGTGGACTTTCATTCTGACGGCACCCATTTACTGTAGAGGATACTATATATGGTCAAATGCTAAATTTCTCCAAATCTATTCTGATGAAAAAGAAAACTCATCAACATCTGAGTACATTTTCATTTAGTGAACTCTTCCAGTAATTGTCCTTTGGAAAAAGACAGTGGTGTGTAGTCATGACTCACACTGTCGTGCCTGTCTGCATATGGGAGCATAAAAAACCAAGTGAAATGTTACTGAAATACTAACTTGTCAGTGGAATCTAGAGAGGGAGTCTATTCATTAGCCTTCACAGCAGGTCAAAGTCAAGATGTATGAGTGAAATGGTAAAACACTGCTCTCTTGTGGATGTTCTCTACTCTAAAATGCTGAAAATACTATAATAAATCAAGAACCGGTGCTTGTTTCAAAGGTTAGAACACTAGTGAATATAATTCGCCTCTGGATTAGCACTGAGCATTGATTTGATGTTGCTGTGAACTCTCAAAATAATTTGTACAACTGCCTTAAATTAGCTTAAATTGTATTTAAAGTGCATGAGAGATCTGACCATTTAGGACACGTCTGTTTTGTGTTTTCCAAAAAAACGCAGAGGCTTCACTCAAACAAATTGGTTTTGTTGTGGAATGTTCCTCTTGGTGGAGATCCAGTCTGCACTTGAAGGCTGTTATAATTTGACTAATCCACGAGATTATATCTTGGCAAGCAGAAACCCCTCACGCTCTCATGATCAGACACCAACCAAAACAAGACTTTATTGTGTATAGTGAAACAATAGCTAACATTAACTTGGCATATTAAATAGCTATGGTGTTCAGGAATACAACTTATTTTTAAAGGCTATATGTGCAGAGCTTTGAAAGACTACTGAGAACATGCCTAAAATGTGTTCGCTTTATATGTGAAATTATATTAAAGTAAAAAATGTATTATGAGCATTAAAATGAGGGAAATTAAAGTTTATTGACTGTTGTTACTGAATGTTATGGAAACAGGGTAAAAAGAAAATTTAATGAATAATGACATTATATGAATAATATTTGAAAAAAAAGTATGTATATTTTAATAGTATTCATTATATGTAACTATAATGCATTTTCAGTGAAATGTTACTAATGATTTTAGGCCTAAGCATACAGTAACTAATGTTTTGAATTATTTATGACAAGTATTATAAACTGTTCCATTTGCCAACCTTTTTTGTGATATGTCTTCTAAAAATTACTAAAATCTAACAGTCAAATTGTTTTTCTTCCCCCCTTTGTACTCTGTTTAAAATGTCAACAGCCTTATTTATTTTTGTTGCTTTTTTTTTTACATTTTCTAACTGAGAACTAGCTATATAGATATCATAAATATAATTACATTTGATAGATTGTAATTAATTGTATTAGTTCAAAAATAAACTCAAATTAATAAATAAATAAAATTACACTGACTGTCAACCCTCTGTTAAAAAAGATGACCTCATAACACAAAACTACTACTAGGCCTTTTAATAATTATAAAGTCTTCCTGTCTTTTACTTTTTGAAATTTGTATTTGCTTAGTAAAAGAATAGCCTGGAAACTGAAATTAGGAGAATTTGGGTTTTTAACAACTCGACTTTGCCTGATGAATATTAAACGTTTCTAAAACATATATAATAGCCTATAAAAATAATATACACTTTCCATTCTCAAATCACATGTTCATATGTGATACAGCTGATAGCCTACGGCATAATGAGGACTATGTTAACTTTATAACTTTATTGTTATTTTTATAGTCATAAATGAGGACATTTTTTAGGACATTTTACAGACCTGAAAACCAAGCGCACGCTAAACGTCATCATGTTTCTATGGTGATGACGCTTTGCGTCAAACAGCCTACATTTCGGTTGACACAATTTACTCGCTATCTAACCATAAATCGAAAGATATCGATCTTATAGACAGGTACTGTCACTCGACACTAATATTAAGACGAAAACAGAGTGTATTGTGTACGTGCGTTCACCTGCGCCAGAGGCCCTCAGAAGTGAGCGCGCGTGTGTTTTCCTCACTATCCCGGCATGCACCGCTTTATTTAGTGTTGTATCTCCGGGAGATGTCAGACACAGCCCTCTCTCTCTCTACGCTCCATCGAGGAGACAAAACCCAGCAAATCTCTCCTCTCAACAGCCCACACACAGCAGAACCGACCCCATCGCTACCATCAGACACACACTAATCTCAGCCCGTCTATCCGGTAGGTGTCGGCCGCTTCTTAGCGCTTCGCTCCTGGTGTACAGCGCGCACACGGGCAGGTCGCATCTCCGCTGCACCTGCTCCTGCTCGCGCCGCGGACTGAAACAAACAAGCGATGTTTTCAAAGAAAGCCTACTTCACTGTGTAGTTTTGAATCCAATACTGTCTCCTATATTTACTACGCAGTTTAGCACTTGCATTGATGTTAGGTTGTTGTTGTTTACTCCTTGTTGCGTATTTTCGGACGGATGAGATCATTAGACGGTGGCTGATTATTACGACAGTAACGGGAGACGATTGTGAAGATGGGTGCTATAAAGTGGCATGTAGATGTCATTGAAAACATTTTTGACATTGATACGGATAGTTTTGGATAACACGAGAGTTGAATTTTAGATCATTTCTGTTTATTTATCGTATGTTTAGAAAGTCAACTGCACAAGTCATTATCGATTATTTTTATGACTTTATTGATGCGTTAATACTTATTTGCTTCAAATCAGTTGTTGGAAAAGTCTATTCGTTTTATCTAGCAGATGCGTATGCAATATTGTTTTGGACACGTGCTGTGGTTTCTGGATTGTTCACACGTCTTGAGTAAAAACGCAACGCATATGTATCTCTAACCTTGTAAATGTCTTCTGGTATAATTATATTAATATTTAGAATGGTGGTTTGTTGGTTGTTGCGCTGTCCGCAATGCAGGTGCCGTTTATGATCCTGCTCGTCCCCAGTCATTCTCACGTGCATGTGTTGATGTGCACTGCCCAATCAGATGCTGCCATGAAAGCACCACATTTTATTATCATCATATTATGGTTTTTGTATGGTCTTCATATATTTAATAAGTGTTTGTTTAATAATAAAACTGGAAAAGCAGTGACGTTCTAATAATAATGACGTTTCTATTAACCTGCTGCTGTTTTTGTGCCCTGCATAATATGTCATCATACTAGCTTACATCATCCAGGAGTATGTAGTGGGTGTGACTACATAGTCAAGCACTAGATATTGGATGTTTGTGTGTGTGTGACGTGACTATCAGGACTAGGATATAACAGTGTTTAGAGTCTCCTCTAAAGCGGCAGCTTATTGATTATTAATGCAAGAGAAGGAGAGAGAATTTGGAGGGCAAGAAAGAGAACTGTTAAGGGAGAGAGTGAGAGATTGTACGGGGGAAAGAACAACAGAGTTGAGTACTAGTGTCAAGGGGGATTCTTTTGTCTCATGTGTAGTGGGGCGGGGGAGGCCTCACCCTCTGACTGTAGGGACCAGCATCAGTCAGATCAGAGCAAATGTCAGCATCAGCACTCTAAAATGTCTACCAGCCCATAAATGGCTCCTAAAGGAGGGGTGAGGGAGTGAGTCTTCACATATGCCAAGGAATATCACTTCTGAGGGATGGTCAATGCTCCCTGCGCCTGTGATTTAACGGTTAATTTACAGTAAGCAGATGGATGCGGGATACAGATGGCAATGGGGTGCACTTTGTTTCGGATGCTCACTTCATGTCTCATCAGCCTGTAAATAAGCGTGTTATGATTTGGTTATTACCAGATTTAGTGTTATCTTTTGAAATATCTTTTGAAATATTTTGTGAATTTATAGACTATAGTGTGTGGTAAACTCGTCAGTAAACAACGGCTCTGTGTAGTGTATACAGCTCAATGTGAAATCATCCATCTGATGGCATTTACCGCTAATTACAGAACCGGCTTTACTGACAAAATGCGCATTACATATTGGTCGATGATTATCGGTGCATCCCTGGTTATGTACAATTATTCTTTTAGCAGCACTTACTGGACATTTTATTTCCGAGCTGGCGCAAAACACTTAAAGGGATGGTTCATCCGAAAACGAAATTCTCTCATTAATTACTGCACCCTCATGTTCAAAACCCATTAGACCTTCGTTCATCTTCAGAACACAAATTAACAAATTAATTGTTTTGGATGTAATCTGAGAGCTTTTCTGATCCTCCTATAACAAGTGTCCTTACACGTCCAAGGCCCAGAAGGGTACCAAAAACATTGTCAAAAACAGTAGTCAACATTTGAAGTGGATCAAAACCTTTCATCAAAGTTGTCCTAAAACCTAAAACCAAAGTGCATTCTTGTCTTAGGACAACTTTGATGAACTTATTTGATCCACTTCAAGTGCTGACTACTGTAGTCCATGCAACATCAGTTTTTCAATTGATATAAAGCAATGAGAATACTTTTTTGGCCAACCCCAAACCCCAAACCCAAATCTTTAAAAGTATTCTCGTTGCTTCACAACATTAAACCACTGATGTCACATGGACTGCTTTGACAATGTTTTTGGTAACTTTCTGAGACATGAACGTGTAAGTACCCTTGCTGTCTATGGGAGAATCAGAAAACCCTCAGATTAAATCCAAAACATCTTCATTTTAAACACTCTTTTGGTGCCTGCATTGAAAAAACATCGGCATCCAAACTACTTCGAACTAATTATTTGCTGGAAATAAGAAATGTTAAAATGTAAAATAAATAGCAAATATTTCAAGTGCTGCACTAGGCCACAAAGAATTACATTTGTGACATTGATCGTGTTGTACATATTGTCTCACATGCTGGGGAACATGATCATCAGGTTTTACATCTTCTATAGGTTCTAATCTTGCGGAGTTCATGTAGCTCAAGTGCTGCTGTTATTAACCAAATGTTAATATCTTTTTATATAGTATGATGTTGTCATGATGTCATAGTTGCTGCTGGGAAGCTCTCTTGTTTCAGGAACTGCATTTACTATAGATGACATCATCACACACACAATACCTTAATATTGGTATTGCTCATTATACTGTATGCCTCACTTTTCGTTATTCATACATTATTCAGAGTTTTTGCCTGCTCTCCAGAGCCTTGTAGTCTCTCTCGTTCTATCTGTAAGTAATGGGGGGTCATCTGTCAGTGTCCTTTGTTATTTAGCTGCCGTCTTGAACATAACCAAACACTTTTTTAATCTTTTTAAGCACAGCAGGTTTGACTTTGGCAAAGACATACTATGTGAAAAGACTGTCTGCATTGTGCTGTGAAAGAAAGATCAGATATGCTATTAATGACACCCAACTTATGTTTTAAGTGGATTGGTGTCCACTAATAACATGGTTGAAATAATGATTTAGGATGTGTGTGTATATAAGGCATATGGAGTTTTACTGTGTTTGTGTCTGGATTGTGCACTGTGGGATTTCGTGTTAAGGTAGCAAGAGGGAATTATTATTATTTGCACTTGATATTTCTTTGCACAAATAAAAAAATGTTGTAGGTGTATTTCTTTTTTTTTTTTTTTTATGCAAATTTAAAATTAAATGTTATCATAACCAGAAAACATGGGGAATCACTGTTTGAATTACACCCAGCCTGTATGCTAGATTTATTTAATTTCAATTATTCACATTGTAGTTTTAAAAAGTTAATTTAGTTTTTATTTTGCTGAATTAAATTATATTAATTTATATTTTTATTCATAAGGATTGATGGTAAATACATTTCTGATGTTGCAAAAACAAACAAACACTGCAGTTTCTTTACCCTTTTTGACCCAAGTTGCAATTAATAAAGCATAATTATTACACAATTACTTGAATAATATCATGTTATGACATCAAAACAATATTAATATGCTGGGAGGTAATGCTGGTACTTTTGAACGTTAGCATCACACATAACAGTTTTGCATTTGTTAACATATATATATCAGGTTGGTTTAGAGTTGGATTTGTTGTAGGCCATATTTCCAGCATGGTAGAGCATTAACTTTTAGTAATGCATACCTATATCAAAGTAATAAACATGTGTTTTAGTGCTACTCAGTGGACATTTCTCTTTGAAACTGGGCACGTAAAAACTGTGTTTCACAAAGAGACAAGGTTGATTTTAAAATATAAACAGTCATTTTAAATTGTAATGTTTTACAATATTAGACTGTTTATACTGACCAAATAAATGCTGATTTGGTGAGCATAAGAGAAAACTTGAGCATAAGAGACATAAGTGCAAAAGTAGGAAATTTGCGCTGAAAAGGCATGGGCAGTTATATTTGTAACTCATATTTAATATGCATTTGTAGGCGTTTCCCTTTCGGTCTTTGAAGTAACCATTGTGTATGAAATGTAAATGTGTTTGCCTATGGGTGCAGAGTATTTAAATAAATCAATTTATAGACACTATACTAAGATTTGCGCTCATCAGTTCATTGGTACTGTATATGAGTGGTATTATTTAATCTTTTCAAAATTTTGGATTTTTCCCAACACTGTTTGTGTTTTTCTTTGTTCATGTAAATCTTAACATTTGCATCTTTATCGCGGGATATACTGTATGAATGAGGAGAAACTGAGATGGCAAGAAAAAGAGAGGGACACATGAGGAGGGACGACAGCAAGTGAATTAATAAAAGAGTGTACTGACTGTCTTCTCTGTGCCGCACCCAGCGTGAGCACAGCCTGGCATTACTCATTCATGCTCATCGGCTTTTCATGAGTTCCACTGACTCGTAGTGTACCTCCAACATCTCTTATACTCTTTTTTTTTAACCACACTGTTCACAATGTTCAAATATATGTATGTATCTTTTGTTTTCGGAAACCCACAGTGTCTTTGTTTTTCCCTTATAGACTTTAGTGTAGAGGGAATCCAGCCTTCTGCTTTTCCCTTCCTTTTGTTGTGTCTGTCTTGTGGAGGGCTGTGGTTAGTCTTTCAGAGTGAGAGTGTGTTTAAGGCATCTTCTCCTGTCTTCTGATCAACCACACTACCATTTTTGGCTGCTTCTTTTTCTCGTTGATCTTTTGAGTCTTGATCTTATGAGAAAAACGTGACCAAGCATGTTTTTACAGGCCTGAAGTAATTTGCTATAAAAATCACTGCAGTGTCCAGATGAAATGTCCACCAAGTTGCACTAAGAGGGGTTGATTTTCTCTTATAAAGTATAAAAATCGAAAAAAAAATTTGAACACAACCAACAGGAATGCATTTTGTCCTAAACTGCTAACCATAAATCCTACCCATACCTAGATTTTTAATGGGATTTTTAAATCTAAAATTCAAACTTTTACAATTTAAGACGTTATTAAATGATAAAGTAACAGCACTTCTACATCACTACTGCTTGTTTCAATTGGAAACCGCTGAAGTTTGCTCACGCTGTAAAATTGTACATTTTGTAGCATCACGTTTTTCTGCATGAGAGCAAGTAGGTGATTTTTTATGGTCATATAGCAGAATGAATGTAAAGTATGATTAGCATTGCAGACCCTCAACTCACCCTTGAGGCATTCACTTATCTCTTGTGTTTCTCCTTTTCCTCTGTCTTTCTGACTGGCTGGATATGTCGGTTTTATTGTGTTGTATCATGATAGAAGGAAGTGCACCCAGAGAAGAGTCTGCCTAAGTTCTGTGTTAATTATTAAAGCTACACTGGGCTTCTTGAGGACCCTTTTACTAAATCAAAGCCTTTCTTAAGAAGTCATGATGGGGACATGTTCTTTTATCTTCTGTTCAAAGCAGAAAAAAATTAACACAGTGTTAGATTATTACATTAGCCCTGAAGTGAGTATATTTGTAGCTGGAATATAATTTATTAGGCTGGGCCAAAGTGTTTTTTATAAAGCACGTATCAAGAGAAATTGAATTTTCCTTGATTTTTGAAATAAGAGACAAGAGTTTGATGTACTCGATCAACTTTAGAACTCAGAACTTGAAACTCAAAACTGCCCATCTTAAAAATATCCTTATTTTAAACTAAGGCTCTCATCAAAATTGCATGACCAGAGGATTTGCATGAAAGTCTTAAGGTCACAGCAGCAAACATGGTTTACATTAATCAAGGTATGTTTTCATATACTTCAGCACAGATTTTTTGAATAAAATACTGTCGGTACAAGATTTATCTATTTAATAAAGACTCTTATGCTTACTGAGCTAAATTTCATATAAAACTTAATGTTCACCATGATAAACTTTTTCAGGATTACTTGAAGTAAATTTTAAAATAACCATTTCACTAGTTCGAGCTTGAAGGCATAAAATAGCGAAGCTGATTTGGCATGCTGCTAAGGTAGGAGACTCAGGATTAGGAGGTCTGCCGAGCCCTAAGGTGGGCAGCCCTGAGGGCTTGGGAGAGGGAAGAGACGGACAGCCGATTCCCAATCCTGAGTGCCCCCCAAAAGCAGCATGTTGAGCAGCCGACAAACAGGTGAGCGCCCAAAAAAAGCTGGGAACGGAACGAGGCTGCGGACGGGGAGGAAGGGTTTGTTTGAGGTGAGGGAAAATTAAACGGGGAAGGAGGTGAGTGGTCTGGGAAGCGAAGGGGGTGGGCGGCGAGCATCCTTAGGGGAACGAGCGCCGAGCGTTCTTAGGGGAGTGAGTGGCGATCATCCTTAGGGGAGCGGGTGGCGAGCGTTCTTAGGGGGAGAGCGTTTATTTTTTTTTTCGTTTTTTTTTTCAATAATAGGGGAGTGAGAGGAGCGTGCGGTGGCTGGCGCAGGGAGTGTGGGGTGGGCGATATATATATATGACCTAAGGGGGCTGGATAGAAGGGTTGGGGGAGGGAGCTGCTGGCACCTTGAGCATCGGGGGAGGGAAATGAAGCGAAGTTGGTGGGCGAAGGGAGAGGATGGGAAAAAGAGGCTGGTGGCTGGAACGGGGGGAAATTTTGGGTTGGGAAGTGGCTAACACTTCCTGATGGTGTTTCTGTCTGAATGAATGTAAGTTTTGAAAGCACTGGAAGACCAGCGCTCGAGGATTTGGATTTGAAGCTGAGACAGGCCTTTTTCTGTTGCGGAGGTTGCGGCTCCTATTCTAAAGAAATGTGACGAAAAGTCATCTGTTGGGATGCTGGCTAAGCGGAGGACCGAATTCAGGTGCTTCTGAAACCAAAAGCGGGTGACTGGCTTGCCATATTCGTCTAGGAACAAGGGCTCTGAAGGAAGGTGGGGCTGGAGTTTCTATATTGCAGGTAGGCGGACAAGCCTTGGAAGGGCCTAATATCGCATTGGAGTCTGAAGATGTGAATAAGGTGGCCTTTTTTAAACTGATCTGTTTTTTAGGAAGAAGGTGATGGATTCGTTATCTAAGAAGCGGAGGTCGGAAATTGTGGGGTGAATACCCGGGTTGAACGGGTGGTTACTGTAATCTCTGAGCATCTAAGGAATCCGAAGAAGGCGAGAGAAAACATAACGTCCAGGGTTTTATCGATATGGGGGAAAGGTAGCCTGAGAATAGAGGTGCATGCGGATAAGCATGATATTGCGGCAGCCGGTAAAAACCCTGGAGTGTAATTCATGGTCCATGGCTCCCCAGTATGGGCACAGGTTCCATTGGGCCACTCTGATGGTGCATTTGGCAGAAAAAAGGCCGTGATATGTGAAAAATGGGAGCCCCAATAAGACAGAGCGAGCTCAGTGATTATTGCCATATAATTGCTGAGCTCGCGTCTGCATTGCGGATAGGCTGAGCAAATGACTTCCATATATCTATTAAAAGTGACGATGAACTCGGGGAGTGACAAAATGGGGGATGGATTGGACGGTGAGTTTTTGAGTGTGACGCTGAACTCACTGTAATCCATTTGGCGGTCTGCAGAGGGCAGAGTGATGGGAGAGAGAAGAGAAAAGAGATCTATATCCGCACCTGAAAGGATCTGTGCGCGGAGAGCGGGGGACACTGGGGTGGGCTCCAAAGCTAGAGCGGTAGGTGGCATCGGGAGCAGTTTGGAGCGTGAACGGGGGGTGGGAGGTGGGAAAGAAAAGTGGGTTAGAGGCGGGTGCGCGGAAGCTTTGGGCGGAGATGGACGGGACAGCGGGGAAAGGAAGAGCAGGGAATTACAGGGTATTACAGCGGCCGACAGGTACTGCAGAGACCCAGTTTGAACGAATTGTCCGTGGCTGGGGTTCTACGTGGCTGCTGGGAAGGACCGGCGGGACAGAGTGGGGTACGGCTTGAGAACCCATCAGAGGAGCGGGGGTGGGAGAAGTGAGGTCCACGGCGGCGAGATTTTGGGCCGCACGGCGTGCGCGCTGCCTGGTGGCGAGTAGGCCTTCGGCCTCTTGAGGGAGCGGCAATCTCCCTTGGTGGGTGTGCCGGGGGAGCAGGTGGGGAAGCGGCGGGAGTCATGGGAGGAACGGCGTCCTCGTACACGGATCCTGACTCTGAGTCGGAAGAGTTGGGATCAGACATGTTATCTCCTTGTGATACTGCTATCGAAATGAGGAGAGGAAGGAATTGAGGGTTTTTATAGGGTAGTTTGAGGCTTCTGATAGGATAACAAGATAATAGAATTATTTGGGAGGTGAAGAGGTTAACTGCCTTCGCCCCCTTCCCCCGAAATGCGTTTGGTAAACTATTTATTTGTAGATAAATGATTTGTAATAATGTAAACGTCTTTGTCACTGTTGAATAAAAAAATCGAACTGACCCCAAAACATTTGAACAATAGTGTGTATATTGTATATTTTATATGGTTGATTCTAAATTTTTATATATGAAAAGTGCAATATAAAGATGTGAACATGGTAGGGTGAACTTGAATCATTAAAATGAATAAATTTAAGCAACTTAATACAATTTTGATAAATGATGCTATTAACATATTTCAACACTCCCATACTTATGATACAAAAAAAGGTTAATCACAGAAAATGAATGGCTTGATAAAAAGCACACTATATAATTTATAATTCAAATATTGCTCAATTGCAATCACCATCATCACCATCATTGCGATTTACCATGAACATCCAATATATCACACAGCTCTACTTACATTTTAAGTGGATCAGAAAACATAGAGGAAAAAAATAAAATGATGAAATATGTATGATATGACCTCTTTAGGAGCGCTTTGGGATGGGGGATGATCCCTGAGCAGTGCAGGGTCTATGGAACCCAGCCCAGTGTTCACCCCCTTAAATCAATACTACCACATACAGTATTTACAGACTCTGCCTTGCTTCTCTGCCTCATCTGAAAGGCATTACGTAATGTCAAACCATTATGCTGTCATTAGATAAATATAGCTCTTTGTCCTCTAAGACAGAGGGACGGTGATTCAGGGAAGGAATAGTGATATCCGGAGTAAAGAATTTGATTGCAGTAATGTGTTGCAGTACTGTATGACAGTCTCCTGACCTCACTATGTGGTTGCGCTGTAAACATCTATTGTGAGTGTAGTTTTATCCAGCACTCACTTCACATCAGTTTCATAGAAGCTTGTCTTGATTGCACAGTCACATCTATATTTCGCTGGTGAATTGTCATGTGCCTGTAGAAAAAGTGATTTTGATGTTTTGTTGAATTAGATTAAAGATGTCTTGTGTCATGTATTCAGGGACTTGCAAAGAAGCAGATATCCTGATGTTGATGTCTCAGAAGAGGTTTAATTAAAGATGCTGTTGGTGATATTTTTGAATGGAATGACACTCAGAAAATCTCTGTGTTACAGTAGCTCTCAGATCTGTCCAAGATGTCCTAAAATATCTTGAAATAATGCACTTTAGCCTATGGCAGTTCTATAAACTGCAAAAAAGTGACGACCGATCACTGTCAAATTCTTCCTTCTAAAATAAAAGAAACTTGAGATGCATTTTGTGTGTCAAACGTTTTACTCATGTTATGCCTGTTAATATTGGAATTATAGGCTGTATTAGTATGTGGTCATTAGATATTTTTTGTTCTTTATTATCCTTAATTGTATATACTGTACATATAGATGAACGATCTGCTCATAGACTCTTCTACTGAGAGACCATGTTGTTCTAATAGCTGTGGTTTTCTGGAGGGGATCATATGTTGCTCTAAAACCTTTATATTCCCCTATTGGAATTCCTAATACCTTTCACAACACGCAAGCTGCCCATACCATATGCAGTTTTTGCATCACAGAGATTTAGTTGCTATCTGCAGATGGCACGGATTGTGTCTACTGACAGTGGTTTCTGGAAGTATTCCTGAGCCCATTTAGTAATATCAATGACAGAATCAATGCAATGAGTGATACAATGTCGTGTGAGGGCCCGAAGACCACAGACATCTAAAAAGGGTCTTCTGCCTTGAGAGATTTCTTCAGTTTCTCTGAGTCTTTTGATGATGTTATGGATTGCAGATGATGAGATTTGCAAAGATTTTGCAATTTGACATTGAGGAATGTTGTTCTTAAAGTATTGCATACACTCTTTTACAGATTGAAGCACCTCTGCCCATCTTGAGTGACTCTGCCCCTCTAAGACTTAATGTCAAATCACTTAAAGGCTTAATTCACCCACAAATGTCATTAAATACTCACCTTCATTTAGTTCAAAACCCGTAAGACCTCCGTTCATCTTTGGAACACAAATTTAGATATTTTTGAAGATAAAATAGAGCTATCTGACCCTCCATAGACATCATTACAACTGAAGTGATCCCAGATCCAGAAATATAGGAAAAAAACATTGGTAAAGCAGTCCATGTGACATTAGTGGATCAACTTCAGTTTTGCGATGCTACAAGAATAATCTTTTGTTAAAAAAAAAACAAAAACAAAAAAACACCATTTACTCTTCTCCCGTGATAACGGTAACGACACAAGGGTGAGTAAAATAAGACAGAATTTTCCTTTTTGAGTGAACTAACCCTTTAATTAGCTGCTTCTCAGCCCTTTGTTGCCCCCTGCAAACTTTTTTGAGACCTGTAGGAGGCATCAAATTTTAAATTAGCTCATTTAGTGGATAAAAGTGTTAAATTTCTCAGTGTAAACATTTATTTTCTCTATGTTCTAGTCTTTTAGTTTCTGTTTTATTCAAATGTAAAAAATGTCTTAACATTTCCGGAATTGGAGTTGTATTTATTTTACGTTATTTAAATTTTTTTTTAAATAGCATAGAATTTTATAATCAGCCAGCTACTGTCATGATCAGCTGGAGGGCCAGCTCAGGCCACAAGAGGGCATTCCAGCTCTCCACGAACTCTGTGTGTGTTTGTCTCTGCGTACATGCCCGGACTCATTCCATGAACTCAT
>JAUCNO010001851.1:11073540-11095748 GCA_032353835.1 Enteromius viviparus
ATAAATGAACGCGTAACCTGATTCAAAAATGCACAGATTCCTTTTTGCATGTGCAATTTATGATATATTAATGTAGAACAGAGCAGTTTTATTCACAAACACATTTTTATTTGTACAAATCACAGCACAAGCATTTAATCCTGAATGTACACGTACTGAAATTGAATGGTGTTTGTGTGTTAGTAATAAGAAGCATGCATTAAATTTATGTAGCGCATGGATAATTGTGTGTGTGTCTATTAATCATTTTGAATCATTCCATACATAATTAGTAAAAATGTAAGCTTTTAAACCAGATTTCAGTTTCAAGTGTGACAGAAGCAAGAATGATCATGTTTAATTCTGTAGTACAGAAAAAGAAATAGACAGAATATATTTGACATTATAATTGCAATTACCTTCTCTTTTATCTTCCTGCTAGTGTAGATTTTCCTTAAGTCATTTTTTACCAGTGGACATGCTTCATCTGGCTTTGTCAGGATCATTACCTGAGGAATTTCTGTTGAAGGTGACATGGACACAAATGTTTGTTTATAGCGTGATCTATGACTTGTTACACTAATATGTCAGTAGCTATTAAAATATTGACATTGTTCAATGAATTTTGTATTGTTTGTAACGATGCATAATCTTGGCAGAAAGTCACAGTAATATGATTTTTGCCTTTGGTAGGTGTGGAGGTAAATTCATTTATACCGATAAGATAGGGACAGATGGGGGGTCTCATAAATAAAGAGGACTAGGCTTTTGTAGAAGTCATATAGGGAAGTGTTTTAAAGTTACTGTCATCTTAAGGGAAAGTATGAGTTTGTAACCTTGAGTGAAACTAAGATTTTTCAAACAGTCTCTCCTGTTGCGTGTAAAGCATATAGGGAAAACCCATTTAACTCTGTACTGAAGCCTGATTTGTTTACATTCGTGTAGCTGCACAAACCGATGGCACCAGACAGCCACCAGAAAGTGTGGAGCCAACCACTATATAAGTCAGCTCATTGCACTATTAATCAGATCATTATCCTTCAGTCATGAGGATCATCTCTTGGCTTACTCTGGAAGAAGGTGAAGAAGCCATAGATGAACTCAGTTCTTCGTGCCTTCACTGTTGAAGGCAGCTGCCATCCGGCGCATTGAAGAGCAGTTTTCCTGAGAGCAAATTTCCAAAAGAGCATTATTTCGAATGTTGTGCAGAGAATATCCAAGGTGTCTTGCCTTGTCTTGAGTTTGGATCTAAGGACTATAAAGTTGTTTTAAAACCAAGACATGGGTATGTTCCCAAGGTGCTCTAGACTCTGTTCAGAACTCAGGTCATCTCCCTGTTGGTGCTCCCTGCCACTGTCCAGTAAGGCCTCTAAGAGTATATCTGCTGTGCTCTTGCCTGTTAGGACAGTCCAAACAGTCTCACGACCAATTCTTACCTATTCGTATGAGGTGCCAGATTTGTGCTAATTTGTACTTCATACAACATCACTTGTACAATTTTGTACGATTTGTCTAAAACCCTGTAAGGGGTAGGTTTAGGGGCAGGATTAGGTGTAGGTTATTCATACAAATTCTCTCGAATTGGCAACTCGTTTAATACATACTTATTTAGAAGAAATCCTATGAATTTGTACGAATGAGGTCGATGAATTAGCCACCTCGTAAAATATGTATGAATTGCCATGAGATCAGGTTGGACAGTCAGCGCAGCTTTTTGTTTGCTTTAGAGACTGTCCACCACAAACCAGTGACTCTCTCATTGCATTGTTGATGCCATGGATTGGCTTATGCCTCAGAAGACTTACAATGTCCTATAAGTGTGAGAGCCCACATCACATGGGGTATGGGCTCCTCGTGGGCATGTTCCAGTGGGATCTCTATTGGTGAGATTTGTACGGCTGCCAGCCGGTCATTGTTGTCCACATTTGGCACATTTTACAACTTGCATTGCAAAGACGGGTTCTTTAGCTTTGAATAGCCATTCTTCCCCCTTTGCTGAATCTGGATGTATTTTGTGCTCTTAGCTACAAGCTTGGTGTACACTGTGTTGAGGTTTTTAGGGTTCCCTTGTTAGTTCTCTGAGACTGGCCTACTAGTACAGTGTGATTGGATGCGTTCCCTATATAGCGTTATATGCAACAGGAAAGACCATTTGACACTTAAGCTGCATATGAATGGATGACTGTCACTTTAGTCAAATTATCTGATTAATGGTGTTACAAGCTAATTTACACACTCAGCAAACAATTTTAAATTATAAAAAAGTTTTCGTAATGGTCCCATTAAGTTAAAAAAAAATATTGTTTGAAGGTTCTTAGAATGTTTAAAATGTTAAATTTTTTAGATGTTGTATTAACGTTCTAGTTTGGTTATAAGAATGTTATTCAAAATGCTTTTTGACTGTTCCACTAACAATTCAATGGTAACGTTTCTAATGCTAATGTTTTTAAAACGTTCCACTAACAACACAATGATAATGTTTTTAAAATATTTAACAATTGCAGATAACTTTAAGGAAGCGTTATGCAAGAACCTTTAGAGGACGTTAGCCAAAGTTACGAGAACATTCCCTGTTGGCCGGGTAGTTCAACAAACATTTGCGGTTCCCTTTCAGTCGAGTTCACTCCGACGTTACACATGGGATCTCACCTGAGAGACAAGATCGTCTTCGTCTTCAAGTCTTTGGAAAAAGGCCAATCAATATTGGCGTGCAATAATCAAACCCAGGTTCACCTTATCACAGCGTGAGTATAAGAGGGCACGGCTGGATTGCACATGCAGCTTTTCATTGATGAGCTGAGTCTGAATGCATCATATGCTGTTGAGTCTGCTAAAGAAGAGAATCTTCAAAACAAAAAGAGTTCCTGTGGAGTTCATGCTCTCTCGCTGTTTCAACCAGTTGACAATGCAACCTGCGGGATCGGTAGCCTTTATAAAGGCTTGAGCAAGCCGATCTTTTGCTCGCCAGTGAGAGACCTCTCTCTGAGTGCACGCGGTGCCTTGAAGAAGTCCTCCCTGGGCAACTAGGCTGCACAAAAGAACAATTTCCAAGCGTGGTTTTGAAGCCATTCTCTGGAATGTCTATGTGGCCATGCGCTTCTGATTGTGGGACTTTCCTCACATCCTTAGATGGGCATGAGCGCTGTCTTTCATGCCTGGGCCGGTTGCACACAGAGGCAGCACTCGTGAATGAGTCATGCGTTCATTGCGGACGAATGACCATCGCTACTTTGAGATTGTGCCTCTCATCCGTGCCTCCTCCCCATGGTCCGGTGAGCCATAAAGGTTTCTCTGCTACTACGGCGAGGCACTTGGGGGATCTCACGGTGATGGTGCAGAATGTCTCGCGGAGCGGAAATGCTTCGCAGACTTTGCCCGTCACCTGTAGTCCCGCCGTGGTGCGTCCCGAGGAAGATGCTCCCCCGAATGCTACCGGGCACAGCGTCTCCTTTGGTGCACCCGAGGATGTTGAGATGTCTGCCACTGCATCAGAGGGAGAGTCGGGTGGCGAAGCGCTCGCAAGCGCGGGACAAAAGACCCTCCGCGGTCGCTGCTCTGTCCCAGGCAGACACTGAGCTCTCGGCGATGCTCCTCCGAGCCACTGAAGAGATTGGGTTGGAGGTGCCGCAGGTGCCCCCATTTGATCCTTCTCGACTGGACGACTGTTATCTGTGTTCTCGGTTCTTCGGCGACACTGTCGAGGCCTTTGCCCAGAAGTTCTCGGTAGTCCAGCAGTAGCCTGCTTATCGCCAAAGGCATCCCCCTGCTGCACCCAAACCAGCAACACTTGCTGCGTCCCTGGCCGAAGCACACGATGCTAGGCTCGCTGCCCGCCCTGCCCGGCCAGGAACACACGTTGAATGTATGTAACGTCGAAGTGAACTCGACTGAAGGGGAACGTCTAGGTTACGTAGAGACGCTACATTTTCTTGCCACGACCCTGGGTCACGCTGAGGCCGACTCTACTCATCATTGAAAACCTGCAAGTGCAATCCAGCCGTGCTCTTATACTCATGCTGTGATAAGGTGCACCTGGCTGTGATTAATGCACGCCAATATTCATTGGTCTTTTTCCAAAGACTCGAACACAATTGGTCCTCTTAGGCGAGATCCCATATGTAACGTCTCCGTTCCCTCCTTCAGGGAACGTGGGTTACCTACGTAACCTAGATGTTATGTATATTTTCAAAGTGCTGTGGCCACCTAACTTATTTAGTTCCATTTAAAAACAAACATAAATAAATAATTGGTATGAACAGGTATGAAATATAATCTGTACATAATAAAAACAAAGTTAATGAAAAGATGAGCGCTATAGACAGCTGCAGGTTACATTGTAATTCCAGGCAGCTCTTAATGGCATTACATGACCATATCACTTAATCAAATGATTTCCAGTATTTAAAATGTACAACAACATTGGACAAACAAATGAATTTAGTAATCAAAGTTTTTGCCACAAAGTTGTGTTATTGTGCATGGAAAGCACATTCTCTTTTTTTTTCCCCAGCTATCTCTCACAAATGCACAGACATTTGCATACACGCTAATGTTGTTAGCGAATATCGCACACTCATGGTGGTTATGTGGCCACAATGTATGTGGATTATTTTCCTAATAATTCAATGGCCGTGTCAATAATTATTCCTTTCAGAAACAAGAAGTTCAATATAATTGACGCATAATGGTAACGCAGTGAACATGATGCAATGTTTTAGCAAACTGACAGCATAACAGTCTGCATTCTCCTGCATAAAGGTACGTTCACACTAGCAGTGACAAAGCGACGCGATCCCATTAATTTCAATGTAGAGCTGCAGATATCCGATGATAAGAGCGACAGCGCCCGTCAGCGACCGTTGGCGACCAGATGTGGGCGTGTCCAGCGACGCAACAAAGTTCAAATCTCTCAACTTTATGCAAATGAAGAGCGACTTTCGGGAGCGACAGCCAATAGGAAAGAAGACGATCACGTGCTCATTCTTCTTTCAGCTCCAGCAGTGATGCCGGCGTTTGCGTTTTTGCCATAGATAAACGCACGCAATGAAAAAAATAACTCTCTGTTTCTCATTTATTTTTGTTTGTATGTATGGACTCTGTGTATATTTATATTATATTCAGTCATTTCCCTCCAAAATGTATTTGGCGGCAAGAAACATATTTGCTGTCAACAATGACGTTACTAAGAAACCAGTAATGAGAACGCCCACATCGCCAGCCTCTAGCAATATACAGCGAGTGTGAATATATATATATATATATATTGCTTATCAATTAATTGTTAAATATTGTTTTAGCATTTAAATCCATGTATTTAATTAGTCAGCAGTTTGTCACTTAATGTAAAGTCAGGTGACAAAATAAAGGTCCGATCTTCTTGTCTAGTTTTTATTTTGCTGTAATGTCAATCTGACTGTACGGTATCACATTATAAACATATTACAGAACTGTCAGAGGTAACAGGAAGAATAAAGCAAACATTTCTCTTGTTCATATGTTTTAACCTCCCAGTCATAGAATGAGTTTGGGTTAAGATTGATACTCACTTGCTGATGAATTTGTTTTCTCCAACCCGCACACCATCATTCCTGTCATCCATTTTATCCCAGCCACGACTGCATGGAAGGACTCTGGAGAGACGGAGACAGAGGAACAGGGAGGAGAACAGAGAAAGAGAGAGAGAATGTTTCTGCATCTTGTTTTAACATCAAAGAATGAACTCTTCTGTATCTAGGTCAGCGCATGAGGAATGTAAGAGAACAACAGACCTTAAAACAAACAAAGTAAAGTATGCATATCTAGCACTGACTTGTTTATTTTTAATATCTCTTGACAAGAGACTGATGCTCTGTTCTATATCACACAAACCCATGTGATGTCGACATCTGCAAGTCACAGCTGAAAGTAAACTATTCATGAGGATGTGACCAAAATAGACATTGAGCACACACTAGAATAAATGAGAGGATTGAAACTGACAAAAACAGTTCATCAACACATTTCAAGATCCATGAAATCACAGTTCTTTTTTACCTCTACAGTAGACAGTAGAATATAGTAAAAATTCAAAGTTTGTTATTAGTAAGATGTTTAAAGAAATTGATACTTTCATTTACCAATGGCAAATTAAATTGACAAAGAGTCACATATATATATATACAATGAAGGAGTAAATGATGACAGGTCGTTAAATTCCCAGACTTAATTATTCTGCTTATACTACATCATTTTGAGGCAAAACATGGAAAAGAGCTGCCATTTTTATCATATTGATTACAATTTATTTGCTTATTTGTTTGACCAGTGTCGTTGTGGGTTTGGTTATTTTTTATTTATTTATATATAGTTTTGTGTGTATATATATATATATATATAGTTGTAAGAGCTTTGAAATAATCAGAACTATTCGGCGAAGTGATATGGAACTGTGGGGTCAAAGAGCTGCCTGGAACTGTGTGGTTCCTTGAAAATAATAATTGCACACTATAAAACATTCGTCAGCCAATCAGATTCAAGCATTCAACATCCCCGTTGTGTAAATATATATATATATATATATATATATATATATATATATATATATGATTTCTGAAGGATCTGAAGTAATGATGTTGAAAAATCAAAAAGTGTTTTCAAATGGTAATAATATTTTACAATATTTTTATTTATATTGAACTTTTAATCAAATAAATGCAGCCTTGATGAGCTCTCAAAAACATTACAAAATCATATCTACCCTAAATTTTTTAAACAGTACAGTGTATGCTAATATACTCCTGAAAACTGAAAAAAAAAAAATTATAATAATAATAATAAATATTTTTATTTGAATTTAATGTTAATGTCTTTCTTATCTGGAAAAAAAAAACATATAAAATATGTTTTGTTTTTTCCAATCAAATGATCTCTAAATAGAGAATGTCCGGCCCCCCCCAACAGAGTCATAAAAATGATCAATATATTTACGTTTTAAGGAATGTCATTGATTGAAATACAATGAGTGCTGTATTATAATACTGTCCTGTCCCTTGTGTTTCATTACAGATAAATCTAGAGAAACCAGAGATGGAAGAAACTTTCAATATCATGTCATTTATCTAAATGCATAAGTCAATAAAAATGCTCATACAAAATTTTTAAATCTTTATCAGTGTGAATTATTCAGAGGAACAGTTGTACATTTTGGTAACACCTTATTGTAAGATGTCCTTGTTAAACTGCACTTACTATTATGACAACAATAAATTATGCATAATTACATGAAAAGTAACCCTAAGTCAAACTCAACTAACTCCTAAGTCTAATTATATATAAAGTACATGTAGTTAATTAATATTACCTAGCATTGCACTGTAACAAAGACACCTTAAAATAAAGTCTAACCTACATTTTCAATGCAAAATGTGTAACATGCCAATTTTAAGATGAAAGCGTACAGTTAACAATATGACCGACTCTGAAGCTCAATGGCTGACACATATACTCCTGTTTGGGGGTTCCCTTGGCACAATACAAAGAGCTCTACTTAAGGCTTCCTTCCTCACCAGCTGGAGAGGCTTTACAGAAGCTTCCGGAGACAGGGACAGGTGCAGGACAACAGGGGTACTGTTACCCCGCTGTTACAACTACTCCACACTGTTGCTGTTTTATTGTGTTTTCTTTAGAACATTTAGACAACTATCATGCCACCAAACTAACATAAATACTGTAGATGTCAAACCATATCTAGTGTTAATAAAACAAACTTTTTTAAAGATGCATGTTCACATTGAGCCTAATGTTAAAAGGAACTGAAACTGAGGAAATAGCATCTCTGACTAGTATGTGGTGTCACATCTTTGTAAGCATGTTAAAGGAACAGTTCAGCCAAAAATATCAATCTAAATTCCTCCACTAATATTGGCACCCTTGGTAAATCTGCGTAAATGAGGCTGTGAAAATAAATCTGCATTGTTTATCCTTTTGATCGTTCATTCAAAAAATTCTACTATCCTACTGTTGAAGTAAAACAATTGAAAATGGGGAGAAAAACTCATGATGAAATAAATGTTTTCCTCCAATACATGTTGGCCACAATTTTTGGCACCCAATTATTACTATGTCCTTTTCCCAAGATAACAGCTCTTGCGTTTATTTTAATGTTTGTGTTTGGATTGTCCCAATGAAAGACCCAACCATGCCCCATTATAAGATTTCTAACAGAGTCAGCCAGTTTTAGATTTGTTATCTGTTGGTATTGGATGGAATTCATGATGCCATGTGTCAAAACAAGATGTCCAGGACCTCCAGGAAAAATATAGACCCACAATATCAAAAACACAACATTATATTTCATTGTACACATGGAGTACTTTTTATCCCTGTGTTCACCATCTTGAGTGTTGCTAAAAAGCTAATTTTTTTGTATTTTTCTCATTTCCCAGTCCTGTCTGACAACTCAACATGCTGGAGATTGTTTTTAGGACGAGTGAGAATTTTTCTTGAACCCTCCTGAACAACATGTGCTGATGTAGGAGTTGTTTGACTATTTTTTTAAAGGTTTTCTGTCCCTGAGACTCAACTGCTTTTTGCAATTCTCCAGCTGTGGTTCTTGAAGAGTCTTTAGCCGCTCAAACTCTACTCCTCACCGTGTATTAGGATGATAGAGATACACGTCCTCCACCAGGCAGCTTCCTAACATTAGATGTTGATTGGCTATTCTTAATTATTTCCCTGATGGTGGAAATGGTCATTTTCACTGCTCTAGCTCTTTTCTTAAAGCCACTTCACTGATTTGTGAAGCTCAATTATCTTTTGCTGCACTTCATAAATATATTCTTTGTTTTTTCTCATTGTGTTGACGATTAAACGATTTTGGGTGTTGTTTTCCCTCCTATGTATATTTCTGTCAAACAAGAAACTATGGCTGGATAATTCATGTTCATAATCACCCTGGAGTGCTCAAAACTGTGAATACGAATGGGAATATACTTCAGAGATATTTTACGGGTGCCAATACTTATGGTCAACAAGTGTTGGAGAAAAACATTTATTTTGTCACCAGAATTTCTCACTATTTTCAATTGTTTTAATTCAGTAATAGGTTAGAAATGTGTGAATTTCTTGAATGAAAGATCAAAAGCATAAACAGTGCAGATTTATTTTCACAGCCACCTTTCCTCAGATTTACCAAGGGTGCCAATATTAGTGGAGGGCACTGTATATTGTTTCAAAGCTGTTCTGTAGAACATTAAAGAAGATATATAGAAGAATGCTGGCAATAAAACCATTTCAATTCCCAATGACTTCCATTATATACACAAAATATACAATGAAAGTCAATGGGATAAGAAACAGTTTGATTACAAACAATCTTGAAAATACAGTATCTGTGTGTGTGTCACAGAAGAAAGAAATACATAAAGTTTGGAATGACATGAGGGTGGATGAATAAGGAGAGAATGTCCATTTGTGAATCTCTTTAAACACATACACAAATAACCAACCAAACAGTCTTTTGTCCTCTGAAATATATAATAAAATGACATACAAGTTATTTAAAACATCAACTGTCCTGCATTTACTCCTCTTCATCTAAAATACTACAAACCAGCATATTTTAAATGTCACATGACAGTTAAACCCTGACATTTTCAAAAACTCGAGCACCAGTACTTCCCATTTACTGTCTCACTGTCTCATAGGATTTCCTGAACTTGATAAAAGAAGATTTGACTGAAAGCACATTACCTTCTTTCTTTTGCTAACGGTTCTTTCGCAGCTGATCGTCGGGTGGTCTTTAAACGCTAAACCAGCGCTGAACCCATGTGACACAGCTTCCCTCTCTAAACTCTCCCTTTGATTTGCACAGCGGAAACTGACATGAGGTTTCAGACTTCCCCAATGGTGCTTTCGCTGCCTCCTCCTCCTCCCTTTATCTCCCCGTGTCAGTCTCTCTCAAGTTCACCCATGCTTTAATGCACACTGCCATTAATCTTACACAAAAGATATACAAACTTTATGAGCACTTAGAATCACTTCAGGAGAACTACTTAGTGTACAAACGTAACTCAAGCATCCAGCACACACATAAAAACACACAAACAGAGCACAGGTGTCCTACTGAGACACCAAATTGAAGCGTTAATGGCCTCATTCAGTTCCTGACAAAACTCCAACACGATTATCCTTTCACAAGATCATTATCCCATGGGTCTCTCTCTTGTATGGACTTGTTTTCTTATCAACACCACCAACTTTTGACCCAGAGTGTATAGTTAAGTATGTGTAGCTGTTAAAGCTTGTGTGTGTTTGTGTGTGTGTGTGGCCCCTCCCACATCGCACATGAGCTGCGCTCAATGAGGAGATTATTAAATATTCAATACCAATCGACCCAGAGCAGCTTATTCTGACATTAATATTTCATATCCCAAATACAGTCCTGCCAGAACTACAGAGGAGCTATTAGTCTCTGATACACATCCAAAAGTCATTGCCAGCAGATAATAGGCATCAGATGACAGCCGTTGATTAGATTATAGATGTATGATATATCGGTGCCAAATCTGAATCGGCCAATATTGTGCATGCTTCTTTCCTCAAAGCTGATAAAACACTAATCATTTAATACCACTGTTGTTATCTTTAGGAAAACTCAAAAGTAATACCCAGCTTATATACTTCATAGTGTGGTGATAAAGTACCTATATTTAGTTGTAGCATTTAAAATGTTTTGTTTTTGGTTTTCAATGAATCTGTTTCAGAAATGTAAAGAATTTTATTTTTGTATAAATTATTATATATTAATATATTATTTATTCACTAACGATTTGATAAAATGACCAAAGTGACAGGAGACATTTACAGTCGATTTCAAATAAATGCATTTTATTTTCTATGAATCCAAGAAACCTGACAAAAATGTATCATGGTTTGGAGAAAAAAATAATAACCAGAGCATCAAATTAGAATATTCAAGTGATTTCTGAAAGATCGTGTGACACTGACACTGTAATATTACTGTTTTTAGTGCATTTTAGTGCACTAGAATACTGTACTACACATACTGGCCAATAAGTCAATCTAAGAAATGGAAAAAGGGAAGTGGGGAGAAAAACAAAAAAAAATTTTTTTACAATCTTATCTGAACTTCTCTTTTTACTTCTGATCCCTAAGCTTGGTAGATGTTGGTTAGGAAAATATAGATATATGAAAAAAAATGGAAAACCATATATAGAAATATAGAAAAAACCATATATGACCCCACTCTGAAATGCAAAGGCCATTTCTTTCATGCCTTCACCGGAGCAGCCATCAAACTACTTGAGCACCACGTTTCGAGAGCCATGTACTTTTCCACGCTTACGCAACTGTGCACTCTAGCATTAAATGTGTCAGGGGAGTCCATGAAAAATGAATAAAAAAAGAGCATGTGAAACTAGTTTTACAGTCGTTTGGACTCATGTGACTTTCCAATCTCCCAGTTCTCTTAAAGATCAACTTTGCATCTATAAGAGGGCCTCATTATGAATAATTACACGTTTGTCGAACACAGACGGTTGTGTGGCTGAACATGTGTTTGGTGCTGGGAAGACGTGGGACAGACATGATGGAAGTGGTGGTTTATCCTAAATCAGCATCCAAAACTAACCAAACTTCTTTTTTGCATGTCTATCATGCTCGTTCATGCTATTCTTTGCAACCACGGCCACCTTTTCATGCGTTTTCTTCCTTCCCATGGCTTGGAAGTTCCCTCTTTTTGTCCAATTCCTAAGCAACCGCTCATACCCTTGGTCTTTAAGATTCAGGCCAAGATCTCCGCTTGATGTTTCCTGGCCTACATCCATTCCTTCACCTCCCCCAGCCAGCATCTCCTCACAAACACTATAGCGCGCCTATTGTTAAATTGCCACGGCAACCTGGAAAATACTTGCAAACCGACAACAAGCTTCGTCCAACAATGCTAAAAGTCACACGTCTGCGCTCTCTTCCTTTTCTTCTTCCTTCCCTTCGCTCATGTGTTTAGCAGCTTTCACTGCTGCAGTGTTTTTTGATGGCTGCTGCTGCTGCAAAACCCTCATGAGTTATGAAGTATGACAAAGAAGACGAAACACAGCTACTTCAAAACCGGCTGCATGGAAAACGTGACGCCCACATTCTGACTTGCAACCGAGAGGCTAATGCTAGTCTGGAAACGAGTAACTTATTCGGAAGACTGAAAGAATCCACAAATGTTTTCTAGATGGCAGCTGTTTAGAAAAACTGTTTAGAGAAGGAATCTCATTTTTCCTCCATGGTTAAAGTCTCTGAAGATGTTTCCCTGACTCAGTCACGCTCAAACGTGTCACAGACAAGCATGAAGGTGTGAAGATCACCGTTAACATGATAGATCACTCAAAAAAAAAAATCTGTTAGCATTTAGTCACCGTCTAGCAATTTCACTCCCTGAAGATTCGCAAGAATGGCATCATTTATGGCATTTAAAAGTACTCTTGGTGCTTTATACAACAATTCGCCTAGTCCTGGACTCACGGTCATCAAATATGATTGGTCCAGAAGTGCTCCAGGACTGTTACCACACTCACAATGGTGCAATTTATTCCTTAGATGGAAAGCTGGATTTTCAGCAGCCACTACTCTTTAGTGTCACATGATCCTTCAGAAATCATTATGTTGATTTACAACTCAGTTAATGGTAAAAATAGTTGTGCTGTTTACAGGAATTGTTTAAACTTTTAGGACATGTCTTTACTGATCTATGTAATGCGTCTGCGATGAACAAAAGTATGGTAATATGAGTATGAACTTCTCCTTTTGTGTTCCACAGAAGAAAGTAAGTCATAGGGTACTTGTTTGGAACAACACGCACATAAACTCAATTTACATTTTTGGTCGAACTACAGTATTCTGGATAAAGCAGACTGGTTATATAAGGTCTAAATATAGTGTCATTTGAGCCCATAGTTATACTTTCCCATTGCTGACACAGATATATCTCACTGGGAACATAAACAACTCTGCATGTTAAACACTGTGGCATATTATTCTCTTGACAAGAGTCCACAGATGTTATTGTAATCTGAAGCCTGAATATTGCCTTACATTTCCAATAGACATTCTTAACGAATTTCAGTACACAACTGGTCATATTACACAATATGACACAAAGTTGCAAACACAACCCAGCATGAGCATCCAAGTCTGAACAAGTCTTGAGTAACAAACAACAACACGCGCACAAACACCCACCCTTCTCTCGTGGATCTCTGCTCTTCAGATGCCCGATGTCACGATGATCAGATCAGATCAGATTCTGAAGGCTTCGCAATCTTATCTGTGCTTCTACGTCTCCAGACGACATCAGACCGAACAAAATTTACCATCAGCGGTGCTACGAGCCGATCTAATCCTTTACTCGAACCAAGCTTCTGCGCTCGCATCGGGAACAATCGCAGTTTAAGGGGGGCGTTTGAGGAGGAGGAATACCCCATCTGCTGTTACAGACCTCAGATAACGCAGCAGCCAATCAGAGCGCGCGCGCGGACGCCCCTTTGTTCGCGCTGCTCCTTTCGCGCCGGACAACATATGCGTTCAGCGGGGAATCCCCAAAACAATAGCCCGCCGAAGTGTAGGGACACGGTGTAGGAAAGCACAGTTCCTCACATTCACATCGGTAACATTTGGGACTAGAATGTACACAAAAGGCACAAAAAGGGTTATTTTACACACGTGTGAACTATAAATAAGCATATAGATTGCTTGTATTATATATGACCACTTTTATATGGCTTCTGTAAACAAACAAACAAACAAAATAAATAAATAAATAAAAATTGTGGAAATGTATTAAAAACCTTACCAGGTTTTGGTTACCGATTCGATTCGATTAAGATTCGCGAAGCCCGGACTCGAGTCTACATTTTTACATTACATTTAGCTTAAGCTACTAAATAGGTTTTATTACAAATGCTAGTGATGTTTTAAAGAAAAAATAAAAAAACATCAGTTGGTAATGCTAAAAAATATTACATTAGCTAATAAAAGGAAATTAATTGCCGCAACTGTATTAAAATTATTTCATTTTATTTCCCTCCACAGAGTTCCTACTTAGTTAAAATTTTGGTCATATTTTTTTTACAAGAACATTTTACCAGTCCCAAACCACATCAATCTTAATAACTACCATTGATTTTGTATTTAATCATATAGAAGTGATTTATAATTGAAGACTGAAAGTCAAAAACTCCTTATATTCAGGTGTGCCAAATTATTAGATAATTATTAATAAGAATAACATGCTAAAGTGTTGTGAAATCCATTAAGACTTATTTCTCATAGACTCTATGAAAGGATAAGTTGTGAATGACTCTTGAAGGAACAACATCATATCCTCTTGAACCAATGATTGAAGAATTGATGTAAACATTTTTATTATTATTTTTTAAACAATAGGGGCCCTATAAAATGTTTTTCTTTATTTTTCTGGTACCAAAAAAAATGATTCATGGTTTTTGAGGATCAATATCGAATCAATGTCATTAAAAAAAAAAAGTTTATTAATTACAGTGGTTTTCCGCCCATTTGCTACACATACAGTAATATTGTTATAATATCATGATTAAATGGTTAAGGTTTCTTTCTTTAAAAACTACTCAATTGTATTTAATTCATGTTATTAAAATTTTTGTCTCATAAAAAGACGTTTGAAAGAGTCAAATTTTTTAACATTAATGTATTATTTAAAATCATCTACATTCGCAAAGCATTTATAACCTTTCTTAAAATGTATTGACATACTAAAAATGTTCATGATAATGTTCACAGTGTATATGATCTTAAAAATATATTGGCAAACGTTAAGATAATATTAATAGATGCTTAAAAAGGTGTTAACTGTCAATTCATGTAACCAAGTAGGCCTAAGTAATGTTAACAACTGAAACCTTATTCTAAAGTTTAACCATCTCTTGGACAAACAACATATTTTGAATAAGACTGATTTACATTTAGTCATTTTGCAGATGCTTTTTTCCATAGTCATCTTCTAATGGGTATTCATGCTATACAAAAAATGGTCACATTAAATCAAATTATACATTGGCAGCTCAATGAATGAACACATTTGCTCACCCTGTGGAAAATGTAGGTAAGTGACACCGAGGGTGAGGATTAGGTCATCACGGGTCAGAAAATGAGCAAATCTGAGCTGGGGAAGACTGATATCATTTTAATCTTTTGTAATCTGCTACCAGCTATCTAGCCATCTGTCGGGAACAGTTCATACAGTAAAAACAGCAAGAGTTTAGAGAGCTCAGGATTAGAAAGTTCTACAGTACAAAGTAAAAAATAAAATAAGCTTTTTTAAAAACTGATTTTTTGAAACATTTTGTTAGAAATTAAAGTTTTGTCCTGTAGACATCTCACATACCGTGAGATGCTTGTAGGTCTATCATATATATTGTATAATTAACTGAGTAAACAGCACATCTATTAAAAAAAGTAGGACCCACCATTTAGAATATAGGATCACAAATAAAAGACCTGCTGTTGTTGACAGCATCTCTTCACTTTTTTCTCTTTGAGCCTCCATATTAATTGATTCTGGTTGAGTTGTGTGTGCTTAATCATGTTAATTCACGGTCAACACACACACACACACACACACACACACACTTGATGAGGGGAATCAGAGGTAAAGAACTGGCATGTGTAACCTGATATGTCTAATGAGTTTACCAGAGGAGACAGACGGGAGACCAACATTTTACTGTCGTTTAACATAGTAATGGCCATAATTAATTTCCATATGCACCTAACTGTATTGCATCTGATCTGAAAACAGTCAAGGATGCAGGAATAGAAAATTGATTTGTCTGAATGATCTTTATATTAATTTATAAAAATATTTTTATTTTTTTATAAATTATTATAGTTTATATTATATATAGTTTTGTTGTGGGGAACCTTGATGCACTCACAAACACATATATAAAGACACAACAGACATTATGATTTGCTCAGAAACATCTTATTAAATGTCTTTAAGAACACGGAATAAAACAATTTCTGCTGTTTCTACTAACAGGAGCTGCAATGGCTGGTCCAAGAATATAGCACATTCTGCACTCGATATATTTATAATAGTCTCAATGCATTGCACTTTTCTAAATTTGTACTACATTTAACATGAACAGGAAGTAATGTTAGAAAAATACAATATGAAAACATCCAAGTAAACAAATATATTCAAACTACAGATAAAAAAAGGGAATTTGTTTAACTCTTAAATAAAAACGTAACAAATTGGTGCGCTTTGCAGCATGATTTAAGATAAGCATTTTTTCCAACATCTTTTCGTCAAATGATGTACAAAAAAAACAAAACAAAACATTAAAACTTATTACAATTCAGAGAAAGTAAGTATATTCTTCAGATATACCCCCTTCAAAATAACTGAAGGGTTGTTTTTCTTTGAATCACATGCCACCGTGTTATTAAGACCCATCACAACCTTTACATCTCAGCAGAAAATGAGATTCAACACAACAGCACTGCATGTTTCCAAAACGTTCTCATATTAAAAACCATACTAAGCATCGATTAAGTGTTAATAATAATGTGAATTAAAGAAATACTAAAAAAAAACCTTTAGAGAAATCACCATTTGCTATGTATTTTGACAAATATTCAATCATGTCACTGCCACATACGAATGAAACGTTTGACGACAAATAAACACCGCAGGATGTGAAAGGTCTTCATAAGATGTCATATTCAGTTTCAAACAACATTTCAATAAACTATTAAAGGAAAAATGTTTTAGGAGATGAGGACTGGCACCACTGCAAGCACTATCGGATTCACAGACAATCATTATATCACACTTCAGAGTGCTGAATGTTTTATAATATCATCAGTTTAGGAACAAAAAGTGCTATAGTAATGATTTCTTTACAACATCATTTACTCCATTACTGCAGCACTCTGTTCCAAGTGTTCACTAAACCTTAAGTACATTAGTATTGCCTTGTATACAGCACTCAGATCTGGCTTTTAGGTCCCAAATACTGTCACTTTAACATTTTCAAACACAATCGACGTGCTCTTGCCTGTTATAATGCACACAAATGTGTAAATAAGGCTGAAAACAAAGTAACAGTTGTAACGTTTTGTTACCGAGTGAAATGGTCCTTGCATAATTAGGGTTTTTTGTTAAAAACATACACACACAAAAAAAATATATCAAAAGAAACCAACAACAGGCTGTACACCGCAAGATTTTTTGTCTTATTTCCAGCCAAAATATCTAAATATTATCAAATAAAGAAGGATTTTCTAGACAAGAAACAATAACTGTCTTGTTTTAAGAAAAAACAAGCTAAAACTAAGCAAGTTTTTACTTAAAAACAAGCAAAATATTCTTATTTCAAACAGAAAACTAGATTATGTTGCTTACCCCATTGGCAGATTATTTAGCTTGTTTTTTCTAAAATTGTAGATATTTTTAGATATTTTGGCTGGAAATAGAAAGCATTTTTTGCAGTGTTTGACAGGTCAGCTAGAACGAGAGAGAGAGAGAGAGAGAGAGAGAGAGAGAGAGAGAGAGAACTTTCTCCAATGTGTTAGTTGGAATGACTCGCAGAGGAAGCACCAGTTATGTTGTAAATATCAATAAAAACATGGTAATAGAAAACGGCATTTTCTCCTCGCACCATGCTGACAGCATATCAAGACTGCAGCACTGCATCTCCCATTCCCTGCTTACAGGCAGCACAAAGATAGGACATAGTACATATAAATAAATAAATTACGAGTCAACAAAAGAATCTCTGAATCTAAAGTGGACATAGTATGAGCTTCGAATAAAGATACGACCACCGAATGGAGCTCTAAGTGAGAAAACCACAGAAGTGAAAGCACAACTGCACACTATCGAATCAGGAAGACCAATGAAGTCTCCATTTCATGACATCAGGGTCTCCGACGGTCCGAAATTGGTTTCAGTGCTGCAAAACAAACGGATAGTGTACATTTAAAAATTATTTGTGTTGTAAAGGTTATAAAATGTCTGTAAACCAGGAATCAGGAATTTATAGCTCTAATTAAATGCTAATGATTGTGATAATGCAGTATAATAGGATTCAGAGAGCCTGTTAAATAAATGCCTGCTAAATGCCGCCCATCCTCTCTGTGTCAAAAAAATACAAATAAAATAACTTCTGCAGTGCTTGTGGGATCTACATTATAAACCACATTCACTTGAACAGCAGTGAGGAAGTGCCACCTACTGTACGTCAAACACACCAAAAAATTGTGGCGCCCAAAGGAGGGCTCAACAGATTTTGGCCAAAAGAAAAACGTTTGCCCTTGTCTTCTTTGATGGGACCGCCTGAGTACAACCATTCTTAAGTTTTCCCTTCCAGTTTTCCTTCTTTTGCAGAACATGCACTAATATACATTCGTTTCTCGTATCGTTTTATGTACTGCATAGCTATCCGCCTCAAAACCACGCTACAATTTGAATAAGAAACGCTTCTTTCGATATGAGCCATCCATTAAAATAGCAGCTAACTAATGACAAAAATGTAAATTTGTATAATTTTCCTTACATTTAAGGCATTGGGACTTACATTTTTTTTTATTTTAAATTTAAATACATACGGATTTGGAAGCAAGACTCGGACACTGGAAGTTAAATTAGGAACAAGCAAACTACATTTTGTGCGTTAATTCAAGCAGTGCAATTCAAACATAAAGCGCAATAACCTTGCATCACTAAGTAAACCTTTAACGATCCTCCAGCTTTGACGGGATCCGGAACTGCGCCATGCATAAAGCGAGATCGAGCATGTTTGTCGTGAATGTGTAGATGTGCGATAGTGGCCGCCGTGTGCAAGCAGGCACTCATTAGTACATCATTTATATTCAAACACATCCCATTATCTACACACGGATGCAGACGGAGCAGTGCAGGTTAGCAAAAAAAAAAAGGAACACTGATATTGGAAATTCGCAAAGTGATTTCTCCATCTATCAGTCTTTGTTTCCTCACAGAGAGCGATGAACGGGTACAACCTGCATTGCATCTACTCGCTGTTGTCATGGAGACACCTTCAGATCAGCTCCAGAGTTGCTGCGCTGTCAAAGTTTTAAAGAGCCGTAATACCAGCTAGAAACCAACTTTAGTGTTGATGACATACTCCATCAAAAAGGATACAGAGTTTTAAAAGGATTGAAGCATGAAAAGAGTTTATAGCTGTCTTTATCGTTAAAGGACAGGACTGCGGACTTCACTGTCTGGGTGGAATGGAGCAGTGGGACTACCATTTGAAAGCATGCTGGTGCTAAAGACTATACTCCACTTTCTCCAAGCTCTGGCTTTGTTGGCATGTCGTCCTTTCTTCTGTTGTGGCAGCCATGGGTGAGGACGCTCCATTGGTAGCCAGCGAAAGTGGGGCTGATCGGAAGGTACTGGAAAATGCGATGGCGCCGCAGGAAGTCCATGCCAAACGGAAGGTCGTAAGACTCCATTCTGTCCCGTTTAGATACGCTGTTTCCACGATTCATCTTACAGATGCCCCTTTCCTCCGGGGTGCCTGGGATAGAAAGACTTAATGAGAGGAAAGCATGGAATGCTCTAAAAATGAAGTAAAACATGGTCAGCAAAAACAAAATAATGTTTTATAAATATTTTTGATATTGCACAATTAATTGAGAATAAACCCTCAAAATCCGAGACAGCCAACCGCAGCTAAAAATAGCTATTTTTCTTAAACATTTAATAACTTTTGAACCACTAATCCTATCTGATTGCACACAGAGTGGCACATGATATATCATGCGTCTCATTTGGATATTCAGACGCCCTGTAGCGGATGTGATTACGTCATTGCAAAACAGGAACGATTACTGATGCTTAGTCCCACCCCCGTGCACAGATTGGTGCAAACAGTCTTAGATTCAATCAATAAACATAGGTTTTGGCCTTTTGAAACACCGTTGAGGGGTTTTCAATGGAAAATTGAATGAGCACAAAGTGAAAGTAAAGTATATCGCGAAACCCAACACAAACTAACACATTTGCATGACAGCACTCTCTGAAAAAGCCCAGAAAAACAGTGGAATTTAGGTATTCGCGTCGCGAGTCGATGTCCCGGTAAAATCATTCTGATACAGACACAATCAGTGGATCATCCACTCAGCCGTTATAATTGTTCATAATCAGATTGAAAATATAAAAAATAGAAAAATGCTCTAGGTCTTTAAGGGTTAAGGCTTGGTGCAATTATAAAAAACGCAAAGGCTTTGATGTAATTATATTTTGTGCAGTATAGCGCAGCACTGTGTTTATTTACACATGAGTAGTCTCAGCCTCAGATGTCACGCTCACGGAATGTTGGCTAAACGTCTGGTGCATATGGTACACTTAACTGGAAAACCTTCAGGAATGTCGAAGTAATTAAATTATTGGTTGAATTTTATCGTATTTCTGGGGGAAACAAGTGTCACATTTATTTTCGGTCCGCCTGGAAACAAAGCGCAGACGTGTGATTGTGGGGAAAAACTGTCGTGTTTACATGAGTGACAATAAGCATTTATAAAGATCCGTTAAACGTTGAATTCTCAAAAGTATGCAAGGTTCACAGTATGGAAGAATCTTGTCCAGGATCTATTATGGAAGATCAAGTAAAGTAGCTAACTGAGAAGGGGATCAGCCGCGTTGGCAACACATGAAACAACAGACGCTGACATCGCAGCTGGCTGATTCAGTATTGTGTTCGGTTCTCCAGAATTGCTTGTGGGTGTTAAAAAGTAGAGAGATATGCTTTAAACTGATGTTTACCTCGAGCGTCTCATCGGGATTTTCTATGCTGACTGACTGTTGCACGCGGTTCTGTTGTTGTGAGGACATTTCCACGCCCTGAACGTGACGCTGAATGAAACAAACTGTGATTGGTTGTTTGACATGTTGGTCAAACAGCCTTCTGGGCGGGCCTCGACCAAAGTAAGCGGCTATGAATTCCAGACCTTCAGCCGTCAGCCTGAAGGTCTGGCTATGCGAGACTAACACATGAGCAGCTTATGCGCTGGGGTTTTCAGTTTCTCTGAGAGGCTTGGCTTACTATAAATGAGAGCTCTGCATCTGCTTAGGTCACTTTTAACATGCATTAAAAAAAAGCAACACATGCCACCCATCTTCCCACAGTTGTAATGAGAAGCACTAATAAACCAGCGGTAGTCAACAGACGTTTTAAGAGCTTCCGGCGGTTTTCCACCAACATAAAAGATCTAATTCAGATTTAATTAGTCGCATTAGAAACATAGTCGTATTAAAATAACAATTTTTTGCCAAATTGTGCATCTCTATAATTTATATAGTGCTATAGATTCTTAATGTCAACATCAAATGGTGATTGAAAACCCTTTATCAAAAAAAAAGTTATATTATTACATTCATCACAATTTTGTATCTTAAATGTAAATGATACATAAACTAGTTTGTTTATTTTAAAGGAAGAGAGCTACGAAGTGACATGAATTTTTAGCATAGGTTTAGCAGTTTGTACCTACCAGGAATAGTATTATCCAGCACAAATGCCACTGAGCCTCCTACAAACATGGCAGTCGTGAGCAGAACATTCAGCACCTGATCTATCTGCACTATACCTGCAAAAGATTAAAAAAATTATGGTTTCACACTGGTCTCTCACGACGCAGTCATCATTCCAAAATGTTTGTGTATCTACCAGTGACTAGAGGGTTTCCTTTGAGGTAGCTGGGCAGGACCAGGCCAAAGAAGATGGAGAAGCCAAGGACAAACAGATTGCGGGACGAGTTGAGATCCACAAATTGCAGGTTGGAAAGGCCAACGGCGGTGATCATGCCGAAGAGAGTGCAGAACAGCGCCCCCAGAACAGGGTCCGGTAATGATGCGAAGAGAGCGCTGAATTTACCCACCATTCCTAGCAGTAGCATCAGCGCCGCACCATACTGAATTACCCGCCTACTTCCCACCTACACAGAGAGAAGAAACAGACCAATCAGAGAACACCACTGCATTAATGCCGTTTATTAAATTATTCTCTTCATGCATTTTTTATGCACTGTACGCCTTAATCAGCCCGCCGCCATTTTAATTAGAAAACGAGGCTGTGAGGAACAGCAGACCATATATATTAGTGGTGCAACGGATCACAAACCTCACGGTTCGGATCATATCACGGATTTTGAGTCACGGATCGGATCAATTT
>JAUCNO010001851.1:11102642-11127847 GCA_032353835.1 Enteromius viviparus
TACAAATATATTATATAAAGAAAAACTTTTATTTTGATGTGATTAATCATGATTAATCCGTTGACAGCCCTAAAATATATATATATATATATATATATATATGGCCGCATTACGCTGACTTTTTCCTTTTTTTATCACAACAATGGTAAATAGTTCAATAATTTAAACAAAAATAATTAATCAATAAATATGTTTATCTAGTCTCATATGCAACTAATGTGTTTTATTTATACATTTTTTGTAAGTTTGACAAAAACAAAATATTCACACAATAAATAAATAAGAAAATATATGTTTGAATGGAACAGCATACGTGCTTATATACTATATTTATACTATACTTGAAGCTGCAGTCCATAACTTTTTGCACCCTAGAGGTTAATAAAAAGAAATGCATGCATCTTGTGGAAGAACACTGGTATAGGAACTCAGGTACTGGGCTACTCTGCTGCGCTCCTTATCAGAACCAGTCTAAAACAGATATACAAGATGAACTTGCTTATATTCATTTTAAGTATTTATGTATTTTTAATGAAATGAAATGGTCTTGGATAAATTTGGAAACTCACTGGGAACATCTTGAATAGCTGCAGGCGGTAAGATGTCCAGCCTTTTTTGGATTTGTAGATGGGAAGCGGCAACTGGATGTTACGTGCATACTGAGAGAACAGCAGCACCAGGAATATAGTTCTGTTTAAAAGAAGGGACAGAGTTTACTTTTTGGGTCTACAGAGCTACAGATTGGTTATAAACACAAACGTGTGTGTGTGTGTGCTCACAGCATAGCGATGCCCCAATGTTTGCCTGCCCTCTCTCCAGCCGCCTGGAAGCCCGAGAGCCCAATGAGTGTAACAGTAGGGGTGATGGTGAGCGGGCCGATGTACTTCAACAGGACACCTGGCAAACCCAAGGCCCCTATGATCACCTCTATTAGAGACGAGACTATTATAGCCCCCTGGATCTACAGAAACAAAGAAAAAGAGAAAGATGTTGTGATTAAATAGAAAAAAAACAAAAAGACGATTGAGAAGGGATCTGTGGAATAAAACAAAGCAGTTAAAGGATAAAGGCTGTAAAGTGTCATTGACGAAGGCCTCCAGACGCCGTAATGCTCCCTTTAATCAAATTTGGCTCCAGTTGCTTTGTCTTCGTCGGTTTTGGTCACTGAATTCTCATCTATAGTTATTATTGCTTAAATCTGTACATTATTTGTTCAGTGTTTAATCAGTTACAAAAACATTTTTCACACATTTTTCTTCCGTTCTTTCATTTGTTTGTTCTCTCTTTATCTTACCTTCCATTTGTTCTTTCTTTTGTTTGTACTTGCGTTTGTTCGTTCCTTATTTCTTCCCATTTCAGTCATTCTCTCTTTACTTCGCTTCTTCTTTCCTTCTTTTGATCTTGCTCCTACTTTTGCATTTGATAGTTTTATCATTCTTTCTCTTTCATTCGTTCATTCTCTTTATTTCTCTTTGGTTGATTGTTTTCTTCTTTTCATCCTTTCCTTCTCTTTTTTTTATTGGTTCTTTCCTTCTTTTGCTTTAGTTCATTCTTTCCTACCTTCTTTTTGTTTGATTCCTTCTCTTCTTTTGTTCGTTCATTCTTTGTTTTGTTAATTCTTTCCTTCTCTTTTATTATTATTGTAGTTGGGTAGGTTTAGGGATATGTAAAGTGGGTGGACTCGGTGCACCTCTGTAACACCAGTGTATCTACATGGTAACTCCTCAGGAACTGCCCACTTAATATAAAGTGTAACATTCTGGACAGAAACCATAATTTATATGTAAAGCCTAATTTACCCGCTGGTGTGTAACATCAGAGTAATTACATGATAAATACATAGCAATTGTCTATTTAATATAAAGTGTAACACTATTTATCACAAAGTGCTGTTAGACCTGTTTCACATTTGTACTTTCATTACCAAAAAATGTTGTTACCAATGTCCTGTTACACATTTGTACTTCCACACACCATTCTGAGGGTTGTTACATGTGTGTAGTTACAGAAATATGACAGCTGTAGATACTATGTATCAATGTGTACTTACACTGTGGTTACAAACTACATAGACATCTACTTACTTTGGAAGTACTCATGTATTAGGGACACTTAATATAATGTGGGACCATTAAAAGACATGCAAACATACATGTAAATCTTAATTAACATTTACATTATTTAATATTATTAGTCATATTTTAGATTTAGATTTTAATCAGCTATAAAAATTAAACAAAAACAATGTAATGTAAAGCTGATTTGTAAACTAGCCGTTTTTATTAATGTTTGCAGTGTTCGTGGTTCTATAGATGTTTTCCCTGACAATTCAGAGCCTTTTTCTCTGATCTAATTTAGGCTCACACAGTGCCATGAGCCAAACCTGTTACAACCCATCTACCTTAACTTGTCACCTCATTTTATTTGATCATAATATATATCACTTCCTTTATCAATTTAACATGTTTAAATGTTTCTCATTAAAAATGTCGGATCTCATCTCCTTAATCCTTTGTTTTAACACACCTCTCGTATCCTGGGGTACCAGATGTCTTCTGTGTGTGGCAGCTCTGTGGCATTCAATAAAGTAAAAGCTGCAGAGAAACAAGACAATCAGGTTAAGGGTGACCGAGAGGGTACATTAGTGTGTGTGTTTGTGTGACATGTACCTGTTGCGTTACATTTCCACTTATCCAATGAAAGGATGGCTCTTGCAGGTGCGAGGAAAGCAAAAGCACTTGCCTGGAACAATGGAAGCCTGGAGGCAAAACACACACAACAACAATCATTCACAAGAACAGTTTGTACAAACACACACACAACACTCTTGCTGCTTGGAAACATTTATGTGTGGCTGAAGAGAAAAGACAGGTAACAGTCAGCAAGGGGAGCTCTAAACCACATTATAAATCAACTGCAGAATATTTTAGTTTTAGTTATTTTAAATTAAGAGCATGTTACTAAATGCAACTTAAATGGACCTTTGATTTGGCCCACCAAAATATAATGAAAGGATAGCAATTAATTAGTTAAATAAGTAAATACCAATAATACCATAGTAACATTTTTTTTAAATACAAAAGTAAATTAAATAGAAAAATAAGCAAAAATTGTAAAAACAAAATATTTATGCATTTATTTTTTGTTATTTTATTATACAGTTATATGGTTGGATATAATGCAACATTTATGTTTGGTTTGCTGTAACCACTAGATGTCTCCACACACACACACACACACACACACACTACTCATCTCATAAGTGATGGGGGCTCTTAAGTCTGTTAGTAAAGACTAGTGCTATATGAATTATAATTATAAATAATAACTATTAAAAAAGACCATAAAATTGATTCCTGCTTAAGAACGCTTGATTAAGAGATTATATTTAAAATGTTTGTGTGTAAAGATAAAGGTCCAGTTCAGTGGAAAAATTGTTCAGGTAGATGTAACAGGTATTAGGTCATTCATGTCTGTTTTCCTTTAGAATAACTGATAGTAAAATAGTTTTTGGCGATCATCAAACACGCACACAAACACGCATTAACAAAAGCTCATACAGTGATTCAGCACAACTGTCAAACTCACTCGATTCTTTCCACCCTTATCTTCCTCTCATTTCCTCTTTTTTCAGGCACTGACTCAGGTTTCCCTGGAGACTGCACGTGCCATGAGCAAGTGACGTCAAACCGGAGGGATCACAGACATCAGACGACCCTCTTATACAAGTGGCAAAGTGGCCTCAAAAGAACACTGAGTGCCAGACACAGAACAGGCAAAGGCTAAATGTCTTTATGACATGAACAGCCCGAAGGATCAGACCTCCTCAGGTACAATCTACGCCTTGTAAGACATCAAGGCCACTTGCTTCTCTATTGGGGGTTGTGCGTCATATAGAAGACATTAATTGCATTAAAGCACAGTCCAGCAGCAAAACATTAATGTTGGAAACTTATGGAGGAAATAACAGTTTCCTGAGTTGCTATGATGTTTTATATGTTTGCATGAGACTAAAAAGACCCAAGGACTGTTGATAAGACCTTGACGCAATAGATATTTTATAAGAGACCAATATGTACGCATTTGCTTTATCAAATGCACTTAATCCTTATTCAAAGCAGAGGTAGGGCAACATAAGGGTCATGGAAAAAACTGGACATCCCAGATTGGTGACTAAGGTTAATGGTTTGCAAATTATATGTAAAAATAAAAAATAAAAAAATAAAAAAAGCTAAATCTTCAACATCACTGCTCTAGTCTATTCAGAGTCACATGATCCTTCAGCAATCATTCTAAAAAGCTGATTTACGGTTTAAAAAAAACATGTTGCTAACATTTGTGCTACTAAATAGTTTTGTCATGATCCATTCCAGAATTCTTTGATAACTAGAAATAAAAAAATAAATAAATAAATAAAAAAACTGTATTTATTTTTATTTTGATTAAACAAATGCATTTGCTTTTCATTTATTTTTTTCATTTAAAAGTTACTTATTTAAAAAATGATTTTTTTCCAGAAAGTATTTTTTAATAACATACTATAACAAATACTAAAATAGTTACTGTCCAAGATCATAGATTTATTTATTTATTTAATTTTTTTTTTTTTTACAATTTATCTGTATAAGGCATTACCGGATATGGTGATTTTAAAACTAACTTAACTAACTACTAGTTTAAGGTTTTTCAGTTTCAGGTCTCCACCTCTGATTTAAATCTCTCACAGAGTGTCCCGGACACAGTGCACTGTCTGAGTTTCAGAAGTATAAAGAGCTAAAGGCATTCATTACAGAGTGATTAAAGAACATGAACTACAAACACAAAGATCCACAGACGACCGCAGCTAAAACTGAACTGACCCATTTTCTCCAGACCTCCTTGTTACACAAACAACTGATAGTTAGATTTTATTCCAACAAAAGCAGCTGTTACACCACAAGAAACCGGTTAAGTCCTCTTCCACTTTCCAAGTCGTTTTTTTCCTCTTTCATAAAATGTGGTCAGCCTTGTTTGTCTAAGAGTGCTTAGTGCCATTAAAATAGAAATCATTTCAAAGAAACCTCAAGGCTCATGGTCCATATCAGAAAAAATTGCCTTTCAAAAATGTAATTGAAACAACAACGTGGTAAAAAAGGGGAAGACAAACAGATGTTCATGCCAATTTTTTTTTTTGCATCAACATATATCTATAATGACCATCATCAAAAATGATGAAAAATATCTAGATTTTAAAAAAATTATCTCCTAGCATTATGCTCAAGTGTTATATTAACCTCAAGTGCATGCCCAGACATACCAACACCAGCCCACTGACACAAGTGATGTAGTGTTCAACTGATTCCAAGTAATTCAATTTTTTTCCCCATAAATCACTTTTTTTAATTGCACATTTCAAAGTAATATCCATCAAAATCCAGTTGGGTTGTTTTGATTAAGCAATAATAACTTCAACAAATAAAGGTCATATAAAAAATTAAAGTTAATTGAAAGTATTTTATTGTAAGTTTATTTTAAATATCAAAAGCGGATAATTCCAACAGCTGTTTCCCCCCGAAAAACCAGATAATTCCACATTTCAAGTTTTACAGTTTTACAATATTGCTAGTGTAATCTTTATGATCTCCTCAGATGATGTAGATGTAGATGCCTGGCAAAGGTTGTGGTTGTTGTGATCATGGATATGGATTGTATGGCTTTTCCCTCACTATCATAAACTGCTTTGGCTGCTTTTATTTTCCTTTTACGACCTGAAGAAGATATCACAGATTCATCAAGTTCCCCAAAATAATCCTATCGCTAAAATGGACTTATCGGCTTCTGCTCAAAAAACAAGAGGGCGCTTGTCGCCTTTGCAGTGACACTTAAACTCTCTCAATGCCTTAAAAGTGGACAATTCAAGCTTTTTTGTTTTTGCGCTACAAGTGGAGAATAATGCACGGCAAATAAGCTTAATATTTTAAAGTGGCATTAATCTTTTTGGCAAATTAACTCTTCATAGCATTAATAACTGCTAAAAACCTTCTCGCACTGTGAACAAGCATTCGTTTTTTATACAGTTTTGCTGTAAATATCTCAGTCACTAGACAAGCCAGTGAAAAGGCGGAGATTCTCCACAGCTGTCTTTATTGTGGTCTAAATGTTCTAGATGTTATCCTCTTCACTACCATATTTTCTGGAAGTGAACAAACGGAGAGTGAAGTAGAAGCAGTACTTGCTGAACTTAAGTGCACTTTCTAACTGAGCCTGAATCTGACATCCTGAAAGTAATCAATAAAACCACCTACCCACACAACACAATAAAAGTGCACACAACGAATGGGTTTCCGCCATACTCTGAATACTTTTATATATTTGTTAGAAGCTATAAGGTATAAGTAAACCGTTGAGCTTAGTTGGAAATGAATTAAACTCCACCGACAGTGGAGCTTTGCATGGGATTCACCGACTGTATGCAAACCTGCATCACGCATTGTCACCAAGGAACACGTTCTAGACCTTGATTTTCACACTTACCGGCAGCCAAGCGTGGTCTGTAGCAGGGTAGTGATTCCCACACAAAAGAAAATGGTGCCAATCAGCTGGCTGGTTGCCCATTGGTCAAAGCCCACACACATGGCCTCAGCAAGCAGGAAGGGCACAGCGATAGTTCCACTGAAGCAGGTAAGATAGTGCTGAGGACGAATGGTGTGAAAAGACGACAGATCAACTTTTTTATTTTTGTTACTGACAAAGTCATAATTGCGAGATAAAAAGTCAAAAAATCCTGACTTTATGATCTTTTTATACTTTATACTTTTTTAAATGTTTTTTCAGTGGCGGAAATAAGCTTCCATAGGAATCTCTTGAATCAATTTCAAATATATTTTTATATCAGTGTCACTACTGTAGTTGAGTGTGATTGCTGTAAAGTTGAGTTTTATTGCTGTAAACACTGGCTTGGAAACAGTAACACTCAACTTTACAGCAGCGAAAGTTGTAGGACAGTGTTTAAAACTTGAGGGTCACTGGTTCCAAGTTTAGCTTCACTGCTAAAAAGTCTAGGATTGCTGTAAAATCAAGGGTCCCTGCTTCAAACTTTATAATAACTGCTGCAGAGTTAAGTGTTATTGCTTCCATATCAAGATTTCACTTCAAATAAGTTAAAGGCCACTGCTTCAAACTTGATGTTGTAACGATTAGCATCACTGCTATGAAGTTGAGTGTTATTGTTTCCAAGCCAGTGTCTTGATTCTGTAAAGTTAAGGGCCACAGCTTCAGACTTGTTGGTCAATGCAGTAAAAATAAGTGCCACCACTGTAAAGTTGAGTGTTACTGCATCCAAGTTAAAGTTTATAGCAGTCAAATTTGAGGGCCACAGTTTCCAAGTTTAGTGTCGCTGCTTCAAAGTTTAGTTTCACTGCTTAAAGTGTAAAGTCAGTAATTTGAAGTGAAGGATTTGTTGCCGTAAAGTTGGAGGCCACTGCTTCAATCTCAACGGTCCCTGCTGTAAAGATGAAGTTCACTACTTCAAACTTGAAGGGTTACTGCTGCAATTTTTAAATCTAGCTGCTATAACGAGTCATAGTTGGAATATCTTAAACATCTGGGGCACATTACTTTAGACTTGAATGTTCAAGCCAGTATGTCCACTAGTGGCTGAGCACGTGTTTGTACCTGTAAACCTAGGAACACACACAGGTACCAAGGAGGCGTGTCCTCTATGGTGTATATCATGTCCATTCTCCTGGCGTCTATGCTGTCCGTACTGTCCACAGTCTCTGATATGGAGCACTGAAGGGGAGAGAAAACACAAGACACATGGGATTCAGGCTCCGGGCTGTTCCTATGGTAACCAATCTCTATTACAGAGAAGTTGAGTGAGAGCTGTAAGCTATAAACAGTATCAGCACACACTCAAACGCACACACACAGCAAAACTGCTTGCAATTCAAATGTCATCAGCAGAAAATCAGTTCCTCTATTTGCAATAATCCTGAAATGAAGAAATAAACTACAAATAGCTAGTATATATTACTATAAGAGTTATTCGGTTACATCTTAAATATGTTGTAGTGGAAAATACATACTGGTTTTAACAATTTGACTACTTAAACCACAACGCGAGGATACAGTACAGTTATATAAAAGCCTTGTTTATGTCTTTCAAAGTTTTTATTATGAGATGCAACAATTATTTGTTACGACTCAACTCAAATACCAGTTAAATAATTCTCATTTCTGACAAAAAATATTAGTGGGGACACAAAACCAAAGAGAGAGAGACAAACTAAAGAAGAATCCCAACGTGTTGCGAGGAAAATCTACTGGTTGTTGTGACCTCCCAAATCCCGTTCCCTCTGAGGGGGAAAAGTGGCGAGTCATAATGACTGAGCTATTACAGAAGAGGGCTTAACACAGATAAGCGTGACTGGTACGAGCGGTCTGTTGATTTAAAGGTGAAGTGTGGAATTTCTACTAGTACCAAAAGCATTACAAAAAGCTCACTTTGTCCTCAGTCTGGCTGTCTTTTGCGTAAATGGCCATGAGTTGCGTGTCCTCTGCATCCTGATCTCCGGGGGTCTGCACCGCACCATTAACCACCTGTCAAATACACAGAAATGCGCAAACGTCACATACTTACAGAGTAACAAAATAAAGATAACAAGTAACACTACCAGCAAACTCTTCTGCTGTCATGACAAAAGATATAAGTGGATGTGGGCATCTTGGCAAGAAATCTGACATTATGCAGGAGAGTTTGGCACAGAAAGGGTTAAGCTTCCAGAAGCTTTGCTTTGGTTCACTTTGCCAAATTAAAATGCCAGGGTTTCAGTGACAAGTGAATAGTTTTACCTTACATCTCATGGTATTAAATCCCCTCACTGTCAAAACAAATCAATCCGCTAAAGTTAACCAGGTCACTCAGAGACAGGGTTAAGCAGATACAGTAAGTCACCACACTCATTTAGAGAAGAATTCCCCAAAACAAGGATTACATGAGGTTTAGCTCTAAAGCTAAAGCTCTTTTTGGTGGTTTTTAAGTACATCGTACTAGGCAGAAGATTTAGATGGCTGCAAAACGGTCTTTCAGACAACCTCAAACGATTAGTATATACAGAAACGACTCCGCAAGGGGACTAGAAAAGAACACGAGTCACTAACAATTCATCAGTTTAAAAGAATGATATAATACACATAAATGTTACAAGAGATGATGTGTTATGTAACTGAATTTAAGGGAGTGTTAGGCATGACTAAGGGAAATCCGAGCCTTGACACTTTTTAAATAAGTGAACAGATAAAATTACAGAGAGCAGTCTATAATGAACGGCCTGATAAAGGGTCACTTCTGAGAAAAAAAACTTTTACAAGATAATTTACTAATCTCTTAACATGCTTTATTTCAATTTGCATGTTTAGAAACACAAAAAATACTATTAAAAAGCAGCAGCTGCTTAAAGGTTGTTCCGTTTATTTAACTTTAAGAAAAAAACATTCCTGCATATTTGTCATATTTGTGGCTTTTATAATGTTAATTAATAAAGACATTTTTCTTCGCTTTTAATTTATGCCAGTTCTACATACAATAATGAATGCAATTTTATACCACACCTTAAAATGTAACAGTACTCGAATGTATAAAATGTCACTTCTGATACATTTAAGGCTTACTTACTAAGAAAACGCTGAAAAGCCAGCTTTTAAATGGCACATATTTAAGGTTGCAATCTGCACACCACACTGTCCTGCTTAAAGTACACATCATCACCACTGTGTCCTGTAGAGTCACTGAAATAACAGACTAGAAGGCATTGTTTCTGACCCTATGATTAGCATCATTCCACTGGGACAAACACGCACACACACACTCACTGGGATGGGATAGAAGTGTGCACTGTGTTTGTTCTCCTCCTCATATTTGCCAGGCTCTGCAGTGGAGTCCATGGATTTAGAGGTGGTGTTTTTACCAACACCCATTCCTCGCCTCCGCTCCTCTGCCTCGTCCTCCTCCTCTCCCTCTGGCTCGGTTCCTCTCCTCCACTCCTGCTCAGGCTCTGGTAGAAACACTGCTGCTCTGGCTGTCAGCACACTCTCATGTTCCACTGATTGGCCAGCCAGGTCATCTGGGTCAGAAAACAGAGCGATGTTGTTCATGAATGAACAAAGAAATGAAAGTGCTCATCTGATGATTTCTGCAATCACTCAACATAATAATCTATATAGTCTTAAAGCATTATAATTACCTAAAAATCATTCCTACGTCATATTAGTAATTTATAGTCATTTTATGGAGGCAAAGGAAGAATAAACTGACTGATAAGTTATGCAATGAAATGGAATCTTAAAACAAATCTAGATCTGAGACATTAAATCAAATGAATAATGGATTTATAAACTCACATCCCACACTTTACAGTCTGGTTTTGGACTTAAACGATTACTTATATAACAATGATGTGTGATCAAACATCTACATTTATGGACAAAAGAAAAAGGGGGTTTAAAAAAAAAAAAAAAAAAAAAAGGTGAGGTGAGGTGAAAATAATAAAGTTTGGAGATGAAATAAAGGGAGAGGATGGGAGAGATGGAAAACAGAAGCGAGAGAAAGACAGCGAGTGACTGGTGAAGGTCAGTACACTTTATCAGTGGACATTGTTGATTTTGCTAACCGTCAAGTCCTGTTTATTTTTCTTGTGGCCTCGGTCCAGCTCCCTCCCTATTAATGACAGTGATTAGATGTGTCAGCACGATCCCCCATGATCCCGCAGCAGCCTTGAACTCCAGGACAATCACATCTGCTTGGTATCTACAAGCCATATGGGTGCACAAAACCCCCAAAGTGCTGCACATGCCGTGCCAGACTCTTACACGTGTCCAAACTAGCCACGGACACGACAAACGCCAAGATATTTTGACATTGATTTGGATGTAGATCAGATATTTAGTTTAATGTTAATAGATTATTAGACTTTAATATAGTAGTATTATGATTAGTTGTAGTTTTGCATTCAACATAGTTAGAGCATAGTGTTATATTACTTCTTTTTTATATTTAATATCTCATTCATTCTACCACCATATAACCAGTCAGACATCTTTTAGATATTGCCTTTAAAAACCTGCTGTTGTCTTAAAGTCTGTGTAAAGCCATATTAAATAGGTGTTCTGAGTTTGTCACACCCCAGAATTTTTTTTGTTAACCAGCCAAAAGCTGGAATGATAAAAAAGTAAATAAAATAAGTAATCAAAACCTTAAAAAAACTAAAAAAAACAAACAAACAGTATTCTGTGCTCTCAGATGCTGGAGGCGTGTCCACTGTCAGCACTAAAACCACAGGGCTCTCAAAATCCATCTCAGCCCTGCCCGTCAGGCTATCATATAGGGAGGGAAAATATGTAAATGCTTTTGCATTCTTTCACAAATATGTTTGGGTAAATATGTAACTTTCGGCCATTAGGGAGCCACTTTCAATCAGCTTAAATACTGATACCGCGTTTTAAAATCGCGCTTGTTTATTATTATTATTTTTTAAATCAGGTGAACTGTGTATGAACGGTTTCATCGGGCGCACGCGCCTGGACCGAAGTTATGTTGTGTTTGTATATCGGTCTGGTTTCAAACCAGTTACAAACGCAGCCAATGAAGAGTAAGGCAGGTTATTGTGCTGTGGAATCTGTTTCCCATACATTTATTTATTTGTAGTGACCTGCCACCCTATGAAAACTTTGTCTAATAGGCGGGCATTAATCTGCACGCAAAGAAAGTCTGTGTGGCTATTAAAATAGTTCAGTTTTGAGTTTAATGTCAAAATTATTATTTTTCGTTTTGGTTAATTAAATGGTTAAGTTAATTTAGAAAAATGTTTGGAGTATTTTTTGTTTGTTAAATATAAGTTTTAGTTTTTTTAAAGTAGGCTGACGACCAAAAGGCCAACAGCAGACTGTGATCTAATCATAAACTGTTGATCACTTTAGGCTTCTCAAACCATCACGACTTGTCTAAAATAAAACTATGGATATATCTGCTAAAACCGTTAAAGCGTATAACAATGTTTAGATGTTAATAATGTGCTAGAATATTAAAAGTGGGATAAGTTGTGCGGAGAGGCTGAAGGGCACTGAGCAGGACACGGAGGAAAAAGCACAACCACTTGCATTTTTTCAGAAACAAAATAGCCTACCTTGTCAATTTGAATGTCCATCAATAAAATACATCATTTAGAACTGTAAAGAGTCTACTTGTATTTGTGTTTGGCAATAATATCAACAAAGCGTTGTGATTTTATAGGCTAAATAAAAAATAAAAAAACTTAACCTGCCGCCTTCATTTTTAATGTTTGTTTGAAGAAATCTGTCATAGAATGTATAGGGAGACTTCAGATAGAAATGAGATAGAAATAAGACTTGTTAGAAAAGGTTTCCTCAATGAAATCATGGCACGGTGGCTTCACTTGTTGAAGCACGAGCTCATCACAGCTGTATCTATAACTGTGAGAGAACGTGTCAGCGAGGACGCGCATCGTCAAAGCTCAGAACTGCTTTGTCTACAGCCGTTACCGGGGAAACCTCTTGTTTCTGAAGAAGGGCGAACTACTACAAAGCAGAAAAGTTCTGAAAAAATAAGAGTATGAGGCAAAAAGGAGATGCTAAGCCCTCATCGTTGAGTGGCATTTTCTCATCCGTGACTTCAGACACAGAATGATTCATATTCTACACGGTTCTTACAAGTGCTGAGAAATTTCGGTTCAGAGTTGACTGTAATTTGACTATTTTATACAGTTGTTGCAATTTGTGTTTCCACCATTTTTTGGATTGTATTATATTGTAAAGGAAACAAAACATCATTCAAAATAATCTCTTTTTTTTCCTTCGGGCTACTTTAAATTTATTTTGGGCTACCAAAAACTGAAGAGTGCCTGCCCGAAGGGCTACCAGAGATTATGAAATGTTGCGAGCCCTGGTAACCATGCCACCTCTCTCAACTGTTAAATACCCCATACTACCTGAATTAACTAGGTAATAAGCATTTACATCATTATGTAACTAACCAGAAAACTGTAGGCTGTAGTAAATTAGGGTAAAGTAACTTTAGGGAAGCGATTCTTTAAAATTGCTTTCACACAAACTTTAATTCTAAAGTCTTATATACATTTTACTGTGCAAACAGTGTTGATACCAAATATCTGTGACACTTTATTCAGAAAGCAGGTGTTTTAGTGCAGCTTGGGACAGTAAAGAAATGAGTACCTAGTTCACACATCACTCCCACCAATCAGGTCGGCCGGAAGCATCTGTGTGGGAGAGGTTAAACTGGAAGAAGAGAAGAAGAGAGAGAGAGGGTGCAAAAGAGAAATAGAAGATAAGAGGTAGGGCAATGGAAAAGGAATGAAGGTTGACAAAAGGAAGATAGAGGAGAGAGGCATTAATTAGCAGCCAAAATACAAATCACAAGCCGTTTCATCATTTCTGTTTGATTGTTCATAGTATGTTGTTTAATTAGCATGTTTATATTTTGAATGTGCTTGCCTGTAAGCAAATGCATGCCTAAAACTTTACAAAAGCTTAAACACATAACGTCGGTTCGAAACAAGTTAAGCTCTACCAACGTCATCTTTGGCAAGCAGTTGATTGCCACAGGCAATTTCTTTCACAGACAGAATCAGTCATATCTACCACATCTTCCTTTTACACAAGAGCTCAATTAGCACTCACAACTAAACCTCAACCAGTGGCGAAACCTGTCAAACTGTTTTTTTCCCACACAAAATATTCCAGACTGATTGGAATTGGTATGCAAAATTAGCTGAAACTAACGTAAACCAGTTATGGGTAAAATCGTGTCCTCTGCTAAGTATCACACAGTTGTTGTCAAGTAAAAGTGACAAAATACATGACTGAAACTAAATGTCTGAATGCTGCACAAATCTGACAGACGAATGCATTTAAATAAAATCCGAATGTATGAACTCGAACGCATCTTACAATAATTCCTCTGATAAGAGATATGTGTTGTCTATGTGTGTACAACAGTGTGTGTCTGCCTGAGAGCACGTAGACAAATAAAGTGAGCTGTCAGTTTATATCAACATTCAGCTTTACTGCTGTTAGTCATGACCCATCAGGTATAATACGTGTCCTCGTAATGTGATCATCAGCGGACGGTCCAAAACACAGCAGGACAGATCTATCCACAGATACTGCTGTCACACATGGTGTTTCTGAGCAGATTTAGTCCTGATTTCAAACACAATCAGATCCGTTTGATGACATGGCAAGCAGCTAAACAACAAAACAACTCGTACGTCACAAACAACGCATCAACATGAATCTGGCAAGAGTCTGGAAAAATGAGGCCCCAAAAAAATATTTGGCTAACTGGGGTGAGCTGTGTTTATTTAATATCAATACCGGACATCAAAATAGAAACCTTAAGCCTGGAGATCATAATCTCACTGGGAAACAATTATTACTGGAGCAAGACTAAACCAACAAAGTCAAAACAGCTTTAGGATACCAGATGAGGAGATGTAAGGAAGAACTTGATTTGCTTTATAGATCACGAAGAGATCTGTTTTGGAAAGAAAATAGTGAAGTCCAGACAGAACACTTTGTAATATTCCCACAACAATGTCTGTTGCTGTTCTGGTGACTAGCGTGTAAAGCGCAAACTTCATTTTGGTCACCTTTAATGATCCCATCATCTCATAATTACAGCTTACTGATGTTTAAAAGTTTAAACCTAGACATCCAACCTCTTCCAAAAGCACATTTATAGACAAAACACACTGCTGCACATTTCTGCAGCAGCCTTTATGAAACATCTGCTAGTCAGATATTTGGTTGTGAAGGCCACTGAGAGAGACTGACAGAGTGTGACTGTTTTTTGCATACATATTTAGCATTATGTGAATGTTAAAAGTCTCATATGGGAATTCAGAAGAGTCAAACTCAGTCCCAAAGACAATTCATGGTATGTGCGACTTAAGTGTCCACTGTCCAGACACATTTTTCAGAGAAGCCAACAGTATGTGCAGTATAAGACGTTTGGGGTCAGCAAAGATCCATACATATTTTTATTTATTCATTTTTTAATGTTTACTAAAACTGCACTTATTTGATTCAAAATACAATAAAAACAGTAACATTATTATTTTATTATTATAAATTATTATCATTACATTTTAAAAAGATGTGTTTTATATTTTTATAGTTTTAAATACAATTTATTCCTGTGATGGCAAACTGAATTGTCAGCAGTCCACATAATTCTTTGTTGATTAGGTTAAAAACAGCATTTATTTGAAATATAAAGACTATAATTATTAAATCGGTCCATGTTTATAAAAAAATAAAATAAATCAGTACTTTTAACGGTAATGTCTTTTTTTCCCATGATCAAAGGTAAACCTACAATGGTTCATGGAACTGAAACTAGAGTTGGCCTGACAATCAAGAGACTTGATCGAAATAACTAGTTCTAACTTTAGGGGAACTTGACACTCGTAAAAAATAAAACTCATCAGATAACAATCACAATGTCAAACTCAGCATTGATACATCCCCAAACTTCCTCTTGAGTCTTGCTAAGATCATCATTCAAAAAAACGTGACTTCTGTGAGTCAAAGGATTTAGGATTAGGTAAAAAGCAGCCACTAAGTGTCCACAAGAGGGTGCTACAGAAAGAGAAAAAAAAAAAAAAAAAAAAAGTAAGAAATAAGATGTGCAAAATTGGTTGACACTTGACATCTTTCAAGGGAGTTAGTATTGCAGCTGTCTCTAACTCACTCTGTGGTTATCTGGCACTTTTCTCAGCTTTTACATATTAACTGAATTGATTTTTGATAATAGTTTCAGTTCTTAATATTTATTGGGAAAATCACTGAAAAAATTATTCTGGCTTCAACTGGAAATCTTTCTGTATTATAACATCAGGTAGAATATGTACAAAAAAATATAACTGTACCTTAAATGTAACAATTGAATATTCTCCAAATAAAATTTTATCCATTCTGTTTAGTGGTTCATAAGTAAAACAAGAAACCATTTATAAAATAACATTTGACAAAAAAACATTACATTTTATAATTGTTCACATATATTAAGTTAACTAACAGATCACAGAATGAAAACAGAACATACATTATATATATATATATATATATATATATATATATATAAGCAAATTCAAAGTGGTAATATTTTTTGTATTCTTATATAAACAAATTAATACCACTTTTTCACTTAAACTACATGATTGGTTTCCCCCAAGAAAGAGGCGACCTTTCCACACCCATGACAACACATTCCTCCTTACCAGCTAATTCACTCAAACACGCCGTTTAATTAGCCCTCTCAGTGGTGAGGTGAGATTAGTGACAATAGCACAGCCCTGAAGGAGCCTGACACCACAGGACAGCGGCCCCAGGCCCTGCGAGAGGAGATCTATGCATCACAGCACACCTCCACGGGGTAGTGCAGGTCAAGCTTTTGAGTTTCAGTAAAGTGAATATCAAAGAATGACAAATTCCTTTAGAAATGAATACATCCACTGGTTCTCTTGGATGCACATCAATTAAACACAAAGGGAATGAAGGGGTCATTTATCTCAACAGGGGGATCTGAATAGTGAGGGTTTGAATCAGCTCCAGATTTACTGCAGCACAGCAACAGAAATGTGTATCAAATAAAAGATCTCAAAGAGATGTTGTACAATTAAATGGTGTTTAGTAAGAACAGGCTGATTCAAGTCAATATAACAGTCCTCTATCCACCGTATTTCTATCTCCATTTAAAAAGAAAAAAAAAGAGACCAAGTGGCAAATACAGAGATTTTAAACAAATATGTATTTTATGGAGAGGACAAAAGTGGATGGACTTTTACAATAAATAGAATATTGACTTTAAAGGGGTCATCGGATGCTTATTTTCCACAAGTTGATATGATTCTTTAGGGTGTTAAACACCCTTTTTGCCCTGTGTGTTTTCAGCAAGCCATTGTTGATGTTAAGGCATGTCACTTTAAATGCTAATGCTAATGAGTGGGATGATGACAAGCAGACTATAAAATTTGAATTCGAGTCGTAGATCACTGACGAGCTACGCAATATCGCGTTCAAAATGAATCGCTTCTGATTCTGAAGACGAGATTGGGCCAGTGATCTACGGCTCTGTGTATCAAACAAAACAGCTGATTGAGATTTACCGCTAATCAAAGCCAATAAATCGACCAGCTCTAGAAAGGAGATTTGAATACTCACTTCTTTAGATGATGCTGGATTACGAATGATTTGCGTGAACAGACACGTTTATGCAGATCAAAATGAAAGCAACGGTAATCCTCTGTGTCTTCAGCGCTTCAGATGTTGGGAGTAAATGACGATTGCTATATTCATTGTTACATCCAACAACAAAACACTTCAATCGCATAATCAGAGATGATCTTGTCGCTGAAGTAGGAACAATGATGACAGCTCACTCAGGGAGGGTTTAAGGTAAGACAGCCTTGTCAATCAATGATCATGGGAGAGGCCTGTGCAGAACTACATCATGATGAGATGAGCAACTGATGAGCAAGTGACATAATGCTAAATTTCAGCTAAATTTTAGAGTGAACTTTAACAACTCTTTAAACCTAACTATCCCGACATGATTATGACATGATTTTAGGAATCAATCCTCCGTAAGTGTGCTGAACACATTTGGCTTGAACTGTTCTGGAACAGTGTTGGGAATACAACTTAATCTAGTCCTCTTTTGGAAGCAAATTCCAAGAGTTAGCTAAAGAAAAGTTAATTGAATCAGTTTTTCTGTTTGTTTTTATAAGAACATTTACCTCAATGGTTAGTTCACCAAAAGTAGTTACCTGATGTACTTGCAAGAGACTGTCAAATTGATTTGTCTTCCATGACAGAAGAGCACTTGGAGTATGTCAGAAATAGAACAGGGCATCAGTTTGCCGTGCCTCATCCAGTGTAGACAGAATCACTGATTATAACGGATTTTCTTATCTTTTTTGTCTTGTCGCGTCATGCCATTCGCATCTCTGTGTTAAATGAATGAATGGCAGAGATGGGCGGTTTTGTTTACTATACACTGAAGTGCGTGACACTTGCTATGATTTCAGCATCGGATAATGTAAAGAATAATGTATGTGATAGGCAACTACTACCACTACGGTGCAAAATAATTCATACTAGTTTATTTTTTAAAGACCTAACAATATTCACATAATATTTTTTTTATTATTTGAATAGTAAATCTCCTTTATTTACCAAAAAATAAAATGCGTTTCAGTTTAATTAATTAAAAGACTAACTAAATTTTGGTGAAACTTTGACTGTTTTTCATACTTTGATTACTTGTGGAAAAACCTGAAACACAGCTTTAAATAAGTAAAGAATGCCATTGATTTTTGTACATTTTTTTTAGTTCGACTTTATCAATAAAAATAGTGAGTTTTAGTTTAATTCGCATGATTTCAGTCTTGAATAGAGAAACGTTGGTACTGTGACAACACTATTAAGCACATTGACTCATCTCATTACTCATTGACTCTACAAACTTAAAGGAAAAAGGAACATCCCTTGTTAAATCATGGAGATAAATCTGACAAGTTGCCTAATGGAATATGAAAAGCTGAGGTTGCTTGGCTGAGAAACCAGTGACATGAGAGAAAGGTTTGAAAAGGTGCGTCGTCCTCTCAATTTGCATTACTGCAAACCAGAGGTCTGAATTATGCAAGTACTATAATAATGATTTATTGATAGGATCAACTTCAATCAGATGTCAATAGGTGCAATATATAGGTTGTTATTAAATACAACTATAGAAACTACAACTACAGAAAATCTTGAAATAAACAAAATGTGTGTCATCATTTACCTCACAATGTTCACAAATATTTAAAGAAAAGTCCATATCTGTTTGGTTAACGACATTCTTCAAAATATCTTCTTTTAGATTCCACAGAATTAAATGAGTCATACAGGTTTTGAAATAACATGAGTGTACATGAAATAAAGGTAGAATCTTATTGCTAAAGTCATTGGTGATGTTTTGAATCCTAATTTAAATCTCAGGGCTGGGCTATTTCACACAGGTTTTAAATGGGGTTTATTCAAACACGATTTAAAATGGGTTTTGTTCTGAACTACTATGCGAATGCACTGTTGCCAAACAGATCATTACAGTTTATTAGCTTGTTATGAATACATTTCATGGTTTACTCGTGTTCATCAACCAAAAACCCAAAAAGGTTGCACGGCATTTTAAAGTGTCCTAATATTGTGTTAGAGTCCCCTACAGCAGGTTTAAATGCATCTAAGGTCAGAAAACATTAGAATTTTTCCAGAATATGCATTTAATATTAGAATAATTTTGCAATGTTAAGGTCTGTAAACTCTGCTCTGATTGGTCCATTGGCCAGTTTGGATTGGTCGCACAAACAGCTTTGACTTTGCTGAATAAATGAGCATCGCACGGTTTAACCCATGCGGGTGTTTTTATATCACTGTATTTCTGATAGGAACATTTTTGAAATTTTCAATGTCAATTTCATCTCCTCTAGCAAGTAATGTCTGATATATCACTATTTGCGAGCTAAGCGCTGCTTTGTATACAGCGTTACCAGGGAAACCTCATCTTTACCACCACAACAGCACCTCCCGCTGGTAGAGTATTCATTTACATACATGGTGCAAGTCTGAATGGGAGACACTGCAGTCAATGGCAAAACTCTCATTGGACAGCTGTGGCATTGTGTACAATATGAATTGTAACCACCGATTCTTCACATCCTCATCCTTAGGCAATAAACACAAAACACACTTTCTTTCATAGCGCAGAACAGTGTGTCTTCTTGACATGACACTGACTAGCAGATGTGCAGATCAGACTTTGTTCGTATTTCGCAAGCAGGCGGGGATTATTTTGACTCTTCCTTTTGAGAGTATCTTTATCATGCACTTTTTTATTCACAACTTTGCAATCTGTTTACTTTGAAGGACAGCTACATTACAAACTATAAAGATGATATTTTTCAAATACCCATATGACCTGCTCTTTAACTCAAAAGCCTGAACACACTCATTCTGTAAATGATTAGAAAAGACTTGCAATGCAAATATTTCCTCACGAAGAGACCGAAAAAGAGAACAGAGAATTAGTATTGGTTTGAAAGACTGAAATAGCATTAGCTAGAGTTATGATATTTTTTCGCTTCAAGGGACTAAATCCTAATTTGTGAGTGATCAGATGACCAAGAAAAAAAGAATCAAAAAAAGGAAGAAAGATTTTAATACCCTCTTGTTTTTCAGTGGTGTGTAGGTAATGTTTTGTAACTGTCAGCCTGCTGGTTTGTTAACATGCTCTCTCAGCTTCACCATTTAATTACATGCTTCTCACTTTACTTAGTAAAGCTCGGCGAAATCAATACAGATAATTGGCAATTTCTTAAATAATCCACTTCTGTGCATGACTGGATCGCGAAGAGCAACGTGTGCTGACAAATGCTGATTCAAACTAACACAAAACCAAGAGGAAAAGTGTTTTTTTTCAGCCCACTATGCACAAAAGCTAATTAAAACACATTTACAGATCACAATCACAGATGAGAAATACAATCATTACGATCAGCTCTCTTTAACTTCTCTGTACAATATTTAGGCAAGTCTAAACCTAAGTCTAAACAGATTTGTTTAAGCAAAGCATTCCACTCAAAAGAGTCTTCTGCTGCTTGACAGTCTGTGCTATAAAATACAGCTGCCACAATCCAGTCTGTGTTCCCCTGGGCTACATCTGTTTATCTAAAGTGTTTGTGCAATCCTGGATATCTTTCAGTTTATATATATTAAAGGAACGGTTCAAAAAGAGAAGTTCTCAGAGAAATTTAGCAAATGGGATCAAAATGCCCACTTATCAAAAAATACACAAGTGAAATACTGTCATTATTGGCATCTAGGTGGAGATGATGTTTTTAACCACACAGACTCCAAAAGTGATAGTTCATACGATACAGCATGAACAGACATTCCAGGCATCATTTACACAAATACCCAAAGTGGAACTTACACTATGAATGACTCATGAGCAAATATCAAGAATAGGAAAAAACAAATGCATCGGACAAATGGAGAGCATAGGTTTGCTATAGATGCCCTTTAGTATCTCTATGCATAACTGGAAGTTTGGAGAGGAAGTGTTTTGCCATTCATAACGCAGCCTTCTCTTAATGTTTGATTCAATCGATTTCCATGACATTTCCAGTTAGGATTGCTGGGTTTCGTAGAGATTGCCGAGGAAAATTTTAATCTGTCAGGTAGCAGGTTGTTATATTGACTACTGAACAATTTTGCATATTCATGTACAAATAGTAACAAAAATGTACACATTTTTCCAATAAGACCAGACAGAATAATGCTATCCAGATGCTATGTGAAAGGTTTTGCATGAATCAACATCTTGCTGAATACATTTTTCAGACCTGAGCAATATTATAAACATATAGACTTCCCAAAAATGAGCACGTCAACTTGATCAGAATTGACATTTATAATGCTAAAAAATTAATTAAGCAGCCCAGCCATACTTAACATTGATAAATGTTTCTTAAGCAACACATCAGCATATTAGAATGGTTTCTGAAGGATCATGTGACGCTGAAGGCTGGAATTAACCTAGAAACTTTTACTAGCTCACATCACCTACTACCCATTTCCTTAAAACACCCTTTACAGTTGTGATATCTCCAACGGAACAAACATGCACTTAATACCAAAACCACTTATTATATTTAATGAGGCACAAACAATAAACCTCCAGGTTGCATCCCATGAGTCACAGATGATGACGTCAGTTATTGAACCGGCATGAACCTGCGCACATCTTCTCACATGCTTCACCCTTAGTCACCTCTTCTATCACATTATTACTGGCCTTGACATACAAGATAATCAAAACTAGTACACCTTTATTTAATCAACTAAGAATTAGGAATGTTTAATATTTAAACTAACATGTCATGAAACTTATTTGGAAACATAAACTTAATACTGTGTTACGCTCAGTTTAATCAAACGTGACATTTTAACATCGTTTTATTATTGCATATTTAAGTGATGAAAAACATCAAGCATGTGCGCAGTCCGTAAGAGAGAGAGAGACTCGCTGTCACTGGTAACGTCAGTTACAATGAGACGACAAAATACATCTCAGGGCAGACTGAAAGCACGTGGCCTTTTAAAAAGAGTCTGTGTTTGAACATCTCGATGGCCATGGCCCAACAGACAGGTTAATAGTGCTGACCGCCATCTATATTTATATAGGCTACACATATTAACTAAACACGAAAACTGTAAATGATCATATAACAGAATCGTCTTTATTGTAGATATAAGGAACCTAGTAATAAGCCAGCATCACATCTCGGGAACATGAATCCTGAGGTGTTAGTGGGATGCGACTAACGTTAGCCTATGATATTTTGTGAAATAATTATTGTAATAATTACGCCTATTTGACATTATGAAAATGTATATTTACAGTTATAATACACCACATATGTGATAAAACACACGGAGGCGTTATTTCTCACCTTTCCGGGAAGAAAGAAATCGTTGTCCTCCTGGTGTTCTGCCGTGGTACCTAGTAGCAGCACTGAGTGTCCTACTTCAACACTTCAGAGGGTTAAAACAGAAACAGAGGCTTTTTCTGACCAAACACCTTCGGCGGAACAGGGTCTTCTGACCAGAATGGCTTATATGAAGAGCAGGAGTCCAGTAGGGCGAATTTTCCCTGTTATATAGCAACACACGGACATACACAAGAGCACACGGGGCACTGTGCTACTTCAACGCATGCTCAAAACAAACTCTGACGTCGAAACGCTCATAAACCCCGCCTTCCGGTGACTCCCGGCCAATAGAATTGTTCAAAAGCGATGACGCAACATTTTTTTTGCCGGTGTCGTGTCTGCCCCTGTGATTCCATAAGCCCGCTCAGTGCAAGCTCTTCACGCGCCTCACAGGACTCCCATTTCCTCCGTCGTGCTTCTTTAGCAGTAAAAATGGCGCCGCTAGTCTGTTTTTAATCTTTTTAGATAAATAGACATATTCATAACAAACAATATGCAATTATACAAATAACAAACAAAAAGTACGAGGTTAAGGAAATAGACGATGTATGTAAATATATTTAAATGAAACGGGCACACATTTGAAATAACAATACAGTAAATAATTTAAATAATTTATATTTACAATAAAAAGGTTTTTAGGCGCACTCAGTGTCACTGAAGGCCATTCATTCAACTGGTACCCCCTTCCGGTGTTTAGAGTGTACTGCATCATTACTTAATTGACCTACATTCAGTAACCACTAATGACATGAAACCAATGATCTGAGCTGCACTTACCACATTACAAAACAGTGAGAACTAAAACTTTAAAGAGCAGATTTTAATTTAGCCATGTGCTACTTTAGTACAGTTTTTCACTAATGCATTAAGTGGGTTAAACATTTAAGCCTTTCAGGGCCGTCCAATAAAAATAACAACCTTCAACTATAGCCTTGTTTTCTGTATCATCATTACTAAACATTATTACAAAGCAAACTACAGGGAGGTCGCTGAGTTATTTTCCATTAACAGAGGGCCATTGATGACACAGAAGAAGCAGTGTTTGTTGTGGAAATGTTGCATTTTGGGGTTTTGCTAAGCTTTCAATGAAGGGTTTAAGACCGAGCAGAACACCACTGACTAGACAAATCACTGAACACGTGAACACATGGCTTACAACATCAGCACTGAAAATAGAAACTCTTAATTGCTTTATATATGCTTTATTATAAATATTGTTTATTTTTATTGTTGATGCTAACAGAGCAGAGCTACACTAGAAATATATATATAATATAAAATATTTAAGGAACAGTCTACATGCAATGTGTACTACTTAGACTGCTTTCACTTCATAAACATGACTCAAAGTATGTGCAGCCTACCTTGTGACGTCCCCCTAGTGGTGTGAAGGGGCTATAAATAAAATGTCATTTGCAAAAAGTCAACTTCTTGTGTATATGGCCTTTTTATAAAAATGTATAATAAAAATAATTCTCAAAAACAAAACAGGTTTTGTTATTATTTTACTATTTGTTTTAAGCAGCAGAAAATGATAAAAAAGGACTTTACTCACTCGTATGATGTTTTCTCAGGTTTAATGACTGGAATGCTTGAATTGCAAATGTAATTGGTGTAGGATTTAACAATAATGACTGTGTTGACTGGTAAGCCTAAAATAAGTGTTTTGAGGATGAAAGAGTGGCTTTACCTGTGTTTAGTAGGCCTACACAACTTTTTAATGCAAGGCGTGTGATCATTGCTTATTTGATATGGCCCATACATGTATAAATACAGTACATTTAAAGTAAGTAAGATATTAGTAAAGAATCTCATTGGTGAATTTTAACAGTTTTACAGTTTGTATCATTCTGCTTGCGGTATTCTTCACATGACCAATGCACAAATCCACTATAATTTTAAAAATAATACTGTTTTTGTGTCATTTAATGCAGTTTTAAAGTGCCCCTATTATGGGTAAAAAAAGTTCATATTTTGGTTTTTGGAGTCTCTAACAAGGTTGACATCCACATTATTTGCTCAACGACTTCCAAATGATTTGCTCAAAGGAAAGTTTTTTCCAAACCCCTCCTTTGCGACACTAATCTCATTTTCATTTCATCATGCCTGTAATGCCTGATAAAGCAGTGTTTGTGAGTGCAGTACTGCTTTGTGTACAGTGTTACAGAGATTTTTTCATTTTATTATCATTATCTAATTGTGGCAAAAAAAAAAAATTGGGATTTACATTCAGGCCAATGCAAAAAGACCAACAAGTGCTAATGTTTCATGTTTACATTAACATGAAATGGCTTAGAATTTCTTTTAAAAAGACAATATATTACCGGTATATTGGCAAAAAGAGATCATGTGTGAACAGGCCCTTTTTAAAAGTCCTAATAAATTTCATGTTTATCGGTTTATCAACAGAATCGTAGTTGATAAACAGGCAGAATAGGTCAGGGCAGGCGGCGAGAATCATACACGGAATAAATCGCATACTGCTTAAGTAGGTACTACATTTAAAATTGAACGCACTACCCGACCGTTAAAACAGTAGGTACTATATAGTATGAATGTGAGTAGTATGAATGGAATTCGGACGTACTACAT
>JAUCNO010001851.1:11142444-11170585 GCA_032353835.1 Enteromius viviparus
ACATGGACATATTGGATGACATGGTGGTGAGTAAATTATCAGCAAAAGTTTTTTTGAAAGTGAACTTCTCCTTTAAAATAGACAAAGTCTATTTTTCTTAATCCCATTGGAAGATATTGTTTGTTTTAAGCAAAAACTAACAACATTTTGATAATTTCTTTTTTTTTTTTTAGAAAACAATACTTTTTACATTTTGATCTAAGAATTTTTTAAATATGTACATTACTGTATATACAATAGATTAATTAATCATGGATTCAAAAATATTAGAAAACAAGACAAAAAAATTGAATAATAATAAATCAGAAAATCTTTTCTTTTTTTGCAGTGTAGAGAAAAGCTATGACCAGCTTAGGCCCCTCAAAGTGATAAAAAAAAATCATTCTTGCAAAAATGCATGACTCTATGAAGTTTTATTTTTATCAGGATACTGATAACACTGAATTATTCATTTTATTCAAAGCACATTTCCATAATGCCATTTTTTTCATTTGAAATACTTAAATGAAGAAAATGACTGATAGTTTTAAATTGATTCTCAATATAATAACAATGATCAATCACCTCTGCTCCTGAAAGTCAGAAGAGACACTAATGCTGAGACCATTTATGGGAAACTGAACTAAATTAAAACCAGAATAACCAAGAAGAAATATGAATGTACAAAACAGCCTACAGGCCAATTGAAGGCCAATTGTCACATGACCCTTAATGTCTCGATAGTAAGTAATTTGAGACAACAAAGATGGGACACGACACAGGGCACGTCCACCAGACCACAGACCAAGTGTGCAGAACAGTGTAGAAAATAAAAATATCTCAAATCTCAAGTTTGTGACTGCAGAAGAAGTGTGTCTATAAGCAGATGCTGACTCTAATCTGTACTTTTAGAAATGATTGGTGGATATGATCTTGTGATGAAGCGAGGGGTGAGAGGGAAACGGACAGTGCCCTTCAGGACCCAGTACAGAGACCAGTGGACCCATTTTTAGGTAGTCGTAAAGAAAACCTGTTCAATACAGCATACATAATGAATGAAGGGTAATGTTAGACTGGGTTTTGATTCAAAGAGAGAAAGTGTGAGTGTGTGAGCGAGTTAGACAGAGACACAGAGAGAGAGAATGCAGTATTTCTGACAGCAATATAACATTCTCAGTAAGTCTTTGAGTATGAAGAAATTTGGATGCATTGTTTGTTCAAAACAAATTACATACTAACTCATCATAAACCTAAACAATATAAAAAATGTTGTATATACAGTATAACATCAATTATTAATAACAGACACAACCACACATATATAATCAGGGTTAAACATTTTTAACTGAGCACCATTTCACCGTTTTTACATAATTTTAATCACATTTTTAAAGTAAAATTTAGTTCAGCTTTTGCATTAAATCTCCTAATTAATAAGATGATAATAAGATAATAAAGCATGGATAACAATGACAAAATGCTGTAGCAAATAATTTTAAATGGAGTATAGCATGTCAATTTCATGTTAAATGGAACATTTAAACAAGAACACCTTCATTGGTTTTATTAAAAATACAATGAGCTAATTAGAATGTATTATTGCCAAATAATATATAAACTAATTATGATTACTCATTCTCCTAAAATAAACTTGAATTTTTTTAAAATCTTATTTATTTGTGTTATTATTTATTTTTTACCTGTAAGATCAGCCCCAAATGGAGGTTGCCAGATTTTACATTTCTAAGGACGACTTTTCCCACACTGTGTGATATGTATGTGTTGCATTTATGTCTGTGTACAATAAAGCAAACATTGCGATAAACGCTTAATATTTCCTCCTACCAATGACCTTCAAAAAATCAAAGCATGAAATACTCAGTAACAAATCTACATTCAAACGCATTGTAAAAGCATGATACCTTTCCTTCACGTGAACACAAATATCACAACATTACTAGCGAAAAATAATCAGAATTGTTATCTCTATCTTCAGGATGTACCTGATGCAACCCGGGCCCCATGGGCCCCATTGGTAAAGCATATCACTATGACAACAAAGGGGAGGACCTCAGTTCTAGAATGCTCCTTACCTTCCAGTGACATGGGCTCCAGGATGCCGAACTGCTTAAGAACAGCCACGAACAGAATGATAACCACTCCGATGGCAAACAGCTCCATTCCCTGAATACCCATGACTGCGGTGATTTATGGCTCTTGGCACGAGAACTTCTAGAACTACTGGAAGTATTAATCTGCTAGTGTGTGTACTAACACGGGATAAAGCCAACTGGCCGATATAGCATGGCGCCAGATGCAGGGTGTCTCAAAAAGAACGATTCATTTCATTAGCTCCTTTAGAAGAATATTTAAAAGGAAAATCAGGGGATATTTTTGGCAGAACGTCAAGCTAGCAGTGTGCATGGGAAAAAGAATCCGGTCTAGTTACACTTATTTTGGAGATGAGAAAAGAACTCAGTGTTTCCATGTTAGGTCATTCTTCTTGAAAGCCCCATCGCATAAATAAAGAGCTGGATTGCAGTTCTTGTACACAGTCCAGATGTGTAAAAGCCATCCTGGGCCGCAAATGTTATTTGCAAGTGTCAACAACAGACGAGAGCATTTTAAACTCTGCTGTGAAGAAGTGCTGCAGTGATATTCAAGATTGTTCATCCAAAGGTGTACGTTTCAAAGTGAGACAGGAGGCACAAGAGAAGGGAAATTCATTCAGTGGCACACAACGTGGAATCGCAACTTGGAAGCAGCCGACACGCTGCAAAGATTCTGCTGTTAAAACGATCATATTTCATTTCAAGTCCTAAGTGGCTTTTAAATCCAGGTTTTGTGGATGTTGACAGAGAAATTTGAGACTAATGGGCACTCTAGTGCCTCAAACTGGAATCATTTGCCTACGTAGAAGTAATACTCAGTTATACGCTGGATCAACATCTGGCACTGACTCGGTCACTGCGACATCCACTGAGGTGGCATCTCGGATCCTGCTCCAAAGCGGTCGGAGGCCTCTAGGTTGCTGCGAAGAAGCTACTTCCTGTGGCGGTGGCAAAAATAAGGCAATCCTTCGCAGGTCGGGTCGATCCGTCTGGAATTGGGCGCAGATCCCTGTTTTAAAGTTCTCAAGTTTTGGTCCCCGTCAAATCTTTCAAAGCGCTCATTAAGTTCTTGGGAGTGGTCCTGAAGAATGCGGTTTCTGGTCTCCTCCTTCTCAGGGGTTCTGCCGTCAGTCAAGCGCCATCATCTTTCTCCTCGCCTGTTTCCTCAGAGTCAGCATCAAGTGCTTTTGTCTCTTCTTTCAACTTGTACTGTACAGTTCACGTTCTTCCTCCCTCCCTCCCTCCCTCCCTCGCTTCTCTTGCCCTCTCTTGTCCCGTAATAATCTGCAGTGGACAGTTTATCTTCACCTCTTTGTCCATCCCACCCCTCCTTCTGTGTCTCTTTCTCTCTGCTCATCTATGACCACTCCATCCCTTCTTTTATCCATTGCTCACTTTCCAAGCCTCAATACCCCTGACTGCAAAGTCAGACCCTTGTGAGAACTGACCACAATCCCCCCTCTCTCTCTCCCTTTTCTTTCCTTCCTTTCTGCCTGGGGACTTGGGGAAAAGTCACATTTCCAAACAGGGCAGAAGGCAGGAGAGAGGGAGAGAAACTAAGGGGATCAGATTCCAGGGACGCCCTCCCCTACCGATTTCCCAGCCTCCATCCACCCACATATCTGTTCCATCTGAAGCACTTTCTTTCTCTTCTTCCTCATGAGTGAAGCCAGGCAAGGCCTCTGCGTGGACTGGGACAACCAGAGGAGATAACATTAGCTTACGGGTTTTCCTGTTTCTACTTTAACGAGAAGGGAAAGGAGAGAGCTATAATAGCTCAGTTAGATAAAGAAATCAATAAAGTCTTAATGGCAGCTTTAAGTCAACCAAACACAAGGTGAGATCAAACGCTGTTTCTACTGCCAGCATCCGCTCGTCCTCTCTCACACCACCCTCCTCCTCCTCCTTTTTCTAGTTAAAAGAGCCATTAAAAGATGATAAATGTCTGAGATGAAAACAGGAACTGAAAATAAAGAAAAGCAATGCTACAGTGTCGATATGTTGAAATGTAATGGTAATCTTTGGGAAAAATCCAAATTCAAATGATGAAAAAATAATACACCCTCTAGAATTAATGTAAATGAGTTTTTTTTTAATAACTAAATGAATTGATTTATTCAAATTAATAAAAAATACATAAGAAAGAATATATTTAGTTTTTTCTATCCTAATTAAGAAACAATAATCTGAAGAATAATAGTCCAGTAAAAAATGATTGTATTTTATTTGACCCATTTTGATATCTGGATTGATTGCAAATAAAGACAGAAATTACATTCAGATTTTCTAACAAGAGTTCAAGCACAAAAATAAAAAAACATACATTTATGTACATATTTTTTCTATTATTATGATGGCTGCAATGCCTTAATTTCACCATTAAAATGCATGCTCTGACTAAGCTGCTGTATTTATGGCTGGCGTCAGTGCTTGTTGTGTATAGGAATTAATGTTGAGCTTTTAGGAGGACGGGGCAGGTTCCAGTAATGCCATTAGAAGATGAACACTTCTTAATAGGAGCTCAAGCATGAAGCTTTTGCTGACAAGACACTATGGACTAACATAACTCATTGAACCTGAACTCAGGCATTAGAAAAACAATGGTACAATCTAAAAGCTTGGCATAGATGAGTATAGTTTTTTTTTATGTTATTTTAACAAATCCATTTTTTTCTTTTTATTATATGTATTAAAACCAGGTGTTCTTCCGAATATTGATCTGATGCGCTCCGATTACAAATGGCAAAATCTGGATGTCCATCAGTGCTGCAGTATTCATTCACAGCAAACAAAGCAGCAATACTATAGAGGAATAGCCTGGCAAAGTGATCCCTCAATGTATACAAACACGGCACTTCCCCTCTACATGTTCAGTAACTGTGCACGAACAGAAATGAAACCTGATATAATGCAGCCGGTCCTCTATCTAATACATAAGCACTCTTGAGGCCAAACACGGCCCTGCTCTTTGAGTCCTCAGACCTGATAGAAGTGCTCTCTCTGTCTCTCCCTCTCTTTTAATGAGGTGCCATGGATCGACTTTTTAATGATAAAAACACCCTGGAAAGTACTGACAACATAACTTTTACAACAACAACAACAAACCATTCTGGATCCGGAATGGGCTTCCATTGATCAGAGCCAATGACTAATTACTTCTGATTAGCCAAAGATTCATCCTTTTTCCAGTTACGTTTATACGTAAAAAAGTTAGCATCAAATAACCATCAGAATCTAAAGACTAAAAGACTGAAAACTAATCACTAAAAGTTATTAATAATGATATGCAGTACAAATATGTCTTAAGTCTAATAATTGCTTTAAAAACAATCAAATCAAACTATCGACTGAATTAAATTCTACTAGAGACTGGAAGCCGTATAAGAGAAGCTGCAAATGTGGCAGTAAAGATTGACCACACACAAACGTATAAAGAATTACAGTAGTCCAAAAGTGTTGGGATTACTTTTTCAAGTCTTAAAAGCAAAGTGCCCATTTATAGAATTTTTTTGTAATAGTAGCTGTTTTTAATTAAACAATACAATGCTCAAAGATAAGGATAACACCTAATTTTGCATGGGACTTACAGTAACATAGTAAGATTGTAATAGAGTAATAGAGTTTCTGGTTTTGGAGGGACTGAAAATAATCACCTCAGTTTTTTCATTGTTTAGCTGGTGGCCATCTAATGCATTTAATGTCCTTAAGACAATCAATTTGAGGCAGCAGAAAATGTCTAGATTATAATAGAAAATACAGCTTAGAATCATCAGCACAGAAATGAAAAGAAATTCTATATTTCCTTAATATATTACAAAGTAAAAGCATGCAAAGATTAAAAAGTAACAGTCCTAGTATGAACCCTTGAGGAACCCCGCAAGGTAAAGAAGCCAATGATAATTTACAAATCTCTGCACTTCAGTCTCATTAGTAGCAGACATCAAAGAAAACCCACAGTTATAGGTTATATTATCTGTTATAACTAGCTGCATTTCATTCTTAAGGAACTGTTACATTTAAATATTGATATTTTATTTGATCTTTTTGGTCCCAAAGAAAAAGATGAACCGCATCATAGATAACTGAACACTCTGTTTTCCTGATTTCCTGTCGACAACAGCCAAATGTAGTTCAGATGACTGTCAATGTCCTACAGTGCCCTCTGTTGGACAAGACACATTACTGTGCAAACCTTTTGGAAAGGATCAATATTTGTCTCTATTGTTTTTTTTTTCTCTCCTTCCTTTAATTACATTGACTTGTGCGCAGTAACTTTATACTGTCATATTTCTATCTTAGACTGCCATCCAAAGCAGTCATGACAGTGGTCTTCAGACAATATCATCTTTATATCTATCTCTGTCTGATTCATGTCTGAGAAGGAGTGCTCTTTATATTTGGGCGGGGTCTTTCTTGAAAGTGAAAATACATTCCATAGCTCTTATATGTAGTAATAAGGGACTTTGTCAGCATTATTTAGATGTCTTACTGCAGAAAGTGAGTAGCCATTATTATTAATCTATTAATGATTTATTTATTTTTTTACATTTAAATATCTCCAAATTAAGCTGTAGATCTAAAGTATGAAATGCTACATGTACGCTTGTCTTTGTCATTGGTTTGATAAAGACTTGATATACACTTGTATCGCAGACTTCCATACAGTATATTGAAAATTGCTAAATATCTCAAACATTTAACCCAAAGGAACCCAAATGTTAGTGTTTTTTTGCAATTTGTTGTCCTCAAATCATGCTTGCTTGATTATTAAATGCTCTGCATTATTATTTTATTCATTTTTTCATAACTGCTGTCTTTCTACAAGTGTATTGGGCCACAGATGCACCAGCATCCGACCTTTCAAATTCATCTGGACCAGCTTTGTTTGTAACACGTATGTTCATATTTATGCATTCTCAGCTCAAAATACCACATTCTTTCAAGAGCTAAAGTCTTTAGAAATAACACTTGCGTACAGTGAAGATGTTGATACGCTCTGAGTAAACATACAGCGGAGTACAAACGCGTGCATGTTGAATTTGAATTTTGCACGTTTTGGTAATTTAACAAACTTCATCGGTCTGTCATCGGTAAACATTCTAAACTTACAGAGTAGAATTGATTAGAATTTCTTAAACTTTATTTATACTTTATTGATAAATCAGAACTGCATGAACTCCACAAATATGTGTGAAACCTGATGATTTGAGATCATTTAAATAAAATAGCTTCAATAAAAACATAAAAAATCTAGAAACGGTACAGTATCAGAAGTGCTTCTTGTTTATTTTCTCTTTTTTGCATTTAGAAATATTCCAACTGTTTGTTTAGAGGCGTAAACAGTTTTTTTGGACTACATTATATGTTGTGTGCCTAACAAGGGTATGATGTTCGAATCATGAGCGGCAATGCTGATCAGTTTTATAATTTATTTACAGAATGGATCAGTTATATGCTATATAGCATCTGTGCTATTACTGTGATGGTGTTTTTGTTTCATTGTTTTCATGAATTCTACAAGAGATGGAGGCAAAAAAGTAAAACGGGTGAATATAATTATTATATTAATTACAATGATTATTTTCCTTTTTAACACAGAAAATAGTAATTCTCTTTTGAACAGGTAAATTCACACTGGAGGTGGGCGACACTTTGAATCCAGACAGCGGACCAGAAAACATCCAGGCAAATACAGCTTTATCCTTAAAGATACTCATATATAAACAAAGCAAAATTCTGTACAACTGATTGGTTCTCTCGTGTTAAGGATGAGCACCAGTCTCAAGAAAACACCAGTGAGAGGGTAAGCTGTGTGTACCAGACCCTGATCCCCTCTGCCACTGAGCGGCTGTCAATCTACGAGACGCTCGATCAAGATGAGACTCAATTTACAAGCATTTATGAGAATTATGACTGATGGTCTTTTACTTTAATGCACAGGCAGGCAAACTTAATATAAAGTGTCTTTACCTCCTATGTACTTTTAATCATTTAATACAATGTGCTTATTGTGTGTGTGCATTTACAAAATACTCTCCTGTAATTTAATGCTGTGGTAATATATAATAACTCTGGTGACCCTATAACTAAACCCACCCTTTAACCTAATCAGTGTTAATTTTGACAGCAAATCTTTATTTATTTGACTAATTAGACACTAAAATGACATTTAGTTTTAGTCATCTGAATTGTTTTTAGTTTTAGCCAACTAAATATCATATGATTTTAGTCGACTAAATCTACAGTAAATTTAGTTACAGTGTAATTCATTTAGTATGCATTTCTCAAAAATTTCCAAATTTAATATATTTGACATTAAGATTTTATCATAATAGACACTGATTTAACTGTGGTGACACACAACATGCCATTATGTTAAAATTAAATATAACCATTTCTCATTAAGGTCAAGTACAAGGTATCCTTTTCAATGGAATACCAATGGTTATATAGGCTAATTATGTATTCTTTATTGTTTACCATATTACTCACTCTTTCAAGCTGAATTTTTTTAATATAAATAAATTTGTGTTAATCTTTAAAACTACTAAGTAATACGTGATTCATTCAGGGGCATTGAGTGATTTTACTTTTGTTGCTTTATTAACATGACTGACCATAGCAGTTAAATTAGGCTGCTGTCTCTTTAAGACCCAATACTAGCAATGCAATGTACTGATACATGTTCCCTAACGTTTACTTTGAAACGGCAGGGAAACGTGCAGTTAAGCACGTAAATATGCACAAAAAGTGCACAGAGGTACTTATTTTTATGAGACCAAGTTGCATTATGCGCATATAATTAACACCTGAAAACCAAATCTTTGGAATTTTTCGAATAATTTTACTTTAAAAGTAACGCTGTAATGTGTCCAACTTATGCAAAACGGAGCATGGCAAATTAAAGTGACCAAACACAGACAGCTAAAGACTGATGAACATTACCTGAGCGATGATAGCGAGCTGTACTGTGACGACAGTCAGCCAGGAAGCTGGGTCTCGAGAAACGCCGACGCGCTTCTAAAGAGAGCGTAGTTATCACACTCCCCATTATAGACTGCTACAAAAACCACACCAGATCTGTTTCAAGCGTTAACCACAATGAGCACAAACCAGTTTTTCTCCAAGAACTCAGAGAGTAACCTCTGTGCGTGTATGAGAGTGTGTCAAAAAGCACATTGGGCAGTCTGTTTGGTGACTATGGGTCAGACATCTAGGTACAGATACATGTGAGAGAGATTGACACTTCAAAGATCCAGCGTAACAATGACCTTTCACTTAAAACACAGCACACACGCTCTCTCCTGTGGCCTATGTTTGAAAGTTTTTTTCCTCTCACACCAAGACCACCTCTCTGAGGTGGAAATATTAATATGAGCATATGAATAAAACAGGTGCACAAGACCCCTGCGATGAGCACAGACCTAAGCAACTTTAAAAAAGTGCATAGGTTTTTAGAGTACAGTATGTAGAATTTAGGACAGTGATACTGCTGGGGGCCAGCCAATTATTTTGTATTTAATTATTTTAGCAATTCATTATATCAAGGTATAATTATTTATAACAAATTCATTTGATAATTTTATAGTTTTGTATATTTTATATATTATATTTTATATATTTATATATATTATATTTTATATATTTATATATATATTATATATTTTAACTATTATTAATAAAATATATAAAACTCAGTAGTACCCATGATATTTTTGTTCACCAAGGCTGCCTTTATTTACATAAAAATACAGCAAAAACATCAATATAAAAATATTTATATTCTTTCTGAATGTATTTTAAAATATAAAGCTGATTTGCTTTTTATGAAAGTTATTTTGAAATAGCTTTTATTTTATATTTTCAGTTTTCATTTTAATGCAATTTTAATTTTGTTATATGCTCTTTTCATTATTACTCATTTTTTTGTATTCATATTATTATTTATTTGGATCATTGTTATTTTTTTATTTCAGGAACACTTCTGAAGTGTCTCTTAGTTACTTGTTAGCATGCATATTTCTACAATATTAGCCATTTATTACTACTAATTAAGCACATATTAATGCCTTATTTTATATGACTTTATTCTAAGTCCCTAATTCTACCCAATACCTAAACTTAACCACTACCTTAATAACTATTAATAAGCAGCAAATTAAGAATGAATTGAGGGAAAAGTCCTAGTTAATAGTAAATTAGTGCCCCCTTATTTAAAGTGTTACCTTTATTTCTATTTACGGTTATTATTTTCATTTCAGTTTTAGTTTAGTAGTTTTTCTAGTTTAGTGTGTATTTTACAGAATATCGAACAAATATAAAATAAATAATTTTAACAAAGTTTTAGTATGTTTAGTACTAAACAACAACCCTGCTCCAGTCTTTAGTGTCACATACAGTAGTCCTTTAGAATTCATTGTAATATCCTGATTTGCTGCTCAAGAAAATGCATTTTTCAGTTTTTCTGCTGGTTAATATTTTGTGCTGCTTACTATGATGACTGTTTTTGGGATTGCTGATGAATAGAAAGAACAGTATGAAATAGAAATTTTGAAATGTCTTTACAGTCTCTTCTTATCATTTCAATGCATCCTTTATAAATAAATTTATTTTCTAAAGCAATCTCTTAATCTTACTCACCCCAAACTAATAAAACTCTTGGCATCTGCAGTGTGTAATGAACTTCTCCGTCCACTGAGAGGCACTAATGCATCAATGATCTTGTGATACCTGCAGGACAGTTATATATTGTCCTGGTAGGTTGACCTGGCTGAAGGCCACTGAAACATGAGACAACAGATTGAGTCGATCCGACTATTTAAGGGAGATATAAATGCTTAATTAGCAAGACTTATGATCATATTCTGTTGCTTAACCGGAACTGCCCCTGCTGACACTGCAACTGCTTTTCCTGTCGCACAGAAAAAAAAACAGACATTTGTAGGTATCCTGCAAATCTCTTGGACACCAATGTGGATGATTGGTAAAGTGTGGCTAACATTTTCTGCTGAGGGGTTTTTCTGATATTTTATGAAGAATAAGTATTATAATTAGACTCAATAATAGCATTCAGCATTCCATTTTCACACATTTTATCTTGTTCGAAACCATCCTGCAGTGTTTTGCAGATTTTCAACCCAAACTCAGAGCAGAAATAGCTAGACTCGGTCAGGGCCTGAAAAGGATTCATTCCCTCATGACCCCGGAGTTCACATCTCCATACGAATGTGCAAATGGAATTGAAATAGACTCTGTCTCTCTGTCTCTGTGGTTTAAATCAGCACACACAGTGAAGAACTGTTTAAGACAATCATGTTTAGCTAATAGACCAAGAGGTGCACACAGATTTGAGTTAATTGGCTGCTCCTGGGAGTTTTTGAAAGCTGAGGGCGGATCTCAGGCATGCTATTTTATTAATAAGAAAGAAAAACAAATGAAAGATAAAGTTAGGAGGGCTTTTTAAAGGGGTCCTTTTATGCTTTTTGAATTTTAGTGTGTAGTGCTATGTTTGGACATAAAATATCTACAATGTTACAAATCTCAAAGTCCACTCCATAGGGGGAGATATTCTCGTTTTTAAAAAATGGTGCGTTTCGACTACAGCGTTGTTTTCTGGGATTTGTGATATCACAAAGTGGCCCATTGGAACATTTTGATGTCATTGTCATATTCTCTTGCATGTAATGCCTGATAAAGCAGCTTTTGTGTACAGTGTTACCAGGGAAACCGTCTCCAGGTTACGTATTTAACCATGGTTCCTTGAGGGAAAGAGACGAAAACGGTACGGGAACGCCTTCTGCTGTAGAATCTGTCCAATGGAAGGGCATGACATCAGGGCAGGTGACGTCAGACCAGGAAGTATAAAAGGCACAAGAGGCACAGCCGGTGCTAGATTTCATAAGTCATGAAGAACTGCGCCAGAAGAAGGCGCCGGAGGTATGGCACCGAGACGCAGTGTCTCGTTTCCTCAAGGAACCATGGTTACATGCGTAACTTGGAGACGTTCCTTTTCGGGAACTCGAACTGTGTCCGAAAATGCTATGGGAACGAGATACCCACACCGCCCGAGCTCCAAGTCCCTGCCCTGTGTCTGTCACCACATACACCACTAGGAGGAGAGGACCGATGACCCAGGGGTCATACTAGTGTTCAGACCGTAGTACTAGACAAAAGGGGAGGGGTTGGACCATCGTTGCAGATGTCCGAAATTGGGACACCTGCCAAATACCCCTTGTGGATTGAGCTCTGATTCCTATCAGCGAGGGGAGACCAGAGAATTCATAACAAGTTGTGATTGTCTTAACAATCCAACAACTGATAGTCTGCTTACTTGCAGGTTGATCTGTCTTAGGTAGACCAACACACACACTAGTACTAGACTACTGGTCAGACTTTCTCCACAAGGCTGCCTTGTAAATGTACATGTCCAGTGCTAGCACAGAACACATACAATTCAACTTTTCCTGATCAGGATCCCGAAAGGGAGGAGGATGAAATGGCTGTAGCTCTATCGGGTGTGGTGCAGCGGTAGTAAGGACCTTCAATGTGTAAGCCACTCGAGGGTACAGAAAAGCTTTCGCCAGTCGGGGCACAAAGTCTAAATGAGAAAGGGCCACTGAAAGGGCCTGAAGGTCGCCTACTCTCTTAAGAGAAGAGATCGCTAGCAAGAACGTAGTCTTGAGAGTAAGCTGGCGATTGGAGATCTCCTCTATGGGCTTGAATGGCGGTCTGCACAGAGCCTCTAGCACCACAGCCAGGTCCCACGTACTAGCGGTCTCAACCTTAAAGCACCGCAGTGGAAGCGTACTGCTAGGGGGTGTCTACCACTTGTTTTACCATCTAACGGAGAGTGGTATACTGACAAGGCTGACAAATGCCCTTTCAGTGTAGAGTGGGATACCCCTGCAGAGAATCGAGCCAGCAGATACTTAACTGGGCTGACTGGGCAGTTAACAGGGTTTTGCTGGCGAACTCGGTACCATGAAGTGAAAAACGTTCACTTCAGGGAGTACACTTTCCTGGTTGAGCTCTAGAATGGAGAACAGTCTCTGTTACATAATCTGGGAGACCCAAATCTATGAGTTTGCCCTCTCAGGGGCCACACTCACCGCTTCCATAACTCTGGGTGGGGGTTAGAGATTGTGCCCCTGCCTGTGAGAGGAGATCTTTCCTGACTGGAATCTTCCATGGAGGGCCGTCTAATATATCTATCAGGTCCGAGACTAGGCTGCACCTACTAGTAGGCTTAAACGCCTGTTATCATCCATAGGACTACCAACTAGTAGGCTTAGAAGGCTGTTATCATCCATAAGACTACTGGGCATGCGCACATCAATCAAACTTTTATTTTTTCTAACACTTTACGTCAATAATACAGTTATTTTATCATTGGAAAGGGTAGGTGTTAGGGTTGGGGTAGGTGTAGACATTAAATAAACACAATCTAATCGCTAAAATAATTATTTTCATTTTAAGCTTTCCCAGTAGTACTGACCCATATGAATGGGCTGATAACGACTGATAACGGCCCATTCAATCGCGTGATAACATCCAAATCGGCTGGTTAATTAGCTAATACAGCAGACAATCACGAAGCTCGGTGTTGGCTCCATCTCCAAAACCATTATTTTTCAGGAAATAAAATTTATTTATGGTAAACATTGTATGGTAAAATCATGTTTTATCGGAGATACCCTACAAGATTTTTAAACCGATAAGACGCATAGGCGGACATTAATCTGCACGCAAAAAAAATAAATTTAAATAGTTCAGTTTTGTGTTTAATGCCAATTTATTATATTTCGTTTTGTTTTTTTATTAGGTTAATTTTGATAAATGTTTGGAGTATTTGTTTGTTCGTTAAATATAAGCTTTTGTTTGTTTAAAGTAGGCTAACGACCAAGCGTCCATAAGCAGCAGTAAGCGGATCATAAACAATGTTTGATCCCTTTAGCCTTCTCAAACCACCGTGACACGTCTAAAATAAAACTATAGATACACCTACTAAAACAGTTCAAGCCTATAAAAATATTTACACGTTAATAATGCGCTATAATAATAAATGTGGGATAAGTGACTTTTTAATATATGCATTTGAATGACGTGTAATGAAAACAAAATCGAAAAATATGAATGCAATTCGTTTTTGTGTTACCGAGAACATGTAAATATTGCATAAACCAATCATTTATCCGTTTTTTGTTTTGAAAACAAAAACTAGAAAACCAATTATACGTAGGTACACGGACCCTCGCGGTGATCATCGCTGCTGCTTCAGTTCAGTGCGTTACATGACTGCCCCCTACTGATCATGTCTTTCCTGTGTCAAAGCATTTTGTGTGTTCACGCATAATACACCGGTGTCACGCGAGATCACTTTCCTTCCGGCGCGCATTTTTAATGGCCAGATCTGTAGGTTCTCAAGATATGGGATTGCGTATATTTGTAGATTACTAAACCCACACATTGCAAATAACACATGCAGCGCTCACAGTCCCACAGACGGTATGCATTCACTTTTTTCACACCGTTGAAGATGCAAAGAATATCAGCAAAGCATCAATTTGCCGCTCTGATCAAATTTTGTACCTTTCTTGAAAAAGACAATGTATTCATCACTATTCGTACCATTAAACATGCCTTTTTGGAACAGCTGGTAAGTTCAAATAACATGGAAATATTTCTTGACTGTTGATTTTACATAGGACACATTTAAACCAAACAAATAATACTGGCAAGAGTATATAATTATATATATATATATAATTTTTTTTTTTTTTTTTATGTATAGAAATTCTATGCAGGTGAATTCTCAGGAGTTTTGCTTAGAGACAAGGGACACCCATGCCTGCCTTACCACTTGACTCCCTATCAGGAGCCCTAGACAGAGGCACACAACATTGCACATGCACGCACAAGAGGTCGTGTGAGATGGCATTTGGGCTGATAAAGTCAAGGATTCAGTGCCTGATGCACCTCAGATTGACTCCAACTAGGGCATGTGACATTGTAGTAGCATGTGTAGTGCTCCATTGCTTGTCTGAGGAGAGAGACGCAACCAAAGATTGTAGAAGAGGAAGACTAAGGTAAAGAAGCAGTATTGGAAGAAAACGAAACAGGCAGACTTATACGAGACACATATGTGAATAATTGTTTTACTTAATAATATAAACCATGTAGCCTTTAAAAATTTCCACTGGCCCCTCAACTTTCCCCTTAATTAAACAAACAGACAGAAGTCAGAATAGAATATTTCATATTATTTTTCTTTATTCAGAGTGAATCTGCCTATTAAAAAATGTTGTGGAAAGTGATCAAAAAGGTCATGTTTTTTTTTCATGTTTTCCTTTTTTAAAATGGTAGTTTACTTGCATTTTTCTGTAGCTGTAGAATTTCCAGTTCCAACTTCCTCATCTAAGGTTTTATATACTGGATGTCAATATCAATTGCTTCCATTTGTTTAAAGGAGGTAGCGTTTATAAACTCCTTTTATGTTTTCTGGGTTCTGCAGCAACATAGATAGAGTTATTTCATTGAATACTCTTGGCACATTGTTGAATCCCAAGTGAAATTATCACTTGAGATTCAGTTGCTTCAAAAGGAACTTCACAGTAAATAATTTGACTTTCACACATAGTACCCTACTATTGTTGACCTTGTATAACACACTCTTTCTTATTGCAGGCAAAATATGAATAATGTGCTTAATTTCAACTAAAACACATGAAAAAACAACCATATTTGTATAGTGTTCTTTTATTCGGTTAGTAATTTTGTAAAATGGTGTTCCACAATTCTGTCCTGTATAGCTTTGCAACTAAGTTGATCCAAGTGCACTGGCTGGAAGTCATCATCAGGATGCACCTCCACCACAGGGGGCCTCTCCTTTCTGATGGTGGCAATGTTGTGTAAGACACAACATGCAACCGTAATGTCACAGGCCCTGTCAGGTGCAACCCTCAGACCTTTCAAACACTGAAATCTTCCCTTCAGTTGCCCAAAGGTCATTTCAATGCGTGCCCTTGTCCTACTTAGAGCTGTATTGTAACGGGCTTGTGGACCTGGGTTTGGGTCTGGGAATGGAGTCAAGAAATACTGCCTGCAGGCATAACCCCTGTCTCCAATAAGTACCCCATCGTAATCACCTGTTTTATGGGAAAAAAGTCAATTATGTTAGGCCCAGCTTAATGTTAGTGTAAGTAAAACATTGAGCTTCACAGTTTCTATTTCCCTTACCGCGTTCAAATCTTTGGAACAAATGTGACTCTCTGAAAATTCTGGAGTCGTGCACTGAGCCAGGCCATTTGGCTTCGACATTAGTAATGTGGCACAAAGAATCACACACCACCTTAGAAATCAGTGTCAGAGTGTCAGAGTCAGTGAAATTAATACTTTTTCATTCCATTACAGTAAAATAGTTCTTAAATGTACTTACCTGCACATTAACACTGTGAACACCCTTTCGATTCACAAAATCCCCTTCATTGGGGCCTGATGGGGCCTTGATAGGAATGTGGGTGCAGTCTATGGCACCAAGCACATTTGGGAAGCCTGGGGACACACTTCATACTTATTGAAATGATCATAATTGCATTATTTTGTTAACATCTATACCATACCTGCAATGGCAAAAAAATTCTGTTTTACAGCCTGTGGTCTTAAGTGGCTTGGAAATAAAACAAATACCCTCAAAAACTGTTTGAGTGCTAAGTACACTTTGCGAATGGCACGACAAACAGCACTTTTCGCCACGTTCTCCGCGTCTCCAACGGTGTAAAGGAAAGTGCCACTCGCAAAGAACCTCAGGGCAATACACACGGTTTGTGCGGTTGTCAACGCTCGACTCCGATGAGTTGCACATTTCACGTGTGGTTTTAACAAAGAAATTATATAAATGATACCCTCACGAGAAAAGCGGTATCTCTCAAGAAGAATATTGTCATTCTTCGCCAAAGGATCCTGTCGATCACGCAAAACACGAGGAATTTGGAAAACTCTGCGAATAATCCTCGCACCTTCGGTAACCGGTTGCTCTCTCATAAACGGACAAGACATGACTGTGACAGATTCGAGAAAATTAACTCCACTTATATAGACGCAATCGGGGGATAGAATGTGACTTTTTCTTGACTACAAAATTCAAAGGCAAATGAAATATTAAGCATAAATCTTTCCAAAACATGCTTGGCAAGATAAATTCTATGTAGTATTTTTTAAGACACTTTCTTAATTTTGTTATTGATACAAAACTTATTTGACAAATTACATGCTTTAACCCAAGAGATATTAGCAAATAAAAAGAGCAGAAAAATCTTGCTGCAGGTAAAGACATAGACCGAAGAACATTCCTTATAATATTAACTACACTGTATTTTTTAACACATCAACATTTCCAATGAAAAGGTTTCCACAAGGATTAACTATGCTGATTCCTTCTGAAATATATATTTTTTAAAAGTACTGTCACACTCTTTGGAATTGCGTCAATAACAACAGCAAATTCTCTTGGTCGAATTGATAATTTTTTTTTTAAGAAATTCAGTATATGACAACAAGTATCCATGAGAATTAAATAAATGTCTTACTAAAATAATATCTTCACTGAACCAAGTATGATAGAATAAAGATTTGTTTTTAAATAATATATCTTTGTTATTTCATATAAAATATTTGTGAAGTGAAAAATTGTGCATTCTTGTAAAATACTTTTTTTTTCCCACGTGAGTCAGTCCGCGTCAGTCATACTCTTTAACCAATCAGATGTGACCTCGCCATTTCAACCAATCATAACCCGGCAGGAGCGCAGCCTTAATCCTGTTTTCGTGAAATAAACCTGCTCCCGAGCAGGTTCAAGTTCACGGACCTGTTGCTATGACAGCAAGTCCCGGATGAGCGTCGAAGAACCGAATGATCCAAGATCAGGACAAATCCACAACAATCAAATCCAACTGAGTTAGCGAGGTACGAAGAACGAGCCCCTGGACTGTTTTGTTTTTGTTATTGTTCCCCATGTGCTCCGTCTGACCTAGTTTCTGTTAATTGTTTATTGCGTTCAGGTGTGTCTTACTCATAATTGAATTGCCTATTTAAGTTCTATTCAGTTTTGCCCCTGTGTCCAGTATTAAGGTTTTATTCATGTAGTTTACATTGTCTGTCTGTTTCCCTGTGGTTAGGATTATTATTGCTGAGTGTGACTCCATGCTTCACCACACGAATCGTGACAATAAGATGTCTAGGATTGCTGTACAATCGCTTTTTTTCTTCTTTTTTCCGGGTGTGTATCTATTTTTTTTGTAGTGTGCAGATTCTCTGATTAGCAGTGACTGTCCTCGCCACTTTCATCTGTAATACAGACCTTTCTAAAAAAAAATGATCAAAACTAAAAAGATCATGTAAGACAAACTTTTACATCTTAGAACGTAAAATGGTTTAGGTGATAGATAAATAGATAACGATGCAGTAAATTATGGTGTTTGCAGTAAGGCTTACTATCAGAGACCTCAGTGCCTTGCATTTAATTTTCTCAAAGCTCATGAACCGTTTACTACTTATGTAACTGTTAGTTGAGAGGAAGCTGGGTGGCTACTGTAGGTGTTGTGGATTGTGGTATGTTGTTGGTTAACAGCGTAGCCTACTTTTATGCAGAAGCTAAACAAATAAAAACAAATTATGGAACGAATAGAATCAACAATATGAGTCAGATTTTATAGAAGAAAAATAGGTTATTGTTGAAATAGGTTCTTTTGTCAGTGGGTTTACCTAAATAAATCATTGCCGTTAGGCCTGAATAGATATGCAAGTTAGGTAGATCACTCACCTTCAGGCTCCGCCATCGGGACTGATCGACTTTATCCTGCGTTTTTATAAGTGACTTTTTAAATACTCTTTTGGTGTTTGCAGTAAAGTGAGAACTACAAAGAACTACTCCAACTTCGCCAGTTTCTTTTATCAAAATCTCTTAAAACGCGCAAAATCCTTCCTGACTCGTGAAACAGTAGGCTAGGCTAATAATACAGGTACAAAACCGCACTGTCTGCAGAAATAGTTTCCATTGCACACGACAAACGACAAGATTCAGACCGGAAGTCATTCATTTCTAACTGAGAGTAGTGCGGGGGCTGCGTAGATGTGCGATCATATGCGTATGCGGAAATTTCGGATCCGTTTTCTAGCTGCGGATGCGTTCAAATATTTGAACTTCTGCGGCTGGAAGACACCCCTCGCTGTATGGCAAGCCGTTTTAGCATTTAAACCTTCGTTCAGACTATCCATAAATATATTTAAAGATAGGAAAAATTGTATTTTGACGAGTTATAATTATAATTTGACTAGTCAGAATGACAATTAGAGATATCTGCAAATATAAGTGCACTAGTAAGAAATCGGATTTGAGATATCTGGAACATATTCTGACTAGTCAAAACTCAATTTAAGATATCTGTTATAATGTTGTAGATATCTTTAAAAGACGCCTCACATATCCGCAAAGGTAATTAGAGATAACTCTAAGTCCGTTTTGACTAGTCACAATTATATTTGAAGATATCTGCATTGTATTTGCTCCATGTCGAATCTGCTGTTGCGTGACCTTAAACTACATTTCCTCAGCACCACCCACAGTTCCTCCCCACCTCCCTAGGTAACTGCTAACAACTTTAGTCTGCTTTTGTTTTCACGGAGAAAAGATATAAAGTGAAGTAGCATCAGAAGGCAGGGGCAAACAGGCTACAGATTGATTTATAAATCTCATTAGTTTCAAACAAATCCATACGTAACAGTGTTAACCTACATAGTTAGTTTTACAATAATTATTTTATTAACGTTACCTGAAAACCACATCAGGTCGTTCTGAGATTTTGGTGTGCGCACTCCTCAAAGACCATGTGGTTAAGGCGGGGCTTAGCAAAGGGGCGGTTTGAGTACACAATTAAAATATCTCTAAAATAATTTTGACTAGTCAGAATGTTAATTTTAGATATCTACATTCAAATTCCTCCTAGTCACAAAGCTGAATGTGGATATCTCCAAAGAAAGGTCCTCCTAATCGAAAATCAGATTGAGATATCTTTAATTAAATTGCAGATATCTTTAAATAAGCTTTGACTAGGAAGAATTCTAATTCAAGATATCTCCAGTCAAGTTTTGCCTAGTCAAAAATTCAAATCAAGATGTCTACAACTGTAATTCGACTAGCAGTAACTTATTTACAGATATCTACAAATACATTTGTAGATATCTTTAAAAATGATGATTTGAAGATATCTCTGGTTGGATTATAACTAGTAAAAATCCATATAGCGATATCTTGATTTATAATTTGCACTTGTGGCACTCAAAATAGAGATATCTCTAATTTAGTTGTCACTACTAAAATTGTAATTAGAGATATCTCTAATTACAATTCTGCCTAGTGGGAATTCCTTTATAGATATCTTTAATTACAATTTCTACAAGTCAAAACTAATTTGTAGATATCTGAAAATATTTTCCAATGGAAGTTAATGGAAGAATACGACTAGTCATAAACGCATTATAGATATCTCTAATGTATATTATAACTAGTCAAATTAATGTTGTAGATATCTTCAATGCATATTATGACTAGTCACAATCACATTGTAGATATCTTGATTGATATTACGACGAGTCAATATTGCAGAATAGATATCTGGAATTGGAATTATGACTAGTCAAAAATGAATTATGACTAGTATGGCAAAGTGTATTTAATGCTAAAACGGCTTGCCATAGTGTTTCAATATAAACACAAACAGACCGCATGCTATTTTAATACAGAAAGTATGCTTTTAATCCATGAAGTAAATAAGGTAAGGTGAAATATGTCCTTTTGGACAACGCTTCCAAGCTGGAGCATTATTCCTTAAGTGACACACAAGGTTTTTGAACAGCACTTCTGAGGAAAAATCTCACTCACAGTCGATGAGGACTTTATTCTACATGGAGTAGGTCTCCCTCAACAATGTTGATATACAGAAGTTAATAAGAATAGTAAGCATAACTATGCAAATACATGTGAACAAAACAAGAAAACCAAACAATATAACTGTACATTAATGATGCAAACCTGAGTTTGAATTAATAAGCCTAACTGGGCAAAAATAATATAATAATTCATGTGTATATGGGTCAGATAGAAAACTTAAAAATTAATAAATAAACAAAACAGCAGCAACTAAATAAACTTTATACATCCTGGCCAGCAGGTGTCAGTATAATGTCCATAAGCACTGATATTATTTGGAAAAACTAGGGCCTACAACAAGTGCTAAAATTTTAATTTCAGAGAAAACTAAAATAAATAAATAAATTCATGTAAAGCTTCAAAAACCTCTGACAGCAAGACACCCCTTGCATAAACAAAATACAGAGTTCTGGTAAAGAATTCTGCACAAACATTCACATTTGCAGGTATTGATTTGGCAGGCATTGGTGGGAATGCCCACAAAAACGTCATATCCATTTATGGGGGGAAAACATAACACTCAAATTAATGCACGGGGACCTTGTTAGGCTCTTGATCTTGTTATGATTTTGGTAGATTTTTTGCTTGGTGCAATGGCGAAAAGTTGCTGTGTGGCTTTCTGTAGCTACCTCCGAGGACATGCTACCGAATAAACACAGAGGTAGCACAATCTGAGCGGGTAATTCACAACTCTGACAGATATACAACTTACGAAACGTATCAAGCTTAATATTGATATTTTTATGCACTCCATATACTACTTAATTGAGCTGAACATGATTTCAAGGCACTTTAGTAGACCTTTTATGTTACCTATGTTTTGTCAATGTTAAAATTATTTTTAATAAATCAAAAGTAATAATAATAACTAGATTAGTAGTTATTATTACTAGATTACATATAACTACTAGGTAGTTGCTAGGGCGGTTGCTAAGGCATCCAGGTTGCTTGCTGCTATTCGGTTGCTAAGGTACTCAGGGTGGTAGCTAGGGTGTTGCTATGCGGTTGCTAAGGCATCCAGGTTGGTTGCTAGGGTGCTGCTATTCGGTTGCTAAGGTACTCAGGGTGGTAGCTAGGGTGTTGCTATGCAGTTGCTGTGGTATCCAGGGTGGTTGCTAGAGTGTTGTTAGGCAGTTACTACTTTTATTATGGAGTCTTATATGGAGTTTAGCATGTTCTTTTCCTGATTTAGCACTTAGCTAATCACTATTAGCATGTAGCTAGTAACTGCTAGCAAGACTAGCATATTAAAGATACCTGTTTACTAGCATGAGTCAAAAGAACCAAGTTCCATGTTTCTACGATGTTCTGATGTAGAGATATAGCTCTTGTTAGATGGTTGCTAGGGTTCTCTGTTTGGTTGCTAGAGAGTGACTTGGCAGCTACCAATGATAAACGCTGCTTGTAAGTATGAATGATACAAATCAACCCCCATGTCTCTATAACTTTCAGACTTAAAGATATGCCTATTTGGGTTTGGGTTGCTAGGCTGCTCCGTTATGGTTGCTAGGGCGTGGATAGGCAAAGATGAAGTGATTCATCATTGGTTGTTTGCTGCCCCGAGTCAGACGAGCCCACCCCCATGTCTCTATGACACAGTAATCGAAAGATATCCATCTGGGCCTTTTATAATAGCAGTCTATGGGATCAGTTGCTAGGGTGCTCTAAACGGTTGCCGGGGCGTGGCTTGATAGTTTAAGAGTCTGATTGGTTGGCTGAGTTGAATGAGCCCTCCTCCATGTCTCTATGACACTTTAAACCAGAGTTATGTTAATTGCAAAAACTCATGCTTTTTAGTGGGCCGTCCCATATGGGAATAGGGAAACTTTGGGGGGCTGTTGTGCCACAGGGGTACAACTTTTACCCCATTGCGGGGTATGTTCTCGCACAGCTTGCCAGCCTCTCTAATTGTGGTGAATCGTATGTTTCTACAAAATTTTTGCCCTGCGCTACGATCCGTCAAAGATGGGCGCAATGTTTTGTCTTTGGGATTTTTCGGCTTTTTTTCACCCCGTGTAGGGGTGAATAGGCCGCACAATTTGACGCATGTTTCATGAGTCTAGGACAAACGGTGCGGGACAAGTTGCGTGCCGAAATTTTTCCTCATAAAAATATATTTTTTTTTTTTCCTAATAACAAAAAGTACCAACCTTTACTCTAGTCTGTATTACTTTATTAAAATTAAAAAAGCAAAACGAGTAAGTTTACTTTCAGAAGCCGTCACGTATGGGCTTGTAGTAAGCGGACTCTTGCCTGGAGACTCAATCGGATATCAAAAAGTGTCTGGAAACAACACCTTTGGCCATTCTGTTTGCTTGTATTTGGCCAGTCTCAGATACTATACAGTAGGGCTGGGTGATATATACCGTACGCATCTCATCAGTAAAGGCGGTTTCACCCGCAAAACTTAACGCGCAGCTTCTCAGTGATCTACGGCTTTGTGTATAAGCTGGCGTTCCTTTTAAAAACAGCTGATGGAGATTTAGCGCTAATCAAAGAACTGTCTTTACTGACGAGATGCGCGTAATATATCGTACGATATATATCGCCCAGCCCTACTATACAGACAGTCCAAGCCAATACAACTAATTATTTAGACATGTCTTGCTCTGTCAAACGGCAGAAATTATTTTATGTCAATCATTCTGGGTCAACGCCATGCTTTTCCAATGAGGGGGAAATTACTGTTTTTCCCCACACCGACTCCACCCACACAGCTATGATGCGACACCAACCGAGTTAATACAAAATAGTAGAGGGTATGAACTAAGTGCAGATGTGATTATGATAGTGAATATTACAAACACCAGGCGTGTCACCTTAAATTCTCCACACAATCAGTTTTGTTACAACCCCACCATATACAAGGTGGCTTTCTTCCACCTTCTGTTGATAACCCTGTTCTGGCTGTCCCAGACATGGTTTTTGGAGCTAGTCTTCTTTTAAGAGCACACTCAATAGAGATTCTTATCTCCAAGGCAGAATCTGACACCTTTGGCCAGATTTGGAAACTATAGGTTTGACTGATCAAGGTCGATCGGACATAGGGCTCCTTAGGAGACTTTATTCTACAAAAATGGACGTTTTTTGAGTCATAGTGTGTGGTTCATGCAGTGGACCCAGTCAGCTGCCTGATTGGCTCAGTGCTTCCACCTTAAAAGTTTATGTTGCAGATATTGCTGCTCACAGGGATGTGAACATCCCTCCTGGGTATTCATTTTTTGGTCTTTTCAAATTAGAAGTCAGAATAAAAACAAGTATATGATAACACACACAAGGAATTTGATTGACGACAAGACCTTGCAAGGTGGAAAAAAGTCAAGGATACACTAAAATACACTGATGTGAACCACTCTTTAATGAAACTGACATACTGTAGCTGGACAAAAAACAAATCTACAGATCAACGTGGACCCGATCACCATTGTAGAATTTAAGGAATCTATTTAGAATCTATTTAAATACCTGTTAAAGATAATATGTGCTCTTAGGTGTTAAGGGCTCAGGATCAAGGCGGTCATCTCAGAGCTCCTAGCCTGTTCTGCCATGATCAATGAGGCCGTTCCTGAACTTTCTGTCATGTCTTGGAGGCTGTCTGCAAACTTTCAGCATGTCCTGCCTTGGCCGCAGACAGGGCCGGATTAACATGGCCAGGGGCCCCTAGGCTACAGTTTGCCGTAGGCCCCCCTCACAACCTTGATGACGTCATACGTCAATTTGCATATTTATTATGTCAGTGCGTCATACTATCTTGCTTTTCTGTAGTCACATAATGCAATTTGATGCACCCAAATTCTCAATATAACTGATTTCACTGATGTATTTAATGGTTTCTGTTGTCAGAAAAACGGAATGAATATGAAATAGTGACTGAAATTCACCCCATTGGCTCTACCTTACAAGATGTTAATCTGGATTAATATACTGATGTTTAATCAAGCCGTTTTCTGATTAAATCAAATACACATAAGATATAGACAATGGCTATGCTGTCATGTGGGCTTTATTAACATGTAAAATAGAGTTAGCATCAACATAATATCTATTTTCACTGAAAGCTTTGCTGACAGCCACGCACTGAACAGAATAGACGCAGAGAGGGGGGTGCGCGCGCTGTGAAAACAATAACTCGCGCGTGCGCGCCACTACCAGAGACTCGTTTAGGTTTGTCCAAGAAGTCGCTAGATTTGTCGCTTTTTTGGAAAAATGTCGCCAAAGGGGTCTGAAAAGTCGCTAAATCTAGCGACAAAGTCGTTAAGATGGCAACACTGGACGTGCGCCTGACGTTTATATAGGCTACTGAAGGCGGATTTGCTTCACCCAATCAGCCTCTGCTTATTTAAATGTTTATTTTAATCCAGTGGATATTAAGTTTTTTCTTTCTTTTGACCAATTGGGGGCCCCTGGGAGTCGGGGGCCCCTAGGCTGAAGCCATATAAAGCCTGTGCATTGATCCGGCCGTGCTTATCACTATATTTAAATACTTGGTAAATAATTAGTAAATTATTTTCGTAAGAAATTGAGCTCCTTCACGGTCACTGACAGCTGTTTGCCTGTGTTTTGCCCATGAATCCTTGACATCCCTACTCCAAACTCATGAGATCAATGTTCATGTGCAAATCATAAATAAGGATATTTTAAAACTTGAGAGAATTATTTTCTGCTTTTGAAAGTGCATTCACACAAAACTTTGACACTTCAAAGAGTTCTTAAGACATACTGTACAAAAAATAATCCTTGTGAATCAACCTGTTAACAGTTAACATAAAAAAGAAAATCACCCTATGATTTACTTACCCTCAAATGATCCTTAATGTGTATGACTTGAATGTCTAAACTAAAATGTCCTGTTTCTCCCTAGCTTTATAATGGCAGTGAATAGGAGTCAAGATTTGAAGCCCTGAAAACTGCGTCCATCTATCATAAAAAGGGGGTTAGCAAAGGCCTCCGGAAACAAATTGATGCATCGTTTTTGCACTGATTTTGTACTAATTTTAGAGCAGTTCAATCTTGAAATGGCAGGTTATACATTTAACAGTGATTCATACAACAATATCAGTTAAAATTGTTAGTCTTTCTTTAGAACTTTTCAATTATTTTTTAGCTCCTAAAACTGTAACTTCGAAGCATTTCAAAATAACATTCTTGTCTGTACTCTCATGATAGTAGACAAGCAAAGATTTCCTGAGTGCTTGTAATTAAAGCCAGCATCTAATTCCTTCCTGATGTGTAATCAACATCCAGTCGAGTAAGATATACTCATATGTACAGCATCTGTGGTGCTTTGCTGCTTTTGCTTTAGGTTGGATATCAAGTACCAAAGTTTTCAGTCATACCCAATTCAGTGTTTTTGTGGCCAGTATTTCACTGCAGAAAACACACTGTGGTTGATACGATGTTAATCCTCTTTAATGAACCTGTATTTGTTGAAGTCGGGTTATATTTATTTTACCGTGCAAAGTTTTGTTGATTGAGTGATAATGAGGGCAAGTGACGCAACCTGTCTTTGGTTGGACATCTGCCTAATTTGGTTGGCTTCTACCACATGACAGATGAGAAAATTTGATTTGCCTGTCTTCCAGGTCACTTAGTGTCATCAAAAAAGGAGGAACTGATGTACATTTTAGATCACTTTAACGTCCAGGTATGGCTAAACACTCAAAACCCCCTAAACAAAACTATTTAACTGATCTGTTTTGATTTATCTGATTGTTTTTGTTTTATATTCAGGTGGACAATCCAGTCTCTATCCTAACTCAGGAAATGAGTAAACACTTCCTCCACTCCAAAGGAGAGGGCGATAAATATAAAGTGAGACTTTGTCTGTGTTTGTCGGTTATTTCCTCCTGTAACAAATACCAGCTTGAAATTTGCTTTTTTCCTTTTTCTTTAGTTTTTCATGAAGGCCACTCAGCTTGATCAGATGAAAGAAGATTACACCTACATTATGAAGACCAAGACCATGACCCAGGGTACAGTGGAGAAGCACAAGGAGGTGAGTGCTTAAATAATAAAATCTACACAGTGGTTTATGTAACTGAAGGTATGAGTTTGGAAAGAGCAGGTTTGGAAACAGGATCTGATTGGATTGCTGAACTAGATGATCCTGGAAGTTGGACTGTAATTATCTTTCAGTCTTTAATTTCTAGCACACCATTTCTTTTCACAGACTCTACAAGAGCTGAAGAGGAAGTACCATGAGAAAGAGGAGCGCTATAAAAGTCTGGATTCACTCGATGAAATGCAGCAGAATTTGAATGAGCTGAAGAATCAGATGGCCTGGGCTCTGGTTAGGATTCACTGCCAGTATAACATGAGCTGTGACTGCATGGCTCAAATCAAAATGAACACAACAACACTATTGTTTCATAATTTTTTTAATACTTTTAATGGCACATTTCTGTTGAGTTTCAGGTAATGTTACTGCCTGACCAGCTGATTGACAAAATAATGGATTTTTTAATGATTCAGTCAGAATGACTCAGAATTCATGTTTTTAACCATTTACTGATTAAACCGGAATCATTAATTATTTATACTTCTCATCTCTAGAAGTTCATATGCTTCAAATATCTCATAACTGAAGATTGTCACCTAATACTGAAATGTGTGTCCATGTACATCAGGTGGCAGAGGTGGAGCAGGAGATAAAGCCAATGAAAGAACGAATCACAGCTGAAGAGAGGGCCACTGCCAAATATGACCAGAAGGTGGAAGAGTGGGAGGTGACTGAATATTATCTGAAGTTTCTGTGGTCTGGTATCCTCTAGTGTTCATGAAGCCACACATTTGACTGCAGGATAGTTTGGGCCAGATAGTAGGAATTTTTGGCCAGAGTGAGACTGAATGTTTAAATCAGTCAAAATATACAGTATATACAGAAAGTATTCAGACCCCCTTAAATCTTTCACTCTTTGTTATATTACAGCCATTTGCAAAAATCATTTAAGTTCTTTTTTTCATCATTAATGTACACACAGCACCCCATATTGACAGAAAAACACAGAATTGTTGACATTTTTGCAAATTTATTAAAAAAGAAAAACTGAAATATCACATGGTCCTAAGT